>VZTE01004705.1:1051556-1079453 GCA_013397775.1 Eulacestoma nigropectus
TTCCCCCTCCCAACTCCCCCCGAGTTTTCACACAAAAAAAAAAAAAAAAAAAAAAAATTGCACAATTTTCTCTGCCCCCCCATCCCCCTTTTCTTTTGAGACGATTTATGGCCTGTAAAACATTTCCTTTTCAGGAAATCTAATTGCAATGTCCAAAGCAAAGCCCTAGGGCTTGAGGAGGGGGTGGCTCCTTTATTCCTCTGGTCTTCCCTCTCCCCTAGCCTGCTCCATCCCTTCTCTTCCTCCAGACGGGTGGGATGGGGTTAGACCAGGGGTTGGACCCTGCTAATGAAGTTGATGCCTGCCTGCTACTGTCCCCCAGGGCTGGGAGATGCCCTGGCTCCACAGGGTCCTGATTTTATGGGAGTGCTGGGGGGCACAGTGCACCACTGAGCTGCTCCAGGTGCTGGATAGGGGCCCCCATCCTCAGCCACAGGCATGGGAAGCAGCAGGACTCCCAGGGTTGGGACCCCACTGGGGACCGTGCCAGTGCTCACAGCAGCCCAGCCTGGTGCTCAGCATCCCCACCAGCACAACCAAGGGCCAAATCCTGCTGTCCTGGGGCAGCTGGACCCCCAGACTGGGAACCCTTCTGGGGACCGTGCCAGCCCAGAACTCAGCATCCTCATGGGCCAAATCCTGCTGTCCTTAGGCTCACAGAAAGGCTCAAAGAGCTTCTCTCCCAGCTGGATGTGGGCACAGGAATTTGGGGTGACCACGGCTGTATTCGGTCTAGGACAGGGCCACACACAGTGCAAGTGCCAGCCCGGGCAGGGGATGCTGCTGCCTCCTGCATCCCCAAACTGGGATGTGTTGGAAGCAGCACTGCAACCCCCTCCCAGCCATCACCGGGGGCGTGACCGTGGGGTGCTGAGCCCAGGCGTGCCAATCTGTCCCTCCCTGCCACGCTGTGCGTGTCCACAGGCACAGAGGGCTGTATTGGTGTATATATACCGTGTGTGTGCTTAAATCGCTGCCCCAGCCGCAGGCAGCTCTGCATTCGGGGTTTGCCAGGGTCCGAAGTCCCCGTCCCTGCCCTGAGCGTGAGCAGGGGGAGGCCGGGGCTGGCCGCGTTGTGTCGGGGCTGCGGGGGCTGCACAGACCCTTCAGGACGGGAGCGCTGGGTGTCAGCATCGAGCCAGCCCCAGAGCCGGCACAAAGCTGCCGGA
The DNA here is from genome assembly GCA_013397775.1 of Eulacestoma nigropectus. Lineage (NCBI taxonomy): Eukaryota > Metazoa > Chordata > Aves > Passeriformes > Eulacestoma > Eulacestoma nigropectus. The sequence goes on from VZTE01004705.1 coordinate 1,052,726, forward strand.
GCAGCTCCTCCGATCGCTTCATGACAAATAAACAGATTAAACCCCCGGCATCGCTCCTGCGTCCCTATTTTCCCCATTCCCATGAGCTGCTGCCAGAGGGGGAGTGGGATGCTGGCTGTGGCCACGGTGGCATTCCCCAGCTCTGCAGCTTGGTTCCCTGTAGGGGGACACCCTGCCCTGGCCCCCCAGCACTGGGGTACTGGGGAAAGATTTTATTTCGAGTTTTTATTTAAAGTACCACCAGCATCGCTCGTTGCCTGAGCCAGCACTGGAGCAAGCAGCAAGTGTGACACTGGGACTGCTATTCCACAGGGATTGGGAATCACCAGGGTTTTTTTCCGGCTGTCAAAGAAAATCCCCCTCTGCTGAGATGCTTGGGCATCCCCTTGGGTGCCTGTCCCCACCACTGGGATTGTCTCCTCCTGGGGAACACAGCCTAGATCCTATCCCAGTACATGGGTTGGCAGATGTGGTGTCCCCCAGTTCTGGTCAGAGTCCATCAGCCCCCGCCAGACCCCCGGCCTGGGATCTGGGCACAGCAAGCCCCACGCACAGTCTGGCTGTGTCCTGCCAAGCTCTGCCTGGGACACAGCCCCACTCCTGGTCCCCACGGGCTCATCCCATTGCCAGAGCAGCGAAATCCAGGCCTGGCTCCCGCTGGCATTATAAATAGCCGGGACTCGGGGAGGGATCTGTGCTGCCCGGGATGGGGGTGCCTGGGTGTGGTGAGTCCCAGCGGGTGCTGGTCGGAGACTCGCTGGGTGCAGGGCTGGAGGGTGGGAGGGCTCGGTGCTGCCGTGGCGCTGCGCACCCCAGGAGTGCAATGAGTTGTGCAGAGAACGGCCGGGGGAGGGACGGGGCTGAGTGTACGAGTGTGTGTGTGTGTGAGTGTGTGTGTGTGTGAGAGAGAGAGACATTTATAGATCACGTGTGAAACTTGATCTCCCCGCAGTGGGCTCAGAGGAAAGAAAAAAGATAGAAGTATTGTTTTTAAACAGATTTTTTTCCTTTGTTTTTTTTTTTTTTTTTTTTTTTTTTTTTTTTTTTTTTCTCTCTCTCCCCTCTCCCCCTGCGAGGGCTGGCGATAAAAGGCCGGGGCGGCCAGCGCCGGCTCAGAGGGAGGAAATGCCGAAATCGCCGCGGTTGGACGCGGCGGCGAGCGCCCACTGACCCATCCCGGCGTGGAGCGCGCTGCCGGCGCATCCCCCGCCCGGGCACCCCGGCCCCGCGGGGACCCCCGCGCCATGCGGGCGCTCAGCCTCGGCCTCGTGGCCCTGACCTGTGCCACGACGGCTCTGTGCGCTGCCGGAGCCCAGCGCCGGGCGCTGGAGGGCGGCGGCCGCCGGCGCTACCACCGCGTGCAGCACGGCCACTGCAGCTACACCTTCGTGCTGCCCGAGGCCGACCCGCTGCCCTGCCCGGCCGCCCCCGGTCCTGTCCCCGGCCCGGGCAACGTGCTGCTCCAGCGGGACTCGCCGGCCGGCACCGCCGGGCACGGGGCTGCCCAGCGCCTGCGGCACCTCGAGAGGATCCTGGAGAACAGCACCCAGTGGCTGCTGAAGGTAGGGTGTGGGGTGTGGGGTGTGTGTAGGGACAGGCAGCGGGGGGGGTATGGGCAGGGATCTGTGTCCAGCACCCGCGCATGCGGTGTGCCTGTGGCGCAGCTGCGGGCACTGGGGCCTGTGCCCACCTGATTATCCAGGTCAGCTTTGCCCTGCAGGTGTGCAGCTGGCATCAGGCACCGTCTTCATGGAGGGGACGCGTGCTGCGGGTTCTGCGGGTGCTGCGGCTTGTGGGTGCTGCAGATCCCTCACCCAGATCACTTCCCACTGAGGCTGTATTCCCTGTCCATCTTTGCCATAGGGCTTCTCATGGTCCTGGCTGGGTTACCCATGCCAAACATCCCTTGGGGATCAACATTCCAAGTTCTGGGCGAGGATACTGGGAAGGGGTTTGGCCGGAGGCAGGGCGAGGGTCCCAAGGGCAGGGGCCACTGAAATCTCTCCAGCTTCATCATTTTCCCTCTTACAGGCTCTGCAAAAGCTCCCAGCACTTGGTGAGACTTCGTATGGGACCCACAGCTCCTGGGTGGCCTATGGGTGGTGCAGGGCGGGGGCAGTGGGGTGCCACACCAGAGGGGCTGTGCACCCACAGGGTTGCCACCCCCAGCCCCCGCTGGCTTGCTCCGTCCCCAGTGCCTGAGGCAGGAAGCAGCATTTCCTTCCTGGAGCCCCCATCAGCTGAGTGCAGCTGCCTGCGTCAGACCCAGGAATAGCTCGTCCCGGGGGACACATCCTTGGGGGGCCCTGGACCCCACGGCCCGTGCCGGGAACACTGGGTACCTGCGCTGATAAGAGGGGAAGCGGCTTGTCCTCATTTGTCACTGACCCAGCAGAGCCACATGCATGTCCTGTGGTGTCCCCCCAGGTTGCAATGGGACCTGTGTGCCTCTGCACTCCCATTTCCTGGGTGATGTCCCCGTGCCGAGCCCCTGCAGCACTCAGGGATTGGGATGGGGCCAACACACTGAGTGGGGGTCCCGGGGATGGCCTGTGCCTGCCACGCTGCTTGGATAGCCACCCTGGCTGTGGGGGACAGTGCAGGCAGCAAGGACGTGCAGGACGTTGTTCCATGTCCCCTCAGCCATCCTAGAGAACAAATTCCTCAAGAGCTGGGAAAACGCTGAACCGTGGCTCTGCTGGAAGCCAGCCCAGGGTGTTGCAGAGGGGTCAGCAGGGCCAGTGACAACCTGGCTGGTGGCACTGAATCACCATCACTGTGGGACCTGCTGGGTCTGCTGGGTGTGCACCATCCTGGGGTCCTTGTGCCCTCAGCTCTCTGCCTTTGCGTCCCTGTGTTCTGATGTCTTTGTGCCCTGTGTGTGCCCAGGCCAGCTCTGAGCTTCCCTCGGGATGAGGGCAGCCTTTGTATGGCCAAGCAAGGCAGGGGACCGGGGTCCCACCAAGGGTGCACATGGCCCTGACCAGAGCAGACAGCCACAGGCAAAGTGGGACTGCACATCTGGACAGCTGTGGGCACCAATGCACCTCACCAGAGCCCCAAGGAGCACAGGGCAGTGGAGCACTGGGCAGGCAGTACCCCATTCCATCCCCATCCTGTTCTATCCATCCATCCCATCACAATAATCCCACCCCATCCCATCCCCTCCCGCCCCATCCTGCAGCATGGCTCTCTCCTTTTAGAGGCAGCTTGCAGATATGTTTTTTGCTGTTGTTCCTCGGCTTCCCAAATTTCAGCAGAGCTGCCCAAGAAGGCTTGTTTTGGTCAGACTCCAGCCCTGAACAAACAAACGAGGGCTCAAAAGAGGCACTGGGTTCAGGGACAGATCATAAACAACATTGCATCCCTGTCTGCTCTGCCCTGGCATGGGGAGTCCTGCAGGGTGCTGAGAAACTGGGAGGTCTCCTGGTACCCAACGGGGCTCCCCAGGCCCCCTCAAGCATCTCCAGCACCAGCCTTCCCCAGGACCCCCATCCATGGCACGGGGGGGCTGGTCCACCCTCCCCACTCAGCAGCCCTTGGTGGGGACATGGCAAGGACCCAGCACACAAGGACACATCAGCTGCTCCTGTCTCAGGAGGAATTAATTTTAGTTCAAACACAAACATTTGATGGTGCCGCTGGGTCGAGGGGGGGACTTGGGGTGGGATGGGGTCTCCAGTGGAGCAGTGGCAGTTTGGCAGCTCTGAGGTGCCTGAGGCACAGAGGCTGATGCTCCTCACCCTGGGATGGGTGCAGGGGCGTGGGGAGCTGGTGAAGGGTTTTCCACCCACCACTGGTTCAAGGATCCCTCAGCCGGTGCTTGTGGAATGTTTAGAAATGCCAGGGCAGGATAGGAACTGGGACAGGGGAGGGATGTGGCTGCAAGAAGGCAGGACAGGATGATCCAGCTGTGGGCAATGGGATCCCAGCATGGGCACAGCGAGTGGCTGAGTTTCCTCCTGCTCCACAGCGATGTTTTGGGGTGACGAAAACAGCACCACAGCTTTCCCCCCAGCTGCTCTGCTCTTATGGTGGAGAAATGAGCCTCTGAGCCCAGGAGAGCCCAGCTCGCATCAGCACCCATGAAAAGAAGGAGGGGGGATCCCAGATTCCCTGTCCTTGGCACAGAGCCTGTCCCACTTGTGTCCCCTATGCCACTCATGTCTGGGGACACTGTGCCCCACTCCAGCTCCCAGGGAGCTGCTGGGGCCAGGATCCAGGGCTACATCTCCAGGAGCCTTCCCCGTGCCAGCCTGACCTTTTCCGTGGGTATGTTCTGCCCTCAGCTCACACATATGTTTATTTAAAAAAAAAAAAAAAAAAAAAAAGGCGAAAACCAAGATTGAGAGGGAGAAAAGGCCTCCCCAAGCCTTATGAAGCAACAAGATTAACGACGTGGTTAAAGGGAAACTCTCCAGCAATCCCTCAGCTCGGGGAAATGTTTTCCAGACGCGGCTCTCCGACCTTTCCCCGCTTCCTCCCTGAGAGCATGTTCCTGTGAGGGAAAATCCCCAGGGAATCGGGTGCAGGCACTGCTGGCTGGGGTGGTCAGCCCTGGGACCTTCCTGCCCCGAGACCCTCCTGCCCCACATGGGTGCTGACAGTGGGGTGATGGTTTTGCCACTGCCTGGTGTGGCGGAGGAGGGAACAGTGGGATTTCGTCATGCCAGACAAGTGCAGAGCCCTGTGCCCTGGCCCGCTGCCGGCCCCACTCCCACGCCGAGTATCCCAACACTGCTGCCTGCCATAGTGCTGAACATCCTGGTGTTGCTGCCCATCATGATGCCAAACATCCCAGCACTGCTGCCTGCCCGACACAGTGCCAAGCATCCCGGCACCTCTGCGTTCCCACCATGGTGCAGAGCATCCCGGCACCGCTGCCTGCTTCCCACACTGCCCAGAGAGCAGCATCCCAACCCTGCTGGTTCTGGTCCACAACCCCGCAAGATGCAGGGGGATGTGGGGCTCTGCCTGCAGCACTGGGGAGCTCAGGCAGGGAGCAGGATCTGGGCGTTGCAGGGACAGCAGGATCTGTGGGGTGCAGGGAGCTGGGCAGCCCCCGTCCCTCCTGCTCTCAGGGGCTGCTTTCCCAGCGTGGGCGGCCCCTTCCGCTCCCCGTGGCCCCCGCCGAGGGACCGTGCCCCCACCGAGGCCATCGCCCTGGGGAGGGGCTGAATGGGAACCTCGTGGTGGGGCTGCCAGAAATAGCAAAGCCTTTGGGAAAGGCGGCTCCCCCGCGGGCTGGGAAAGCGGAAGCGTCATCTCAGCTGTGTCCGAGCTGTGTCCGCAGCCAGCTCCTTCCCAGCCCCGAGTACTTCCACGTGGTGGGGCAGCACTGGGTGCCGGACACTCACCTTCCCTGGCCGATGGTGTCCCCTCACCCTCCATATCCCCAGCCTGGGAAGCCAGTGGCTGGGGGCTGGCAGCTGATGCTGATGCCAGTGCTGATGCCGATGCCAATGCCAGTGCCAGCCACTCCCTGCCTGGCTGCTTGGCACCCAGCTCGCCAGCACACCTGGGCACACACAAGCCCGTGCCAGGCCCCAGCTGGTACCACAGCCCAGGAATCTTGGCAGCCGGTGCCTGAGGAGCCTCCCCTGCAGCAGCTCAGCTCGCTCTGTCCTCTGATAAGATTCTAAGGGCCTTGAGGTGGGTCGAGCCATGCGGAGACACAGGGCTGGGCCTGAAGGCTGTGCCCAGTGGTGCCAGGCTCAGCTGGGATGCTGAGACAGGACCTGGAGAGGTTCCCAAATGACCCACTGCATCCCCACTTCCCTGCACAGCTGGAGAGCTACATCCAGAGCAGCGTGAAGCCGGAGATGGCGGAGCTGCGGCAGACGGCGGTGCAGAACCAGACCGCCACCATGCTGGAGATCGGCAGCTCCCTCCTCAACCGCAGCGCCGAGCAGAGCCGCAAGCTCACCGACGTGGAGGCCCAGGTATGGCATGTGTGTCCCGACGTCCCCACCACCCTGAGACCTGTGGTGGGTGGCACAGTTTGTCTGCAGATAAAAGCGATTCCCTGAGGTGACACAGGGTTTAATGCCCAGTGGCGGGGCTGTGTGCCAGAGGCCGACCAGCCCGATGACACCAGGGCTGTGTGTGGCTCTGGCTGCTGATGCCAACACTCCCCTCTGCTCCCGAGGCAGGTGCTGAATCAGACGTGGCGCATCGAGATGCAGCTCCAGGAGAATTCCCTTTCCACCACCAAGCTGGAGAAGCAGCTGCTGCTGCAGACCAACGAGATCCACAAGCTGCAGAACAGAAACAAGTAGGGGCTGGGGCGGCTCAGGGATCCCCACAGCCCTTGGACCCCACAGGGAGGCTGGTCTCTCCCACCTTACACTGCACTTTGAGGGGGCTTGAACCTCTCCAGGTGCTGGCTGGGGTCCCTGGGGGGTTGCATAACCCCAGCAGGGTTTCTTGGGCTTTGAGTTCCCCTGGCTGGCCACATCCCAGATGTGAGGGTACAATCCAGGGGGTGCAGCAGGGGATGGGGACAGCAGTGGGTCCCTGCAGACACGCCGGGACACCGCAGCTGCAGCTGGCTCCACTGTGCCACCCCATCACCGCTGCATCCCACTCGCAGCATCCTGGAGGAGCGGGTGCTGGAGATGGAGACGAAGCAGCAGGCGGAGCTGGCGGAGGCCCACTTGGAGAAGGAGAAGCTGCAGCGGCTGCTGAGCCGGCAGAGCGGCACCATCGAGGAGATGGAAAGGACTCTGCTGGCTGCCAGCGCCAACACCAGCCTGCTCCAGCGCCAGCAGCTCCAGCTCCTCCAGTCTGTCCAGAGCCTGGCGCGCCTCGTCTCCCAGGGCAGAGGTGAGCGGGGTGTGTGGGCAGAGTGGGGGCAGTGGGAAAGCTCCTGCTCCTCCCAGCAGAGTGCCAGGGTGCCCCTGTGGTCAGCTCAGCTTGAGTGACTTCACCTCAAAAATCACAGAATCATTCAATCCTAGAATGGTTTGGGTTGGAAGGGACCTTAAAAGCTCGTCTCGTTCCAACACCCTGCCATGGGCAGGAACGCCTTCCACTAGAAAATGATCCACTCACTGCAACCAAGGAGCAGCTTGGAGCCCCAAGGGGTGGGTCCATAGCCTGATGCCATTCTCAGCCATGGCAAACCCCTGGGGGTAGGCTGGCAGCAGCCCCGGTGGTACAGCTGCCTTGCCCAGCCCTCAGGAGATGGCACAGAAGGAAAAAAAATAATCCATGAGCTCAAAGCCATCCAAAGGGAGAGGGAAGAGCAGCAAAACCAGGCAGGGCTGCAGGGCCATCAGAGTTTCTGCCTTCTCACTGCCCCCTCTGCCACAGCCATGTCCCCTGGGCAGGAGCAGCAATTCCAGGACTGTGCCGAGGTGCGCCGGGCGGGCATCCGCGCCAGTGGCATCTACACCCTGCACATTGCCAACCTCAGCGAGCCCAAAAAGGTGAGCACAGTCCAGAGAGGGCTTCCCTGCAGCACCCTGGAGTGCTGCCCACCCAGTGCACACCAGCCCCACACCAGCTCCCTATTGCTTGGCACGTCCCAGGGCAGTTTCCCCACCCCATCCAGCTTTGGGGCTGCACAGGGGCGAAGGCAGCACCCACGGGGTGAAAGCAGGGCTGGCACAGCCTTCCAAATGGGGGTATAAAACTGATTTTAAAGGCACCCTGACCCATGACCACAGGACCCCAGCCCCTGCCCACGGCCATGGAGGGAGGAGAGACTCCCCCAACTAGGCACTGGGCACAGCACCCTCACCAGCCCCTCAGCCAGCCCCAGTACCCATAAAGCACCCGCGCTGAGCTGCCCAGCCTGGCAGGGATGCACCTGGCCGCCCACTCCAAGCCACCCCCAGCCTGCCCCTCACTCCCCTTGCAGGCATACTGTGACATGGAGACGGATCGCGGGGGCTGGACCATCATCCAGCTTCGTGCCAATGGCAGCCTCAGCTTCCAGAGGAGCTGGAGGGAGTACAAGCAGGTGTGTGCCTGACCAGGGAGGGGGACACCCTGGGGGCACCCCAGGCACCTTGAACTCACCCACCCTGCTGCTCCACAGGGCTTCGGGTACGCGGCGGGGGAATACTGGCTGGGGAACGAGGCCGTGCACCTGCTGACGAGCCGGGTGCCCTACGCCCTGCGGGTCGAGCTGCAGGACTGGGAGGGCGGCCAGGTGTATGCCCACTACGGGAAATTCCAGCTGGGGAGCGAGCGGCAGTTTTACAGGTAGGAGAGAGGCACTGTGGGGACAGCCACCCAGCACTCCCCATCTCTGACTGTCCCCAAGCCCTGTGGGCAGCAGTGGCAAGGGCTGGATGTGTGCCCTAGGGAGGTGCAGGATCACCATAGGCTTCATTGGGTTGTCCTGGTGTAGTTATGATGCCAGGTGGCAGGCACATTGCTGTGACACTTTCATCTCTCCCTGGGCTCCTGAGAAGCGGATTTTTAATGTGTAAAATTACATCAAGGCAGTGGGATTTGCCATCCCAGTGGGAGTTCTATCCCAAGCAGCAATTTGGGCACTTGCACTGGGGCCCGTTGTGTGGGCAAGGGAGGTGACGCAGCTGTGGCCACCACGCATTCCCAGGGGTGTTGGGCATCCCCAGGCTGTCCATGTCCAGGGAGGGATGCTGTGCTCCTGATGCCCAGCTTGCAGTGACTGTGTGCTCCTGGCCATGGGCAGGAGGGTGGACAGCAGCTGGGGGACTTCACTGCTGGGCTGGAGGTGGAACCAGACCCCAGACATCCCCTGCACCATCCAAACCATGCATGCACCGAGCTGACCCCCAGCAAGAGGACTGGAAGAGACTCGGGGGGTCCTCTCTGCCCCAGCATAGCACAACCTCCACCCTTGGGGACCAAGGACAGGAGGCCAAGCTGGAACTGCAGGATTTCTGCCCGCATCCCTCTGTGCTGTGCTCAGCTCCTGGCAGCCCCTGAGCAGTGCTGGGGGCTCTGTGACCCCCCAGCAGCCAGCAGTGACAGTGGCTGTGTTCCTGCTGGGCACAGGCTGTCACTGCAGGACTACAGTGGCACGGCTGGGCAGCAGAGCGGCCTGGCACTGCAGGGCACCCAATTCAGCACCCGAGACGCCGACAACGACAACTGTCTCTGCAAGTGCGCCCAGATGCTCTCGGGAGGTGAGCGGAGCGGGGGGACACCCCCACGCAGCGCCCGCGGGTGCCGGCCTGCGATGCCACCCTCCCGCCCTGCTCCCTTCCCACAGGATGGTGGTTCGATGCCTGTGGCCTCTCCAACCTGAATGGCATCTACTACCCGGCCCGGAACAACATCCGCAAGCTCAACGGCATCCGCTGGCACCACTTCCAGGGGCCCAGCTACTCCCTGAAGGGCACCCGCATGATGATCCGACCCAGCAGCTTCTAACGTGCCCGCGGCCAGTGCCAGCACTGAGGGAGAAGTCCGGGACAGGGGGTGGTTGGGGGAAGCTAAGATGCCCCAGCTGCTGCAGGGAACTTTTGCCATGAGTTGTATTTTTCACTCTTGTTTATCCCATTTTCCAGAAGCCTGCAGTGTCACCATGGCCATGCTGGAGGAACTGTGGGCAGGGGTGAAGGGCGCTGCAGGAGCTGGAGCTGCAGGAGCTGGAGGCGAACAAAGCCAGACCTGCCAAAGTGGGCCCCAGCCAATGGAAACCCCCTGATCCCGCCTCAGCTTCTCTTCCCGAATTTCTGCTGGGCCTCAGGGTTTTGTCTTGGGGACAGGGCTCCAAGACCCTCCCAGTGATGGGGCTCTGAAAACCCCTGGGACCATGTGTATTCAGAGGGGCCCATAAGATGGGGGCTTTGCCTTTTCACTGGTTTTGGATATTGTAAATCCCCCACCATCCTGCTTTCCTGCAGGATTAGAGGGGCTGGGTGGGACAGGAATCCTCATGAGCATGGGGGCTGGTGGCATCCCTCCTTCCCCTTTCATCCAGACACAGCCATGCAGAGGCCCACAGGCTGTCCCCTTCCAAGCGTGGCCCGAGCCACTGTCCCCATGGATGGCAGGACAGGCACTGCTCCTCATGGGATGGAGCTGGGTTTCTCCAGCCCTCAGAGAGGACAGGAAGAGCAAGGGGTGTCCTTGGGGACCCCCATGGGGACCAGTCCTGGGACGGTCAGTGGCCCAGTTCTGGAAGGTGCTTGCTGGGAGCAGACATTGTGCTGGCAGGGCCCCAGGATCCGCAAGAAGGGGCTGGGGGGTCGTGGGTGGGGAGGGGGCTGTGGGTTAAAGGGGCTGAGAGGCGGGAGGTGATGGGTGCTGGCACTGACACCGGCTGTGCACGCAGCAGCGGGGGGGCTCCTGCTGCCTGCCCTCATCACTGTCCCGAGGCACCCGCTAATTAACACTGATTAAAGCACGTGACGTTGTTGGCGCTTCCAGAAGATGCTCATCAGTGGGGAATAATTAAAAAATGGAAAACACGGGGGGCGGTGCTGCCGGTTTTCCTTCTGTCCTGGCTGCCTGCCTGCACCTCCTGCCTGCACATGGGGCACCCATGGGGAATCTTAGCACAGAGGGTGAGGGTGATGGACGTTTCCCGGGCTATCCCTCCTCCCTGGAAATAACTGATGGGCTCAGCTGCGCTCCCCATGAAACCGGAGCCACCGGGAAGCAGCTGCCAGGGAAAGCGATAGGGAGCACGGGGCTGTCCTGCTGTCCCCAGCGGGAACAGGCGATGGGGGGGGAGGGGGGGGCATTCCAGGGGGGACACGCGCGTCTGAACACGTCTGTGCCAGGGTTTCATGCTGGCAGTCCCTTGGGTGGGGGTCAGATGGAGACTCCTGCCTCGGGAACACGGCTGCTGTCTGTGCATCTGTGTGTGCACGTCGAAACACTGCTCAGAAACACGTGAGCGCACGGACACACATCCTGCATGCACAGGATCACACATGCACACAGACACACATCCTGCATGCACAGGATCACAGTGCACACAGACACATCCTGCATGCACAGGATCACACATGCACACACACACACACATCCTGCATGCACAGGATCACAGTGCACACAGACACACACATCCTGCATGCACAGGATCACAGTGCACACAGACACATCCTGCATGCACAGGATCACACATGCACACAGACACACACATCCTGCATGCACAGGATCACACATGCACACAGACACACATCCTGCATGCACAGGATCACGCCTGCACACAGACACACACATCCTGCATGCACAGGATCACAGACACACATATGAGCACCCAGGGCTTTGGCTGGCCATGTCAGGTCCCATTCATGCAGAACATGGGACACCAGAGCCACACCAAGGACTGGCAGCACCTGAGGGACATGTGGCTGCTCAGCCCTTGCCTGGCTGGGGACTGGTGGGGGCCCTCCCCTTCTCCTTAGCCATAGCAGCAAGTTTAGACCAAGCCCTGGGACACACCACGCTGAGGAATCCGGCAGCACAGCCGGTCCCAACCGCCAGCAAGGATCTGGTTCCCTCAGAGATTTCCCCAAGGGCAAAGCCTGTCCCCAAGCAAGTGCCCAGGGTCCCTGTCACCCTCTGGTTTCCGGGGTGTTTTCCTCGGGAAGGCACCCAGTGCCCCATGTGCTGTCATTAAGGATCCCCTGGGTGTGCGTGTCCTTCCCAAAGGACTTCATCAGCCTGACTCACAGCCAGATGCCATCCCCGAGTCCTGTGACCGTGTCCTGTCACCACATCCTAACACCACATCCTGCCCTCCACATTCCTGGCAGCTGGACCTGACAATACCCCAGCAGGAGTCAGATGGATCATGCACCCCAGGCAGGGGATCTGGGTGGACACACAGGAATCGAGCTGGGGTGGTAAATTCTTTATGAGAGCTTTTCTGGGGACCCCAAGCACTGGATGGAAGCCGTGGTCAAGGGGCCCCTGGGGCTGAGGGGGCTGGCACTGAAAGGAGGCAGTGGCAAACCCAAGGTCCAGGTAGGGTCCCCTGTGTGCATGCGCTTGCTGGTGGCTTTGATGTCACCTTCCCCAGCCGACACCTGCCTGCATGGGACACATCAGGAGCATGGGGACCGCCGGGCACAGGTGGCACCTGAGGTGCTGGGAGGGCTACGGTGCCATGGGAGGCTGACCTGGGAGAACACACAGGCTCTTTTCATCTTCAAAGCGCTCCCTGCGCCAACTTTCATCCCAGCCCACCTGGGAGGTCTCTGCTATTGCCGCCCCCATCTCCCAGTTCTTGGAGAGCCGGGACCTGGCCAAGCTTTGCCAGAGCGAGGGAAGGAGGCAGGGGAGGGTGCATGGTAGAGAGGGGAATCCCAACAGCTGGGGCTCTGCCAGGACCTGCCAGACCCAACCGCCGCCCTGCCGTGCCCGCCAGGCCCCGCGCTGGCACACGGCAACACGGAACCTGTGATTCCCTTCCAGCACCCATCTGCTCAGCACCCACAGCCCTGCAGAGCTACAGGCACCCTGGGGTCCCTGTCCCATCCCAACCTCCACCGCCTCAAGAGACAACACGCAGCCTCCAAAACACGGGCATTTAATAAAACCAGCTGCATTATCATTATTATTTACAGATCAAACATCAGGAAAAAGAGTAGAAAAGAGGAACTGTTGTCTTCATAAATAGCAGGCCCAGCATGGTGGGGGCTTTGTGCCCACTGGCAGCCGGGGGGGGGAACACAGGCACCCACAGACACTCACACACACACAGCCCTGGGCAGCTTGAAGCAGGGGGTCAGGTTTCCCCTTCACCCTCAAAGCACCAGGCTTTTCTTCAGCAATAAGATGGGACCACCAGGATGTAGCCACCACCACAGGCAGTGGGACCCCCTCGGTGGAGGCTGCAAGGGGGCAGCTCCTTCCCTGGTGCAGTGTCCCTGCTCCATGCAGGGGGAACCAGCCCCTTGCACCCCACCCCTGGGTGCTGGTGAGGAGCAGGACAGGCAGGAGCTGCCAGCAGTGCAGGCAGGGCAGCCACACACGAGGCCCCATGGGTGTTGGGGACCAGCCACACACCCAGGGACACGTGTCCTCTGCCTTCCCACGGGCTTGCAGGGACCTGGCTCTCCAGTGCTGGCACAGGGGTCTGACAATGGGTCCCTGGCCACCACATCGGGCCAGTGATGCTGCAGCACAGCAGGGCTGAGTTCAAGGGTCCTGTCACCGTCAAGAGGTCCCTGCTCCTCCCAGGGCACACAGCCTGCGCTCTGTCCCCATCCAGCATTGCCCGCTTATGAGCAACCCATCCCCGCTGCCCACCGTGGCACTGCTACACATCGGAGACTTGCTGGGGCTCCCTGGCCTGGCGCAGCCCGTAGAGCCACTTGATGACGCGGGCGTTGCGCTCGATGATGGAGATGCCGTAGGGCACGCGCTCGGCCGGCCGCCCCTCCGGCGTGGCAGCGCTGGGCGGCGAGCGGCCACCCTCCGAGCTGGCCGTGCTCACGCTGTGGAACTTGAGGGACACGATGTCGGAGCTGGCGCGGGCGAAGCGCTCAGCCCCCATGTCCTGCATCTCCTCGGGGTCAAGGCCACAGTAGTTGAAGAAGCGCTCCAGGTCGGCGGTGGCCCGCGAGAGCCGGTCGCTCAGGTCCGACTTGGAGCGGTGCAGCAGCGGCTGCCGGCGGGCGCTCTCGGGGCGGGCGGGTGAACTACGGGACGGGGTCACAGGCAGCCCACCTGGGATGGGGGATGCAGGCACCGGTGTCACTGGGCTCCGCGGAGCTCCACAGGGACGGACGTCCACCCTCCGCACGGCCACACTGCCGGGGGGCTTGGTGGTGGCCGGGCTCTCCGGTGGCTTGACAGCCCCCTCCACCGGCGGGGCTTCCGCCCGCCACCTGCACTCCCTGCCCAGAGGGCTCTCCGCCTTAGGGAAGGGGCTGTCACAGAGGTTGATGAGGTTGTTGAGGATCTCCAGGTCAAGGGAGGTCTTCGGGCTGGCAGCATCGGCGCGGCGCGGCCCCGGGGGTGCCCTGCGGCTGGGGGTGAGCACAGCCCGGCGCACCCCGGGGGTGAAGAGGGGCTGCTTGAGCAGCAGTGGCTTCACCGGCTCCTGCTTGGTGCTGGCGACCCTCTGGCTCTTCACGTACTTGGCCTTGTCGGCCTCCAGCCTCTCCACCGCGCTGGGCTTCCCGGCCCCCGGCTCGGCGTGCCGGCGGAAATACGCGGGCCCTTTGCGGAGGATGCGGACGGGCATGGCCGAGGTGAAGGGCGCCGTCACCGTCACCCCCTTCATGGTGTCACCGGCTTGCAGCGCCTCGACGGGCATCCTCCGTGCCGGCACCGGGACACGGGGTGGGCGGCCGCCACGGGCAGCGAGGGGCTCAGGCGCCGTCGGCTGCGAAGAGGGGCCGGAGTGAGAGCGGGGCCGGAGTGAGAGCGGCGGCGATGCTGCCCCTGCCCGCGCCCCGGCCCCACGGCAGACAAAGGCAGCTCGGGCTGTGCGGTACCGCACTGGCTGCGCCGCCGGCTCCGAGCTGCCTATTTGAAGGCGGTCACCACGCCTCCGCCGCCGCCGAGCCTCCCCGACACTCCCCCGGCCAATCCGCGCCGCACGCCTGCTTCAAACCGCACCGGGGCCAATGGCGCCGGCGGGGAGGGCGCCCCGGTCGCGGCGAGGGGCACCCTGGGGAGTGAGTAGGGGCGGAGAGAGCCAAGCACCCCTCACTGATGCTCTGCCCAGGTCGCAGGTGCCGGGGGTGCATCGCCCGCATCAAGGAGCGCATTGCATGTGCCCATCGTCCGTGCTCAGGGTGCACTGCCCACATCCGAGGGTGCATTTCCTTCACCCAGGGGTGCATCGCCCACTCCCAGGGGAGCACTGATTTCTCCCAGGGGTGCCTTATCTACATCGTTGCATCACCCGTGCCCAGGGGTGCATCCCCCATGCCCAGGGTTCCATCACCCACCACCCTGCCGGGCTGGTGGATTCGGTGCTCCACTCCCTCTGCTGTTCCCTCAGCTCTCAGCCCTCTCGCAAGCTCCTGGACTGCTCCCAGGCTCCCTGCTCTCATCCTGGAGCTCCTTGGAAAGTACGTGGAGTTCACGAGGGTTTCCACTCGTGCTTCCCCAGCCGCGGTGTGCTCGGAGCAGCGTGGGGCCCTGTGCACCCCGTGTCCTTGGGTCCCCGCCAACACCAACAAGTGCAGCCGCCACAACGGTCGCACAGAGGCACCAGCCCGCCCACAGCGAAAAGGGGGCAGAGGGCACCCAAACCAGCCCTGCACCCTTCTGCAGCCCCCTGACCAGGGGCGGGCACACCCAGAGTGGCCCCAATACCCAGAGGGGCTCAGCAGTGGCAGGGCACACAGAAGAATATGTGGGTCAGACCCCCTCCCCCAACCCCTTTCCCAAGCTGCTCTGAGATTCCCCCTGAGGGTCCCGATTTGGGGCACTGCTGAGCCCTGAGGATGTGACAGCAAGCCCCAGCACTCACCAGGTGCAGTGGTGGGCAGGGCGGGGGCCGGTGTGCTGTGGCCTCACTCGCTCCCGTGGCAGGCCCGAGCAGGCGGCTGCCACCGTCACCCGCTCACCTGCGTGCACAAACTTCCTGGGAGCAGCCCAGCGCCTGTCCCAGCACTGACGGCCGGCGGCAGGAGCCAGCCCTGGCACCCACAGCCCCGGCGAGCCATGGCTGAGCCACAGCTGAGCCATATCTGCACCCCCTGCCAGCCCACGGGTGCCAGCGTGTCAGCCCCAGCACCCCCAGAATCCGGACCCCAGCAGGGTCCCTGCACAGCACACGGTGCATCCCCCTGACACGCTGTGGCAGACGAGAGGCCCGGGTGAGGCTGGCTTTCCCTGTCCCCGTCCTCGTCCCCTGCCTGGGGCAACATGCTGCCTCCTGACCTGGAAAATCTGCAGGGGGGCGGCCAGGCGTGGCGACAGCTGGGAACGGTCCCAGCACCGGCACAGATCCTTCTGCCTCCTCCCCGGGCAGCTTTCTGCACCCCCCTGCCCGACCCCTCGGGTCCAGTGCTGCCCAGCCCCTGTGACAGTGGCCAGCTTCACTGCCCTTGTACCTGTGCCCAGCACAGGGAGGGCTCCCCGGCTCAGCACAGGGGTGCAAAAGTGCCCCCCCAGGCAGGGCAAAGGGGCAAAATGTCCCCATGTCAGGCACTGGAGCTGAGCCTTGTACCAGACGCTCAGCCGAGCCACGGAGGAGAAGGCTGTCGAAGTGCAGGGACAAGGACACGGGACCCCCGCACAGCCGCCTGTGGCCGGCTTGAGGTCCCCTCCCCAGCACGGACAGCCCGGCCGGGCACAACCTGCTGCTCCACATTCCTGCGGTGCTGAGCCGCTGCGCTGGCACGGCCACACCGAGCTTGGCTGCACCGAGCCAAGCTGAGCCGAGCGGAGCCGCCCTCCGAACAGCCCCAGAAACACGGCAACATAATCCCATGCCCCAAATCCATTCGGAGTGCAGGGATTTGAGCTCTGGGCACTGCCCAGTGTGGCCCCAGCTCCTCTCCCTCCTGGAGTGGGCAGTCCAGCCAGGCTCACGTGGCACACCGGGTCACCTCCTTCCTGGAGGAGCTGCTTCAGAGGTACACGGTTGTGACCCCTTCACCGGCTCACCCAGCCCCGTTCTGCTGGCACTGGACCAGCACGGGACCAGCACCACCTCCGCCACCCACCTGGATCGGCCCCGCGGCGTGGGAGCCTCCTCGGCACGGATCAGCTGCCACGCTTCTTCTCCCTGCTCTCCTTCCGAGGATGTCCCGATGGTGTCCTGATGTGCCCACGCCTCCAGCTCCCCAGCCACGTCCTCCCCGTCTCCCCCCGTGCGGGCGGCTGGAGGGTGCTGGAGCGGTTCTGCATGCGGCGGCTGCCGCTGAGTCAGCGCCGGGCGAGGACGCCCTCCGAGGCAACTCAGCACTCACATGGGATGGAAACCACGGGGCATTCCTCCATGCCAGGCTGCGTCACACAGCGTGACAGTGCCCGGTGACGTCCCAGGTGCCGGTTCAGCCCGCGGTGGGGGCTGCGCAGCCTGGATGCACACACACGGCCCGAGGTGCTCACACTGACAAAGCCAAAACGCTTCTGGATGTCACTGCTCGCTGTGGGCAGAGGGTCCTGGTGCTGGGTTAGGGCTTCAGGGACGCAGGGGAAATTCCCAGCCTTCCTGTGGGCACCCTGATTCCCTTGTATCACTGGTGTGGCCTGTCAGCAGGGCCTGCTCTGGTTTGGAAATCTCACCTTGTATTCCCCACCCACCCTACAGCAACAAACTCCAAAATGTAGGAAAATAAACTGGATAGTAGGAAGGGAGGCGACAGACAGGAACAGGGTCACCAAGCCTGCAGCCACCTGGACCTGCTGGCCTGAACCCAGCCCCAGGGTGGCTCCTGCTCCATGGTAAAGGCATCTCCATTCAGCTCTGCACGGAGGGAACAAGCATTTGTCTCATGCCGTGGAGCTCAGTTACAGACCTGCATTGTTCAAACGGCTCCTGGAGCAAGACAAGGAGCTGGTGGAAGGAGAAGGGCCAAGGGAAGCACACAGTCTGGGAGCCAGAGGGCTGCCCTGAGCCCAGATTCGCACAGCGGGCTCGGCTGGAAAATCCCAGTTGGTAGGCGAGGGCAGAGCCCGCAGGCTGCGTCCCCCCACAGGTGCCGAGGCTGTGCGGGTGCAGGCAGGAGGAGCTGCTCGGGCATGTCTGGCCCGTTGGAGCAGGGCGTTGGATCCAGGCAGCGCCCCAAGCCTCGCCCTCCCCGGGAGCATCCCGGGACATGCTCCGGGAGGGCGCCTTCTGCAGGAATGCTCCCCCAGCACCCAGTGCAGCATCTGCCCTGCTGCTGCAGAGAAATGTGGACGGTGTTTGTGAACGGAGAGACAATCAGGCCCTGGCAGTGCCTTTGCTCTCACCTCCTCCAGATACTCCCTCATGCCAGGGACCTCCTGGATGCTGATGCCTGAAAATTAGGCAAGAAAACAGTGCTCCATAGTATGAGGCCTATAGAGCAGGTATTTGTTTATTCAATGCCGGGAGTGAGGGGGACAGCTCCACCACAAACTCACTCGTGCATTCTTCGCACAGTACCAGCTTTTATACCTTTTTTACTTAATGTGTACATTATACTTTCCTAACCTTCATATTGCAGCATATATTCTAATCACATGACGATGTGAGCCCTTGTAGCACATGCACGGTTTCTGCACGAGGTGTTCCTCAGCCTCCTGGTGGCCGTTTTTGACGAAGGCTCATAGGTCTTCCTCGGGCTTGAACTTTTCACATCTGTTTTCTGTGCACGCTCGTCTTGCTCAAATAGCCAGTGGTTAGCTTTGTGCGGTTAGCTTGTTCTGCTAAATTTGCTGATTTCTGAAAAGTGCTTCATTCATATACCCTGTTACAAAGGAACTACTTCTTTCTTCATAGCTACAGCTTTTTGCACAGCTCAAGCATTATCTTGTTGCCTCGGCATCAATGCTAAATGAAGGTGCCAACGAGCAAAAAACACACTCGGAGACCAATTTCCCCCTGGAAGTGCTGGGCAGAGGCAACTATGGGCTCCTGGCAACACCTGCCAAGCCGTGGGGCTGGGGCTCAGCAGTGTGGGCACCCCCACGCAGAGGCACCTCCAGAGCTGAGAGGTCCCCAATCCCTTCATCTTGGGTGTTAATTCCTGGTGTTTTATTCCAGCCCATTGCCGTGCCCTGACCCAGGACAAGCCACCACCTGCTCCTACCTCAGTTTCCCCAGCGAGAGCTCTACAGAGCCGCTCTAGAAGGAACATGGGGATGGAACGGGGAGGCACCAGCTGCACCCAGCATCACGCCACTCCCTGTGGGCAGAGGGAATGATGCTGCCTGCACCCAGATCTTCATACTCGGTCTCTGCTCAGGGATCCAGGAGCCAGGGAGGTGACAGATGGGGACATGCTGGGCATGAGGCCTTTGTCTGGCCGGTGGTGGCGGCGGCAGCACAGACCTACAGATGGCGGCTGCCATGGGGCCGTGGCCACAGCCCATGGCCAGGCGAGCACTGGGCCCTGGGGATCTGGCCCTTTTGTTGGGGTCTCACCTCCGGCAGCGGCCCCTTCCCGGCTGCCCCCCACCAGCCTTTCAACTTTCAACTTGACCTGCTCCTTTCACATGGAAATGGAATGCAAATGGGGCTGTGGCTGCCAGGGTCCAGGCTGAGACCTGCCACCCGGTCCCCAAGTTGGGGGTCATATCCTCTCAAATAGGGTGGCCAGTAGTCCCTGGAGTGAGGGGGTCGCCTTGTCCCCCAGCAATGGAGCAGCAGCCACCCTCTGCCCAGGCAGACCCTCCCCTCTGCTCACACATGGAGGAAGGAATTAGGGGATGGGTCTCACCAGGGCTGAGCTCAAGGACAGACCCCTGCTCTTCCAGGCTGCCGATCCTTCCATGCCGTCCTGCCACCCTGTCACCTCCATGGCATGGGCAGTGTGCCCACCCTGGGGATCCCCGCTGCATCCCCTGGCCTGCGCTGGCTGTGGTTGGGATGGGCTCCCCAGCCCTGCCGGGGTGAGGAGGGGGCTTCTTGGAGGGATGGTCATCACAGCCCAGCAAAATTCTGCAGGCAGGGACCACTCGGCTACCAAATGTTGCCATCTGCCTCCGGGGCCTTCGCTCGCATCTGCCGGGGGTGCGGAGGGGCGAGGGGCCGGGGGCCCGGGAGCTCAGCTGCGGGGCAGGCAGGGGGCGGAGAAGGCACAGGCAGGGCAGGCAGCACGCGTCGGGTGGATTTGGGTGAGTAGCGTGAAGGGGTAGCACGGGGGTCCCACACCCAGCACCCCCTCGAACTGCCTCTGCCCCATAGCCATTCGCCCTCGGGAGGGTCTCACTGCCGGCTGAGCCGCCTCTTTGTGCCGACAAATTAAACACAGGACAATTGCCATCCCCTCCCTGTCCCCATCCCCATGGGCACACAGTGACCTCGGCTGCCCCGGGCCCACTCCAAGCCCCCTGCATCTGGTTTCCGCCAGCACCTCGGACCTGTTCCCCACCTTCCAGGTCCCCTGGAGTTCTGTACTGGTTTGACTGGGATAGAGGTAATTTTGCCCATAGGAGCCAGTGTGGGACTGTTTTGGAGTTGTGCTGAAAGCAGTGCTGATAACCCAGGAGTGTTTGATCATGGCTGAGCCATGCTCACAGAGCCCCAAGGACTTTTCTGCTGGCCCACCAGCAAGTGAGAGCGCTGGGAGTGCATAGAAATTGGGAGGGAACGTGGATGAGATGGCTCTGCCCCACCCCCACACCCCCCCCATGCAATATCCTGGTCTGTAGGACATCCTTGCTTTTCCTATAAAACTGACTTTATCTCAATCCATCAGTTTTGTCCCTTTTACCATTTTATCTTTTCCCATTTTGTCCCCCATCCCACCATGTGTGTGTGTGTGTGTGAGTGAGCAGCTGAGGGGGGCTGAGCTGCCTGCTGGGGTTAAATCACAGCAGCACTTCAAGCTGTGACCAACCCCCTGCCACGGTCACCCAGTGTCCCTGCAGTCCCAGGGACAAGGGACACCTTTGTCCCCACTGCACCCAACGGTCCTGGCTGCCACGGGTGCTCCCACAGGCGCAGGGCAGGGTGGAGGAGCAGGCTGTAGTCCCCCGGAGGGACAGGGACAGGGACAGGGACAGGTACGGGCACTGCAGGCAGGTAGGGCAGGGAAGCAGGCAGGGAAGCAGATGGGAGAAGGCAGCCCCAGGTTTTGCAGGGCTGAGCCCGCTCTCCCAGCGACACCCGGTGGGTGCTGGGGGAAGAGCTGCCATGAGGCATCCTGGGGCGGGGGGTCCTGGGATGGCAGAGGCGGCGGGTTGCTGCTGGGGGTGACCTGGGGTCTGTCTCCTCAGCCGTGTCACCTCCCGACCGGTGCGAGTGGTTCATCCGCTGGCTCACGGCTCAGTTTCCCAAGGTGGGACAGCTGCCACATTTGGAAGTTCCCCAGCGCCCCATGCCAATCCATGACCCCGCAGAGATCCCGATGGGGACGGGAACCGCCACCGGGTGATACTTGCACCTGCAAGAAGAGTCTGTGATAGGTGGGACGCAGTTCAGGCGGGGACAAGGACAAAGTCCAGGACACCGCCAAGAATAATAACCCCCCTGAGCTGGGGACTCTGCCAGCTGGGACCAAGACGAGGAGCAGAGCAGGGCCAGGCTGTCACCCGTCCGCATCCGGAGGTGGTGACGCGCCCGCCTCACGTCACTGCTCCGGCAGCCAGGACTGGCTCCCCCGCGCGTGGTGCTGCCTGTTCCCCAAAGCGCAGTGAGTTCCCCTTGGGAGATTGCCGAGGGACCGGTCAGACCGGAGCCCGTTTCCTTCCTGGTTCCTGCTCCAACCCCGATGCCGCCCCGCGGGGCCGGGGCCATGGGTGGGTTGTTGCGCCCGCCAGGCTCAGCCCCGTGAGACGTGAGTTTGCTCTGGCGGCCTCAACGCCCCGGGAGAGGGCTGGAGACGGCTCTGCGGGGCTGCGGGGGCACGGAACGCAGGGACACGGGACGGGAGAGTTCTTCCCAGGAGCGGGATGGGAGTGGGCAAGGGAGGTGTCCGGATCCCAGCTGACTCAGCTGGCTGGTACGAGCCCAGGCTGGGCTGCAGGATGGGCTGCTGGGGCCTGTCTCCCGCGGCCACCGGAGCGTGTCGGGATCGCGCGGGTCCTGACTGGAAGGGGACGGGCGCTGCGTCGTCCTGCCCTGCAGATGCAGTGGGAGGTACGAGGAGTCCATTCCCAGCAGAGCAGCTGCCCCGGACACTCAGCCCCCAGGTGAGAGCCCTCTTCCCCCTGCACCCGGCTGTGCCGAGCCCTTCCAGGCTGCACCGAGCTGCAACGTGAGCTGGCACAGGTTCAATGCCCTCCTGGGTACCGCACCTGCTGTCGCCAAGCCCCAGCCCTCTGGGATGAGACCAGATGGAGCTCATCAGGATCCACACCCAGGGCAGGAGGGCACCCTGTCATCACTTGAATGGGGCAGAGGGGTCCACAGGGCTTGCAGAGGGCAAAGAGGAGCTGGGCTGGGCTGTGGGTCCCACACCCCCACAGCACGTAGGAGGGAAGCTGTTTAGCCAGCACAGGCAGTGGTCATGGGAGGACAAGACCAGGATCTGGAAGGGTCAGATCTCACCTCACCACTCATCAAAGTCTCTCCCCACAGCACAGCAGCGTCACTCCTGGGCCCAGGCACCCAGCCCTGAGCCATGGCACTGCTCACGCACCTTCTGGCCTGCGCCTTCGGCATGGGCTCCTGGGTGGCTGTCAACGGGCTGTGGGTGGAGGTGCCACTGCTGGTGACGGTGCTGCCAGAGCAGTGGGACCTGCCCTCCTACATCACCATCATCATCCAGATGGCCAACGTGGGACCACTCTTCGTCACCCTCATGAATCGCTTTCGGCCTGGCTTGCTGAAGGAGGTGGCTGTTATCTATGTGATCGTGTCCGTGGGTGTCATGGCCTGCTTGCTCCTGGCTTTCCTCTGGAACCACACATCCCTCATTGCTGGGACGTCCCACAGCATCTCCTTCCTGATCCTTACCTTCTTTCTGGCCCTGGTGGACTGCACCTCCTCCGTCACCTTCCTGCCCTTCATGATGCAGCTGCAGCCCCAGTACACAAACACCTTCTTCATAGGCGAAGGGCTCAGTGGACTGATCCCTGCTCTCATTGCCCTGGCCCAGGGTTCTGGTATCTCCAGCTGCACCAATGTCAGCTACGAGGTCAACAGCACCACCGGCAACGAGACTGTGGAGAGCACCATCTTCCAGCTGGAGACACGCTACCTCCCACCCAAGTTCTCCACCCTCATCTTTTTCCTGCTCATGACTGCAATGATGCTGACCTGCTTGCTGGCCTTCTTCTTCCTCACCCGGCAGCCCAAGGTGTGGGAGCTCTCTCAGCAGCACCTCTTTCCCAGCAATATCATGCTGAACTCATTTGACCAGATCCTTCACGACGGAGCTGACTCACAGCTGAGCAGAGGCTGCTCATGCCCAAAGGATCCCAAGGGACCTGGGGACATCCTGCCGCAGAAGTTCTCCTACTCCCTAACCAAGCTCACCCTCATCTATCTCCTCATCACCTGGGTGAGCGCCCTGACGAACGGGGTCCTGCCATCCGTGCAGTCCTACTCCTGCCGGCCCTACGGACACACCACCTATCACCTGGCAGCCACGCTCAGCTCCATGGCCAACCCCCTCGCCTGCATCGTGGCCATGTTCCTGCCCAGCAGGTGGGTTGCAGGGTCCTGGGGGTTGCAGCAAGGTGCACACCAGGGGCTTCTGCCCCAAGAGTGGCCCCTACTTTGCAAGGGTTGGAGGTGGGAGAGGGTCTGTGGGGTGCCCATGCCCTGGCAGCACAGACACCCCAGGAAAGGAGGACAGAGCCAGCAAGGAGCCGGAACGTGCTGCATGCCTGTGCTGCTCACCAGGGACAGGTAGTGTTCTCCAGTGACACTCGCATGTCCCTTGCAGGTCCCTGACCTTGATGAGCCTCCTCACCATGGCGGGGACAGGCTTTGGTGCCTACAACATGGCCATCGCGGTGATGAGTCCCTGCCCGCTCCTCCAGCAGTCCCAGTGGGGCGATGCCATCATCGTAAGTCACGGTGTCTCTCTCACTCAGGGAGGTCTTTGACACCACACCTGGGCCTGACCTCACCACCATGTCCCCTGTCCCCACAGTGGGGAACCCCCAGCCCTGACCACTCTCCCCTGTGCCACCAGGTCCTCTCCTGGGTGCTGTTCACTGGGACGCTCTCCTACGTGAAGGTGGTGGCCGGGGTGATCCTGCGGAGCCGCAGCCACAGCGCGCTGGTGTGGTACGGGGTGCTGGAGCAGCTGGGCTCCCTCCTCGGGGCGCTGCTCATTTTCCCCCTTGTCAACGTCTACGGCCTTTTCAAATCTGCTGACTACTGCAGCCTGCAGTGCCCAGCATGAGTGCGGTGGGCACCCCAAGACCGCTGCTCTTGCCAGCATGAACTCCCAAAATCAGCGAGGCTGGCTGGCCTGGAGGCAGCGCTGGGACTGGGATGGCTGCAGACACAGCTCCCTGATGGGCTCTGCCAGGGAGCAGCATCTCCAGGGCTTTGTCCCCAGCCTGGGCACAGGGTGTTCCCATCATGTGAAAGCAATAGAAGGTGTTTTACTCAGCCCTCTGCCTCCCTGCTGCCTGCACCCCCCATGCTGAAGGGGCTGTCTGCACCAGTGCCCCCCACCTGGGTACCTCTCAGCTGGGGCCGTGTCCTGTCCCTTCCCCTGGGAAGGGGGATGGCACCGTTTGGCATCGTGCCCTAAAGCCCCCCTGGACTCCGTGGGTGGGCACAGCCCCAGCTGCACCCGGCAGCACCGGTGGCGTTCTCGGCCCTGTGCTGTGGCAGCTGCCCCCAGACAGGGGGGTTGCAGCCAGCTGGGGGGAGTGGGGACAAAAGCGGCCATGGGGAGGGGGGTGGTGGGGGGACACGGGACAGTCACAAGGCCCCCCAGTAGTAGGCTGGGGAAACTGAGGCACAGTGGGACTGGAGGGACATGCGTGATATTTGCCACCCTCTGCTGTGGTCCCATCCATGCTTTGTGCTCTCTCCCCACAGCCCTGTGCCCCCCTGCACCGTATCTGAGCCCCGCTGCACCCTGAGACGGGCAGAGCTGGGGAGGGGCCGCAGCAGAGCCCCGCAGCAGAGCGGTGCGGGCACAGTGCCCACGGCAGGGGTGGCACAGCACCAGTGCCAGGCCTGGGCCACCTGGTACCCAACTGTGCCCCGGCCATGCCAGCCAGGGCGGGGGCCAGGTGGGCACTGGGGCATGGCAGGCACGGGAGGTCGGGGCAGCGGCAGCCCCGGGATGGGACAGCACCCGTGCCCTGCACGCGCCTGCGCCCCTTCCCTGGGGCACGAGGCAGCCGGGCCTTTGTCCCCGGCCCTTTGTCTGGCATCTGCTCCCTGCGCCGGCGGCAGCACCAGACCACGGATTGGAGCCACTTCGGGGCTCCGGCTGCGACCCGGACGCCTCTGGGAAGGACGCAGTTGGAATACCTAATGGCCAGCAGCCCCCCAAGCTGGCAGTGGTGGGGCTCCTGCAGCTGAGGCAGCAGAGGGGAGGAGTGAGGGCTCTGCCCCCCGGCACTAGTGGGCATCCTCTGGCAGATCCTGCCTGACCCCACAGCCTGTGTCCAGGATCCATGGAGGATGGGAGAGCTGAGGACGTGTGGGAGATGTGGGGGGTACCGCGGGGCAGCTTGTCTCATTCCAGTAGCAGGATGTGTCCCTTGTGGGTAGACTGGGAGCTGAAGTAGGGACCTGACCTCTCTCCTCCTCCCCCCAAGAGGATGATCCTTCCCTTGGGAGCCCTCAAAACCCCTCACCCACGGTACCCCCGCAGCCCCCTCCTTCTTATCGGGGAAACAATTGCCTCCGATGGGAATTATTTCCATACAGCTGCTCAGGAAGGCACAAACCCGGTGGAGGAAGGCTGAGCCTTTCTTCTGGTGCTGCTCCCCCTCCCCACAGTGGCGGGGGCAGGTTTGGGGGGGCCCAGGCGCTGCCGTCAGCGCTATCAGCTCGGCAGGGCTGGCTGCGGTTATTACCATACATTATCGCAGTCCCCTGCCTCCGAAAGGAGCCGGGGCTGCTCCCCCCTCCCAGCCCTCCCTCCTCCTGCCTTTTACACTTAATTACCTCCCTTATTACACCGCAGCCTGGAGAGAGACAAAATCCCAGGGCAGCGGGCGGGCAGGCAGCAGGCAGCAGGCAGCGGGCAGGCAGCGGGCAGGCAGCGGGCAGGCAGGGCCAACTAGGGCGTAAGTAATCGCCCGTTCTGCAAACGTGCCTTCCAGGAGAGAACAGGCACACGCACGGATAAATAAACCAGGGAGCGGAGCCCAGGAGCCCAGTGTGTGTGTGGGATGCCGAGAGCAGCCCGGCAGGCAGTGTCCCCTCGGGGCCGCAGCCCTCCGGGAGAGGTGACCTTGAACTTGGCAGAGCCTTGACGTCAGGGCAGCGCTGCAGGGACAGATGGGGCTCTCCTGGTGCTGCCGGCAATCCCTGGCCAAGTGCTGCGGGAGCAAGTGGAGAGACCCCAGACTACACGGAGAGAAGCCCCAGGATAAGGGTGGAGAGACCTCAGCCCACATACGGAGCAGCCCAGGGATCCTGTAGGATGTGGAATGCTGCGGATATGGGATGCTCTGGGATGGGGGATGCTGTGAGCTAGGAGATACACTGAGCTGTGTGATCCTGTGGGATGCTGTGGGATACAGTGGGATATCAGATGCTGAGGGATGCTGTGGGATGCTGTGAGATGCTGTAGGCTCTATGGAATGATGTGGGATGTGAGATGCCCTGGGCTGTAGGATACTGCGGGATGCTGTGGGATGCCCGGGGCTGTGGGGTACCACACAAAGCAGTGAGCAGGGGCACTGCGATGCAGGGCTGGCTCCAGACGTGGCTCTGGGCACGGCTGAAGGAGCAGACACGGCTGTGAGCAGGCAGGCCCGTGGTGCTGCCTGTGCGGGTGCTGCTTTTGGTCCCCAGAGCCGGTGCCACATCCCCGGCCAAAGGCGCCAGTGTGCCCAGGGCTGCCCTGTGCCAGCCGTGCCAGCGCTCTGCCTGCGGTGACAGCGGAGGGACCGTCCTTATGAAGTGCTGCAACAGTCTCGGCAGTGCACAAGGCTCAGGGAGAGCAGGGCCAGCTCCCACCCAGGTCCCCGTGTCACCCACTGGCCCTCAGGTGGCACAACTCCAGCCTTCAGATGGCACAACTGCAGGGAAAGGCAGCCCCGGAGCATCGGCTGCCTGCAGCTGAGCGCAGAGAGCGGG
>VZTE01004705.1:1081076-1105979 GCA_013397775.1 Eulacestoma nigropectus
CCCCGAGCCCCCCTGGGAGGGCGGGGGGGGCCGGCGCCCTCCGGGACACGGGGAGCGGGAGGGAAGAATAGGGGGTACCCCCGGCAGCGGGAGAGGTGCGAAGGGCTGGACTGGGGGTGGCCGTGGTCCTTGGAATCCTGTCCTGCGGGGGAACCCTGGGGTGGGCTCAGAGTTCTCCGGGCTTGGCACAGCCCCCCAACGGGGCAGCCCAGGCACCTGCCCAGAAAGAGAGGCTGGCCCTGGGTCGGGGGGTCTGTTGCGTAGGCTGGGGAGTCCTGGCTGCTCTTGGATTGGGAGACGGAGCTGGATGCGGGAAAGGGCCTGATCCAGCCACGCACAAGCTAACATCGCCCAGCCGCTGCGGTGCTTGTCCCCCCTTTTCTAGTGCTCCCCAGCCCTTGGTGGGCTTTCTCTGCCAGGGGCCGGGGTGCGAAGCCCGTCTGGCCTGGGGGTCCTCTGCTCCCCCCCATCAACCAGGAGCCGGTGGGGGAGGGATGTGCTGCAGCTGGGCAGAAGCTGCCGACGCTGCTCTCCTGGAAATAACCTTGCTGCATGCTCGGAGGCAGCGTGAGAAATTGCTGAGCAGAGCGCTTTCTGCACAGCCCGCGCTGTCAGCACGGCGCGGGGGACGGGGGGGGCCCGGCTCTGCCCCTGCCACGCAGCCCCCTCCCCACCGTGGGCACCCCTGGCCGCCACGGGACAATCGGCAGCAGTTGCTTGCCAAGGGGTCCTGTGGGTGCTGCCGGGGGGTGTGGATTTAGGGGATGCTCGGCCGCGGCTGCAGTGGGGTGTCCCTGCTGCCCCACGCTGTGCATAGGTCAGCCCAGCTGTGCACTGACCCCAGGACCCCGCCAGCCCCTCCGTCACCATCGGTGGGGACGAGGCCTCTGAAGCAGCTTGCAAGGACCAGTGTGCACAAGGCAGGGGATTGCTGGGACCAATTTGGGGTTTTTGGGGGTGCCCAGGATTGCTAGCTCGGTGGGAAGGAGGCTGCACCGCTGCTGCTGCGGTGACCTTTGTGTGACAGCACAGAGGGACCGGGATGCCAATGCAGCGCCCACTCTGACACAGGCTGGGAGTCACGCATACGAAGCAGGGTCATGAGCAGACTTGCACCAATGTCATATGCGTGTGACACCAGTGGAGTGGTATCCGAGCCTGGCTTCACATCTGGGGGGCTGTGGGTCACTCAGTTTGGCAGGAGGCCAGGCACCTGGTGCTACTGCCCTCCTGGCGCTGCCCCATCTCTGGGGAATAGCCCCTGCGGGGACAGCAGAGAGGTGGGAGGCTTTCCCAACCCCTCTGCTGAGGAAGGGGAACCTCGGACAGCCTCATCCCCTTCATCCCCCTCATCCCGGCTGCCCACGGAGCATAGCTCATTACCGGCGTGGCCCCGGTGAACAATGAGCTCCCGGCACCGACAGCTGTCTGGCGGCTAATGGCCCCCCGGGGCTGCCCGCAGCCGGGGCAGGCGCAGCTGGATGTTCCGCAGCTCCATCCCCAGTTCCCATCCCGGGCAGCCCTGCGGGATGGGACCCATCTTGCTGACAGATGCAGACAGGAGCCAGGGCAGGACAAGGCAGCTCTGGTGCTCAGTGGCTCAGCGAGGACAGGGACCAGTTGGGGGGGGACAACCCTGGTTCTGCACCTCCTATGGGCAATTTTGGCTCATGGCTTTTCCCTGTCCCTGGTAAGGCTGCCCTGGAGAGACAATGACCCCGGCTGTGTTGTCCCCACAGGGTACCTCCAGCACTGCCTGGCGCCAGCCGGCTATGACACCGACAAGAAGCAAGGTCTGCCACCACCACCACCAGACCCAGCCTACGCACCCGGCCACGAGGAGTACAGCGATCCCGAGAGCCCCCAGTCCAGCTTTTCCGCCCGCTACTTCAATGGGGAGGCGGCGGTGACAGACAGCTACTCCATGGATGCCTTCTTCATCACGGACGGGCGGTCGCGCCGGCGCAGCGAGAGCCAGCGCCGTGGCAGCCACCGCCACTCCTGCCCCGAGTGCGGCAAGACCTACGCCACCTCCTCCAACCTCAGCCGGCACAAGCAGACCCACCGCAGCCTGGACAGCAAGATGGCGAGGAAATGCCCCACCTGCGGGAAGGCGTACGTCTCCATGCCCGCCCTGGCCATGCACGTCCTCACCCACAACCTCAAGCACAAGTGCGACGTGTGCGGCAAAGCCTTCAGCCGGCCCTGGCTGCTGCAGGGCCACATGCGGTCCCACACCGGGGAGAAGCCGTTCGGCTGCTCCCACTGCGGGAAAGCCTTCGCCGACCGCTCCAACCTACGCGCCCACATGCAGACCCACTCCGCCTTCAAGCACTACAAGTGCAAGCAGTGCGAGAAGACCTTCGCCCTCAAGTCGTACCTCAACAAGCACTACGAGTCCGCCTGCTTCAAGGGCTCCGAACACAGCTGTGCAATAGGGAACTAGCCCCCCAACCCCTGTGGCACATCCCCATTCCCAGCCTCATCCTTCTGTCCAATCCCCATACCCGTCCCCATCTCATCCCATGCCCATCCCCATTCCCCTACACATCCCACCCTCTCCCCACCCCCATCCCTATCCCATCCTGGTCCCAGTCCCTGTGCCAGCACTCCTGCAGCTGCAGCCAGCTGGTTTGTTGCTGTGCTGAGGCTGGAGGACACATCCCCATAGACTCATTCCCCACCTGCTCCCTGGGAAGGGGGTCCCCCACAGTGGGACCCAGCTCCTTTTCTCTGGGTCCCAGAGCCTCCCCGCAGCCAGGCAGGTTTCTCTGCGGGGGACTCACCTGGGGACCTCTTCCAGACCCAGGAGAGACTTTCCTCCCCTAGCTCGTGACTTTCACCTCTATTTATTTAATTTATTACTATTATTTATTTAGAGCTGCTGCTTCTCTTCCTGGGGGATCCCAGGGGAGAAAAGACACTTTTCTGCTCCCCGCTAGGAGCAAACCCTCCCCTTGACCCTAATCCTGATGGGACCATGGGCTGGTGTTACTGCTAGCTCGGCAGGACTGACGGCTACTGAGGGTGACGGAGGGCAGGGCTGCCAGTTGCCCTTGGAGTCTGGGGTCCCTGCAGCCCACTGCCCAGGGCACCCTGCTGCCCCTCTGCCCTGTGGCACAGTGCTCACCCTGTCCCTGCAGATCCGCAGCCCTGGAGTCAGGGGAAGAGCCAAGGGAAGAGTGAGGGGCTTCCAGCAGAGAACCACAGGACATGTCCTCCATCAGCTCCCAGCTCCCGGCTTGGCCAGGCACAACTGGCCCCTGCCACGGTGATGGGGAATAGCCCCCCCAGGCAGGTGCAGCCCCCCTCGCCATGCGAACGGCTGGGCTGGCAGCTGGGCTGGAGACCCAGCCCTGGGGCAGGCAGCACCCGAACCCCCAACCACCCCCCCATGTATCCCCAGCCCCTTCTTCAGCCGGCTCCCGGCTCCCTCGCCATTGCCCCCCACCTGCACTCAGGAGGAGGGGGTCAGAGTAGCTGTAAAGTTTGGGTGAGTCTATTTAAATGTTCTTATTTATATTATTTATTACTTATGCTTTTCACTATTTATTTGTCAAGACTGGCCGGGCCATGCCAGCGCTGGCTCGCAGGAGGTGGCAGAGCTGCAGCAGAGCTGCCGTGCCCAGGACACAGCCACGGTGACACGGACGGGGACGGGACCCCGAGAGCGGCCTGTGTGGCGGGCACGGAGGCAGGAGGGCACGAGCTGGCCCGGCAGCCCAGGCTCCACGTCCTGCAAGCCTCCCGCAAAGGCAAAGCCCTTCTCCTTTGTCTTCCTTGCTGCCACGGGCTCCTGCTTTTGCTCCGTGCCCCGCGCCAGCCCAGCGGGGACAAACCAGCCACTCTATGCAACCTCCCGGCGGAGCGCCCCCGCACCGGCCCCGGAGCAAGCGCTGCGCTCGGCATTCCGGAGCGGGGCCCGACCCGCGCCTCCGCTTCCTACCTCGGGCCGCGAGCTGCCACAGCCCCGTCACCCTGTGCCGGCCCCCAACACTTCGGGACTCAGCCCGGCACCCCGCGGGGCCGCACTCGCGCACCCCCACACCGTCTTCCTGCGCCGTCTTCCTCCCTGCACCGTCTTCCTCCCGCTGCCTCGGTGCCTGCGTTGGTCACGGGTTTAGTGGGGATGTCCCTGTCATGGTCCTCGCTGCCGTGGCACGGTGACCACACGTCCGCACCCCACAGAGGGGACGAGCATCACCCTGGCCACGCGGGTACCCCACCGGGTTTTCCCCACGATGCCGGCGCCGTTCCGCGGAGCACGGTGTCCTGAGGCCGGCAGGCTTGGAGCACTGCGCCGCTGCCCCTCTGTCCTGTAAATAGCAGATACTACAGCAATAATTTTCCGTGCATGATAGATTTTTTCTGCCAGGTTTTGTACTCGCCAGCCCCAGTATGACAAGTCTACTGAGATCCGGCCACCCGCAGTATTACTTGTAACGCAATTCAGGGATATAAAAGGGATTTCTGCCACTAACCATGTGTCTTGAGGGATTTGTGCCGGCACGGTGGCGGGTGGCGGCACGCGAGCTGCCAGGCTGCCCATCCCACGGTGCCCTGTGCCCACGCCCGCTCCTGGGCTGGAGCATCGTGGAGAGAACTGCCCCGAATAGAGGGGCGATGTCCTGGCAGCGCTCTGGGAGCGGGTGGCTGAGGCTCCCGGAGCATCCCACGGTGCCCACGTGGCCCTGCCAGCCCCGCAGCCAGTGGGCAGCAGGCAGACAAACCCCTGCTGTGACAAGGAGGGGTTACGATGCCACCCTGCTCGTGAGAGCGCCGGGGGTTGTGAGCGCGGCAGAGCGCTGACCTGGAAGTAAAGCGGCGTGTGAAATCCCGGCAGCGGGCGCAGAGCCCGGCGGGCAGCCCGGGGAGAGCGCCGGCAACGCTCACACACCCCTGGGGCGCCGCTGCGCTGGATGGGGAGGATTCGGTGAGCAAGTTTTATTTCACCTCGCCGGTGGCGACAACCTAGCAGAGCCCCTGCTCCCAGGGGCAAACAGGCATTCCCGCTCCCCACTCCTCTTTCCTCATCCTTTCCCGCATGTGGGGACCAATGGGAGAAGGCAAATTATTTTTAGCATCCAGCTTGTCAGCAAAGACCTAGCTTTCACACGCAAAGTCATCACCAGATTCACCTAGCAAAAAACTAATTCCAGAACCTCACAAACCCATCCCTGACCATCACCAGCATGCTTCAGTCAGCTCTGGGGTTGGGGACCCTCCATGACACCAGGGAGCCAGGGTGAGGGCACTGGGAGCAGCCAGCCACTGTCATCACGTCCCTGCTGTGGATCCAGGGTGTCTTGGTTGCAGCAGCCAGAGGGGTGGGAGACCCAGTTCTTCCCGGGAGCCTCTCCCCACTTGGAACACTGGTCTGAAGAAATGACCTAGAAAGGCTCAGGACTGAAGTGCTTCGGTGCCTGCCCAGCTGTGGAGCATCCTGGCATCACTGCTCAGCTCTGGAGTTGTTTCATACCTCATCTTCCTTGCCGTGGACCCCATAGGTGTCAGCGCGGCCGGGAGGGGGCTCGGGGTTGGGGACGTGTTCCTGGTACAGCCAGCCAGGTGGGGGGCATATCCCAGCTCTCAGTTGCAGGATGATCCTCAGTGCCCCGGCACGGCCGGGTGGGACCAGAGACTCCCGGGGACAGGATGGGGACCCCCAGCACACAGGGTGGGGGGCTCAGCTGCCGCGTGCCCGTGGGTGTCCCATGGGAAAGAGGAGCTGAGGGCAGCCCTGACCACAGGCTCTCCGGAGCGGGCAGCGGGCCAGCCGGCTCTGGCACCCGGCCCGGAAGTCTGTCCTGCCCCTTCACTGTGACTCTGCAAAACGGTGGGGCGGCGGCAGTGACGATGACGATGGCTGGGCCAGGAGGAAGCAGAGGGGCCCGGCTGGGCGCTGCACTGCTCGGGGCAGAGCGGAGGGCTCGGCTGAGCAAGACAGAGGAAGGCCAAGGCCGGCCGGCGGCCACAGCCATGGCTGAGGCCGAAGACAGAAGCATCCACACACAGCACATCTCGGCCGTGCACAACGTGCCCATGCGTGTCCTCATCCGGCCCATCCCGGCACAGCTGGAGCCGGGAAAGGTGCAGAGCCTGATGGAGACCCTGCAGGTGAGCACAGCCCCCGGGATGCAGAGGCAGCCCCTCCTGCACCCACTCAGAGGGCGCTGCTGGGGAAGCTGACAGCACCCGAACCCTGGCGCAGTCAGGTCGGGGGATGGCAGGGCAGGTTGGGAGTGCCGGGGTGTGTTGCTCTTGGATGTCTCTCCCCCTTCCCAGGAGGATCCCGAGCGGGTGCCCCCCATCGACGTGCTCTGGATCAAAGGCAGTGAGGGCGGCGATTACTTCTACTCCTTCGGGGGCTGCCACCGCTTCGCTGCCCACCAGGCACTCCATCGGGAGACCATCCCCGCCAAGATCATCCCCTCCACCCTCAGCGACCTCCGTACCTACCTCGGCTCCTCCACGCCCCACCTGCGCTAGCCCAGCACCCCGAGGATGCCCAGCAGCCCTCTCTGTCCCTGTTGGTTCTGACCCGTGAGCCCCTGGTGAGGATGTGGTTGGGGTCTCCAGCTCTGGGGAGTCCCCAGGTTCCCTCCAGCCGGGAGGGGTCAGGGTTCCCCAGCCCTGAGGAGTCCCTGGGGTCTCTCCAGCCAGGTTGGGTCAGGGTTCCCCAGCCTTGGAGGGTCCCCGGGGTCTCTCCAGCCAGGTTGGGTCAGGGTTCCCCAGCCTTGGAGGGTCCCCGGGGTCTCTCCAGCCGGGTTGGGTCAGGGTTCCCCAGCCTTGGAGGGTCCCCGGGGTCTCTCCAGCCGGGTTGGGTCAGGGTTCCCCAGCCTTGGAGGGTCCCCGGGGTCTCTCCAGCCGGGTTGGGTCAGGGTTCCCCAGCCTTGGAGGGTCCCCGGGGTCTCTCCAGCCGGGTTGGGTCAGGGTTCCCCAGCCTTGGAGGGTCCCCGGGGTCTCTCCAGCCGGGTTGGGTCAGGGTTCCCCAGCCTTGGAGGGTCCCCGGGGTCTCTCCAGCCGGGTTGGGTCAGGGTTCCCCAGCCTTGGAGGGTCCCCGGGGTCTCTCCAGCCGGGTTGGGTCAGGGTTCCCCAGCCTTGGAGGGTCCCCGGGGTCTCTCCAGCCGGGTTGGGTCAGGGTTCCCCAGCCTTGGAGGGTCCCCGGGGTCTCTCCAGCCGGGTTGGGTCAGGGTTCCCCAGCCTTNGTGCGATCCCCCGGGTGCCCTCCAGCCGGGTTGGGTGAGGGTTCCCCAGCCCTGAGGAGTCCCCGGGGTCCCTCCAGCCGGGTTGGGTCAGGCTCTCGCCGGTAGCGGGAGGCGCCCGACGGGACCGGCAGGTGGCGCTATTGTGCCGCGCTGCTCCGCCCGGAGCGACCGCGGGGACCGGGACGGGACGGGATGAACCGGGACGGGATGAACCGGTTGGGGTGGGATGAACCGGGGCACGGCTCAGTCGGGAATAGCTGAACCGGGATGGAACAGGCTGAACCGGGGCATGGCTCAACCGGGAATAGCTGAACCGGGATGGAACGGGCTTAACCGGGGCATGGCTCAAGCGGGAATGGCTGAACCGGAGCACACTGGAACTGGGACAAGTCACAGCTCATTCGGGGCACAGCTGAACCGGGAAGGGGTACAGGCGAACAAGGACACAACAGAAGCAGGACACAGCCGTACGGGGAAGAGGCACAGCCGAGCCGGCATGGCCAGTCCCCAGCCCTTCCTCAGCGACTCTGGGCTCGCCCGTGGTCCCAGTCTCCGTGGGGGACACCTCCAAAATCGTGGGGAGGGGACACCCGCTGCTGCGCCTGGAATAAAGGTGATCAAAACCCCTGCAGCTCCTTGGCCTGGTGCTAGGGGGTGCTGAGGATGGGGGCAGGGATGCAGTGGTCCAGCATGGCACAGCATGGCACGGCACAGCACGGCACAGCACGGCACAGCATGGTGACCTGGCATCAGCAAGAGCAGTGGCTGCGGGCACACAGGACAGCGACGGATGCTTTTCAGGGGGATGGATGTTCTGTGAGGGAATGCATGCTGTGCTGGGGGATGGATGCTGTGACGGGACAATGCTTTGCCAGCCTGCCCTGCCATGCAGCTGAATTCAGGGTCAGCTCTGGCCCAGCTGTGGGGCGCATGCGGTCCTGACATGCCGGGATGCTGTCATTTCTGCAAGCACCACGTCGTCACCCCACGTGCAGCCTGGAAAAAACGCCTCGAGCATCCCCTGGGCATCCCAAGCATCCCTCTAAGTTGAGAGCCTCCATCCAGGGAGGGGAAAGGCCACTGACTCACTCACCACGCCGTGAGTCAGCAGCAGGACTGGGACAGGAACCGCGGCCGGACACTTCTGTCCCATCAGCCATGCTCCTCCCCGGATCCTGTCCCCCCGGGGCAGGAACGGGCTGGGAGAGGAGGGCACGGCTAGGTCGTTTGCATGGCAGCAGCTGGCAGTGCTGGCATCGGACAGGGCACAATTTACTGCTGCCTCCACATTTCCGCAGAATCCACTGGGGAGGAAGAGCGCGGTGGGCTGGGGGTGCTGGATGAGGGAAGGGACCGGAGGGAGACTCCGGCGCGGCAGAGCTGCATGTGCCGCATCAAAGCAGCTGTGTGCCGGGAGGAAGCCCTGCAAGCACTCACAGAGAGCAGCCCTGGCCGGCGGCTCCCTGATGGGCCATAAATTTCTGCTAAGAATTGTGGCGTGCTAAAAAGTTTCCTCTTGTTAGAGAGCGGGGGGTGGAGGGAGGAGGTAGCAGCTCCTGTGGCAGCTCCTGTGGCAATGGGGACATCTCCAGAGTACCCCCAAATGGGTGGCTCGTGGCAGGTACTGATGTCTGCCCACGTCCTGTGTGCCCCCACTGCTGGGCATCTCACATGGCCTCTGTCTGCCCCACTCTCACGGGCT
The DNA here is from genome assembly GCA_013397775.1 of Eulacestoma nigropectus. NCBI lineage: Eukaryota > Metazoa > Chordata > Aves > Passeriformes > Eulacestoma > Eulacestoma nigropectus. The sequence continues at coordinate 1,089,987 of VZTE01004705.1, forward strand.
TGTGCCCCTCATCCCTTGGAAAAGAGGTAGCTCAGCAGAACTGGGACTCCACAAAGTGGGAACGAACTGAGGCTGCCCAGATCCTGCAACTCCTTTCCCTGCAAGCTATGGAGGTTTCTTCCACCTGGGAAGTCTGCTGCAGGATCTGCTTTTCCAGCTTACCATCCCCTGCAAACAGTGCCAGGGGTCCGTGCCAGCCCCAGGGTGTCCTGACATCACTCCCAGGGCTCCCTGGCACCGGCTGGGAGCCAGAACCCGGCGCTGTGCCCAAGGTGCTGTGCAAGCATTTCCAGGGCTGACCGGTGCATCCATGGGGCTGGCATGGTGTGGGCAGTGGGAGCTGGTCCCCAGCTGGAGCTGCTGGTGCCACAACCCCCTGGCTGGCACAGGAGTGGGTCTCTCCAGAGCCCAGCATTGCCTCCATCCATCCGTCCTCCACCTGTCCCCCTTCCCTCTGCCTGACCCGCGGGGTCTCTGGTGTCGCCGGCTGACAGCCGATCCGGCTGCCTCCAATCCATTCGTTCCAGGGCAGGAACAAAGGCGCTTTGTGNGGGGCACGGCTCAGTCGGGAATAGCTGAACCGGGATGGAACAGGCTGAACCGGGGCATGGCTCAACCGGGAATAGCTGAACCGGGATGGAACGGGCTTAACCGGGGCATGGCTCAAGCGGGAATGGCTGAACCGGAGCACACTGGAACTGGGACAAGTCACAGCTCATTCGGGGCACAGCTGAACCGGGAAGGGGTACAGGCGAACAAGGACACAACAGAAGCAGGACACAGCCGTACGGGGAAGAGGCACAGCCGAGCCGGCATGGCCAGTCCCCAGCCCTTCCTCAGCGACTCTGGGCTCGCCCGTGGTCCCAGTCTCCGTGGGGGACACCTCCAAAATCGTGGGGAGGGGACACCCGCTGCTGCGCCTGGAATAAAGGTGATCAAAACCCCTGCAGCTCCTTGGCCTGGTGCTAGGGGGTGCTGAGGATGGGGGCAGGGATGCAGTGGTCCAGCATGGCACAGCATGGCACGGCACAGCACGGCACAGCACGGCACAGCATGGTGACCTGGCATCAGCAAGAGCAGTGGCTGCGGGCACACAGGACAGCGACGGATGCTTTTCAGGGGGATGGATGTTCTGTGAGGGAATGCATGCTGTGCTGGGGGATGGATGCTGTGACGGGACAATGCTTTGCCAGCCTGCCCTGCCATGCAGCTGAATTCAGGGTCAGCTCTGGCCCAGCTGTGGGGCGCATGCGGTCCTGACATGCCGGGATGCTGTCATTTCTGCAAGCACCACGTCGTCACCCCACGTGCAGCCTGGAAAAAACGCCTCGAGCATCCCCTGGGCATCCCAAGCATCCCTCTAAGTTGAGAGCCTCCATCCAGGGAGGGGAAAGGCCACTGACTCACTCACCACGCCGTGAGTCAGCAGCAGGACTGGGACAGGAACCGCGGCCGGACACTTCTGTCCCATCAGCCATGCTCCTCCCCGGATCCTGTCCCCCCGGGGCAGGAACGGGCTGGGAGAGGAGGGCACGGCTAGGTCGTTTGCATGGCAGCAGCTGGCAGTGCTGGCATCGGACAGGGCACAATTTACTGCTGCCTCCACATTTCCGCAGAATCCACTGGGGAGGAAGAGCGCGGTGGGCTGGGGGTGCTGGATGAGGGAAGGGACCGGAGGGAGACTCCGGCGCGGCAGAGCTGCATGTGCCGCATCAAAGCAGCTGTGTGCCGGGAGGAAGCCCTGCAAGCACTCACAGAGAGCAGCCCTGGCCGGCGGCTCCCTGATGGGCCATAAATTTCTGCTAAGAATTGTGGCGTGCTAAAAAGTTTCCTCTTGTTAGAGAGCGGGGGGTGGAGGGAGGAGGTAGCAGCTCCTGTGGCAGCTCCTGTGGCAATGGGGACATCTCCAGAGTACCCCCAAATGGGTGGCTCGTGGCAGGTACTGATGTCTGCCCACGTCCTGTGTGCCCCCACTGCTGGGCATCTCACATGGCCTCTGTCTGCCCCACTCTCACGGGCTTGTGCCCCTCATCCCTTGGAAAAGAGGTAGCTCAGCAGAACTGGGACTCCACAAAGTGGGAACGAACTGAGGCTGCCCAGATCCTGCAACTCCTTTCCCTGCAAGCTATGGAGGTTTCTTCCACCTGGGAAGTCTGCTGCAGGATCTGCTTTTCCAGCTTACCATCCCCTGCAAACAGTGCCAGGGGTCCGTGCCAGCCCCAGGGTGTCCTGACATCACTCCCAGGGCTCCCTGGCACCGGCTGGGAGCCAGAACCCGGCGCTGTGCCCAAGGTGCTGTGCAAGCATTTCCAGGGCTGACCGGTGCATCCATGGGGCTGGCATGGTGTGGGCAGTGGGAGCTGGTCCCCAGCTGGAGCTGCTGGTGCCACAACCCCCTGGCTGGCACAGGAGTGGGTCTCTCCAGAGCCCAGCATTGCCTCCATCCATCCGTCCTCCACCTGTCCCCCTTCCCTCTGCCTGACCCGCGGGGTCTCTGGTGTCGCCGGCTGACAGCCGATCCGGCTGCCTCCAATCCATTCGTTCCAGGGCAGGAACAAAGGCGCTTTGTGGGCTCCCCCCAGCCCGGGCCGGGTGGGGGGGTGGGGTCCCAGCTCCGGAACTGGGACAGACTTCCCCGCGCGACAGGCGTGTAATGCCTTCCAGACCAGCAGCCCCAGCCCTCAGGTACAGCCCGGGGGGTGGAGGGGGCCTTGTGCTTCCCACACTGCCTGGGGACCCACCAGGTCACCCTGATACAGCCCTGATCTGGGAAAATGGGGAAACTCTCCCGTTCCTCCAAATGTTTCACAATGCCCAGTCCCCATGGGACTCACAGTTCCTCCCCACCCAGGGGGCTCCAGGGGCTCCAGGGGCTCCCAAATTTGCCATCTCCGGTCTCGCAGTGTTGGGAAGCAGGGGTAGACTCCCCTGGGATGAGACCCCTGCCTTGCTGGGCTCAGTGTCAGGCAGGAGGCAGCTGGACTTGGAGTCTCTGTGTGCCCAGCTGGACAGGACTGTGCTTTTGGGATGGGGCAGCTCCCAGGCCTGTGGCCTCACTGGCCTGAGCACCCTGAAATTGGGGAGCCACAGGCAGAGGGGCCAGTCCTGGACATCTCCCAGTGCCAAGGTCTGGTCAGGGGCTGTGAACTTGGGGCACTCAGTGGGATGAGATGGGGTGGGGTGGCGTGGATGGGTTGTGATGGGATATGATAGCACAGGGTGGGATGGAATGGATGGGATATAGTGGGACGGGATGGGGTTGGGCCAAATGATCAGTCCAGCACTGCTTCACCAGGGCTCAACAGGGTCAGGCCCAGTGTCCTGGCGGCCACATGTTCCAGCATTGCCGCGGGTCTGGAATCCATTTGCCTCGCCGGCCGTGGTGTTTTCCCAGCAGGGCTGGAGCGATCCCGCGGGGCTGGAGGCAGCCCTGGCCCCTGGCCCATCTGCTCCCTGTTTATTTTCTTACACTTAAGTATCACCTCGAAGATAAACACTCCCTGGTGTGGGGGGCAGGGGGCATTTCCCTGGCAGCAGAGGCAGGACCTGGCCCTCAGGGTGCCCAGCACCCCGACCCCACAATGCCCCCCAAGCAAGGGATGCCTGGTTGGACTGGGGTCAGGGCTGCAACCTCATGCTGAGGCCATGTCCCCTCCATGCTGTATGTCCCATGTAGGGTCCCGTGAATGCCCGATCCACTGCCTGGTGCTGCCCTCTGCCTGGGGTCAGTTAGTCTGGCTGGATCAGCAGGGAGAGCTGTGATGCCAAACCCCACCATGTCCTGGCACCCGCTCAAGCCGGCAGAAGGTTTGTGATGCCACAGCCTCAGCTGCGCCTTGTGCTGCCCGGCTCAGTCAGAGCCCAGGCCACAGAGCTGGGGGAGCTGGGGGGGTCCAGGCACAGGGGCTCACATCCTGTACCACACGCCTGCCAGGCAGCACAGGAAAACCTGGCTGCTGCCCCGTGTCCTCCTGCCCCGCGGCCACAGCATCTGCAGGCAGCTGGACAGGCAGGGAGCCGGCAGCGTTCCCTGCTTCCCATGGCTCCTGCTGTTCTCCCAGTCAGGGATGACAGCTCCTGTCCGTCCATCCTTCTGTGTGCAGCACCTGGCGAGGCGGCGGTCACACGTACACACGTCTGTGCCATCGTGGGGATGCCACTGCAGAAGGACGTGGTGGCATTCGGGGTCTACCTGGCACCCACAGGCACGCGTCCACATGAGCACATCCACGTGCAGCTGCACAAACACGCGCACACACCCTCACACTCACACATATCCCTGTGCACACACGTGGATGTACCCAACCACGCGTGCTTGGATGCACAGATGTGTGCAGCTGCACACCCACGCACACACTCTCACATGTATGCACTCACCTGTGCCGTCCCCACCCCACAATGAGCCACCTCCTGTCTGCTGCTCCTTCCCTGCCTGTGCCCCGCCACCACAGACCCCACAGGCCACCAGCACCCCACACATGGCCATGCCCTCCAGAAAAGCCTGCGGGCAGCTTGGCTGGATGTGGGGACTGGGTGACCCCCCCCAGCCTGTCCCCGTCAGCTGGTGGCCATGTGTGGGACTTGCAGCTGAGTACACAGCCCCTGCCATCCGTCTTGCCGCCTGTCAGGGCCAGGGGCTGCTGTGGACCCCCAGCCAGGGCCTAGCAAGACTCAGGGGTGAGAGGGGGGCAGAGTGGGTGTTCCCCTCTCTGTGCAGGCACCTGCCTTCTCCCTGCCTGTTCCCTGCCTGCTCCCTGCCTGTCATGCCAAAGGCCTGCCCATCCCCAGCTTTGCCCCTGGCACTCCTGCACGTGCCCTTTTGTGGGGGTCTGCACCTGGGCAGGGGCTACAGAAGGTCAAGGTCCCTCACAGGGGCTGATGCATGGTGAGAGGTGTCAGTGTGGGCACAGTGCAGACCCCTGCCCACCCTCATCCCCAGGGGGATCCCTGTCCTCTTGCTCAGCCCTGCATGTTCCCTGCCCCAGTGGGACCCCTGGCCCTTGGTGCAGCCCTACATGTCCCCAGCCCCAGCAGGACCGCCAGCCCCCAGCCCATCTCTCTGCCCCCCACCGTGTGATTTACAGGCTCTGCACAGGCAGACAAATGGTGAAGGAAAACAGGGCAGGGGGGTCCCGCCGGCCAGGGGCTGCCTGTGCCCCGTGGGGGGCAGAGGGGCCGTTTGCTCACAGCCAGCAGGATGGAGGCAGTGAAGTGGTGCCAGTGCCAGGCAGCACAGCTGCCCCTGTCATGGTCCAGCAGCCACAGCCACAAGAGGCTACCAGGGAGGACCCAGAACCCAGGAGCCATACCACGAGCTCCAGTCCTGCAACCATGGGCTTTTGGCCATGGGGCATTGAGGAACATGATGCCACCCCATTCCATGGCCCCCAAGGCACCCCACTGACCACCTCACTGGGGTGTTCGTGATATGCCGGCTGCATTCCATGGCCTCTGTCTCAGCCCTGGCAAGCCTCCAAGATTTCCCCCAGCATCCCTCTCTGGCTGTGGAGCTGCTGGACAGTGGAGACTGCAGCTGGCACTGCCAAGTCCCCCAGCCACATCCCCAGCAGCCCTGGGGCCATCTGCCAGGAGCCAGGTCCTGCCCTCCACGTGTTTTTGCCACTTGACCTGAATCATGCCCAGAGCATCGAGGAGGAGGAGGAAGGGAGGAAGGCAGGCCGGAAGCCTCCTGCCTGCTTGGGTCAGCTGGCTGCCCCCCTGCCTGCTCCTGGGAGCATTGGGCTCAGGGCAGGGGGCTTGAAGGCAGAGTGGGACCTGCACAGACCTCCCCGGTGAGGAGGAGCGGGGCCATGGTCTGTGGAATGACAAGGAGCAACTGTCAGGCTGGGGAGCACCCCCAGCCCTTCCCAGGACACCGGTGATTCCCGCTGCTGCCAGCTCATCTCTCCCCTCTCAGGAAAAGACTCCGTGTTTCCACTGCCGGCACACACCTTCCTCCTGGGAGGGAGGAAATGCTCCTGGCAGTGCTGCCGGCAGTGCTGCCCATCCCTCTCTTGCTCTCTTGTCCCCCTGTCCCCTCCCACGGTGGGCAGGCAGGGTGCCAGGCCCTGGGAACAGAGGAGCAAGGAGTGCATCCCTGCAGGGCTGCCTGCACTTGCTGCTCCCTGCCTGCCCCAGGCATCCTTCCTGGGCACAGACCCTGTCCCAGTGGGGCATGGCAGGGTGTGGGCAGCAGCGTGTCCCCCACTGGCATCCCTCTAATAAACACCCCAGGCACCGCACTGGTGCCACCCACTCCTGGTTGCCTTCCCCATCCCAGCTCCTGTGCCCTGTGTTCATCCCGTGCCACCCTGTGCGGGGCCCAGGGCTGGCAAGGGACAGCCAGGCAGGAGCTGGGGACACGCTGCCTGTGGGCTGACTGTGTGCGACATCGCTCTGCAGGTGTCAGAGGCCGTGGCACAGGGAGCACTTGCCGGACAGTGGCCCTGGCACTGCCACGGTTCAGTACCACCGTGGGCATGACCTGGGGTCAAGGTGCCCGCAGCCAGGCCAGCGTGCCGGAGTGGGGCCAGGCCAGCGGCCAGAGCCGGCACCGGCTCTCAGGGCTGGGGTGAGGACGCTGGCCGCTGGCCGCTGGCCGGAGCTCGGGGGGCCGGCTGGGGGTGGGCTCCGGAGCCAGCCCCTCCCCGGCCGTATAAATCCCGATTCCCCCTGCAGACAGTCGTCCCAGCCCTGCTCAGCTGCCGCAGCGGAGCAGCAGCGGGAAGGCGTCCGCAGCCGCCGTCGCAGCTGTGCCGGCGGGGGAAGGCTCCCCGCAGCCCGGGGGGTCCCCCCAGCAGGGCCGGGGGTGCGGGCGGGCACCCCACCATGGCCTTCACCATGCTGCGCCCCGTGGCCGCCCGCGTGCTCTACCCCGACCTCAGCATGCTCTCGGAGGACGAGGAGAACCGGAGCGAGAGCGACACGTCGGACCAGTCGTTCGGCTGCTGCGAGGGCGCCGAGGCTCGCCGCAAGCTGCCGCGGAAGCCGGGGCCGATGGTGATGGTGAAGCAGAGGCAGGCGGCGAACGCAAGGGAGCGGGACCGGACCCAGAGCGTCAACACGGCCTTCACCGCCCTGCGGACCCTCATCCCCACCGAGCCCGTGGATCGGAAGCTGTCCAAGATCGAGACTCTCCGCCTGGCCTCCAGCTACATCTCCCACCTGGCCAACGTGCTGCTGCTGGGCGAGGGCTGCGAGGACGGGCAGCCCTGTTTCAGTGCCATCTATGGCGCCAAGGGCGACCTGGACAGCAAACAGCCCCGCAGCATCTGCACCTTCTGCCTCAGCAACCAGCGGAAAGGGGTGAGCGGGGTTCTGGGATGGGTTAGGGATCCTCCTGCACCTCCTGGCCTGAGTGGGGCAGGAGGCTCAGCATGTCCCAAAGGAATGGGGGGCAGCAGACCCTGCCTGGGCTGAGCAGGGCAGGAGACTCGGCATGGCTCAGTGAGAATCACAGCTTCTGGCTCCAGCTCCCACTGGAGGTTTTGGCTGCTCCTGGCCAAATCCCGCTTGTAGCCACACGCCTACAGCTCCTGCTCACGTCAGAGGGCTGGGCTGCTCCCCCACGTCCATCCGGGCTGGGAGGTCTCAGGGGTTAAACAGTCACCCCGGAGCTGGCGGCATTGGCTGTCCCAGGGGGAGCTCAGAGCTCACTGGCTGACCCCTTCCCCATTCTCATCCCCATGTCCATACCCAACCCTGCCAGCCCACTGCAGGCAGGGTTGCACTGTGGCAGGGTTACTCCAGCAGCTCTCTGATGTGATGAAGACAGGCAGATCCCAGCAGACATCCCGCGAGGGGGGCCAGACAGAGTTTCCCATCCAGTGTTCCCATGCAGGGTCTGCTGGCAGCACCAGCACAGCTCCCACACAGCTGAGTTGGGCCATGGCAGAGCACCCCTGCCCTGCCCTGCCCTGCCCTGCCCACCCAGCTGATCCTCCCCCAGCACCCTGCAGCTCAAGGGGCACCTTTCCTGTGGTGAGCCCACCCTTCTGCCCATACCAGGGTCCCGGGTGCCCTTGACCCAGGAATAGCTGTGCAGGATATGGGGTGCAGGGTGAGGGGCTGGAAGCTGCCCGACCTCTTGGACATCCCTTGGCAGGGCTGTGAGCAGGGGCTGCTGTACCTGCCACGTCCCCACAGACCCTCAAGGTGTCCCACGTGTGACCCCAAGCAGTACAGCCATGGGTCACACTCCAGCCCTCAGAGCTTTTTCAGGTTTTGCTGCTCCATTTTTAACTGCTCCCCTGCTCCTGCCATCCCCTCAGCAGCGCCTCTCCAGCCCTCCTGGGGTCCTCCAGCCCTGGTCCCTGGCAGAGCTGCCCCAGCTGGGATCCTCTGGGCTGCTTCCTGGGGCTGGAGCCAGGATCTGGCACAGTGCTGGATCCCCCAGGGGACCCTGTGGAGGCACTGGGGCTGGGGAGCTCCTGCTGGAGGGCAATGGCGGGAGCTGGGTTGGGATCCAGCTCTGTGCATCCCAGCCCTGAGGCTGGGCTGGAAAGGGGCTGTACTGGGCTGGAAATGGGCAGGGCTGGAAATGGGTTGTGCTGCACTGGAAATGGTCTGGAAATGGGCTGTACTGTGCCATGCTGGGCTGTGCAAGGCTGGAAATAGGCTGGGCTGGAACTGGGTTGTGTTGGACTCTGCTGATCCATGCTGGGTTATACTGGAATGTTCTGGGCTAAATTTGGACCATGCTGGTCTGTGCTGGGTTATACTGGGCAGTACTGGGCTGATGATGTTCTCATAACCTGGGAGGTGGGGCTGAGCCTCCCCATCCCAGTTTGGACTGTGTGAGTCTCTCCAGGGCTGTGGATCTGTCTGGGGCCATGTGTCTGTCCTGGGGTGCTACTGGCCCTGGCCACAGGTGCTGAGCAGCCATGGGGGCTGTGTCCTGCAGCGTGACAAGGCCAAGGGAGACCCACCTTGGAGGGCTCCACCACAGCACCCACCTCCCAGCCACCCATCCAACCACTCGTCAGGCATGGCCCCATCAGTCTGTCTGTCCACTCCAGGCAGCACGGAGCTGCCCCCGGACTGAGGCAGTGGCCATCTCACAGCAAGTCCCCATGGAGGAGTCGGTGTGGTGGACAGTGGGCAGGAATGGGGTGCTCCCCACCTGGACACCCCATGGTACCTGCAGCTCTCCCTCCTCTCTCTGCAGGGCAGTCGGAGGGACCTCGGGGGCAACTGCCTGAAGGTGCGAGGGGTCACCCCCCTGCGAGTGTCGCGGAGATGAGCCGGGGTCCGGCAGCACCCACCTGAGACAGCGGCAGAGGCAGACGGAGCCCGCACATGCCAGCCCAGAGACCGCAGCGGGGAGGGAGGGAGCTGCTCGCCCGAGGTGGCAGCGGCCGAACCCAGGCTGGCACCACACCGACACTGGCCCTGGAGCCGGCAGTGGGGCGGGAGGACGCTCCCGTGGCCGAGGCTGCCCACGCGGGGCAGGGCCGGGGAGGGGGGTCCCCGCGCCCCGGGGCTGGACTGGAAGGGGCCTGTGTGCGGCCGGCGTCGAGGCGCTCCGGGGCAATGGTGTCGTGGCCCTGGGGACGCTGGTTGTGCACGTGCAGCCGCTTGGAAAATAAAACCCTATTTTTCTGATGGGCCAGTGCCTGCCTGTCACCCCAGTGTGGGGCGAGGTGGGGGTCCCCAAAATGGCTCCGGACCCCCAGCCCTGCACTGCTGCTCTGTGCCACTGGAACCAGTGTGGCCATCCCAGCTCTACCCACTCCCGTGCCACAGTGGGATTCACATGGGGTGAGACCCCTGGGTGAGCTGTCCCTGTGTCCCCAGGCCTTCATGACAGCTTTGGCCCCACAAAGGCTGCAGAAGTCCCAAGGGGGTCAGTGCCATGCCATGGGATAAGGATGGCACCTCCAGCCCCGTGCTGCAGCCACAGGTGCCCAGCTGGTGGGTCAGGGTTGGTGTAACTGCTTTTGTGCCTTCCCCTCCACCTGGTACATCATGACTGGCGCGATGTCACCGCCACCACGACTGCCACCATCGCCACCACTGCCACCAACGCTATGACTGCCACCAGCACAATGGCTGTCCCCACTGTGACTGCCACTGCCACCACGATGACCATGCAGAACCGTGCGTGGTGGGGCTGCAGGCAGCAGCACCTGCACGGGGTCAGGTGGGGACATGGGGGGGTTCCTAGACCAGACCCCCACATGGGATTCTGCTTGAGGAGGCTGGGCTGGCTGGGCGGCGCAGACAGCCGAGCCTGGGAATGGTGCTGTGCCGGGGCTGGCGGCTCCCAGGGGCCAGCGTGTCCCACGGAGCAGAGGCAGCTGTGGATGGGGCAGCTGGGGGCTCCCCCCAAGGGCTGAAAAACTGGAGCTGCCCTATCTCCCTGGGGTCCTGGAGCCTGCATGGAGCAGGGGGAGCACGCTGGGGGTCCCACTGGAGCCTGCCCCAGGCAGGGGCTCTGTTGGGAGCTCACAGCACCTCTTGGCCCCCTGCTCACCGAGGTGAGCCTGCCCCGGGCTCCCTCCCCCGGGTTTGATTTATGGAGCTGACAGCGCGGCGCAGCTGTGAGAGCTGGTCCCAAGCAGGGACCGGGGTGGGTGGGAGAGGTTTGTTCTCAGCGTGGCTAATGTGTCCCAGACCCCAATAAACAGCCGTGAGATTCTCCAAACAGCCCAGGACACAGAATCCCTGCCCCCGGGTTTATCGGGGGGCAGGGGCCGTGGGGGATGCTGTGCTCTGCAAACAGCCCGACCCCCACATGAAAGGGGATTGTGCTCGTGAAGCAGCGGCTTTGGAGCCCCCCAGGGGGCCAAAAAGGGCTGATGGTCCCAGCGCTGGGGGCACAGCAGGTCCCAGCACTGAGTGTATAGATCCCAGTATGGCCCAGGGCTGAGCACCAGTGTCCCAGGATGTCCCAGTGCCAGCAACTGGAGCCTCAACAAGCTCCAATATGAAGACCACGAGCCCCGATGAATCCGAGCACAGGAGCTGTGCATCCAGTATGTCCCAGTGCCAGAGATGAGGGCCCTAGAAAGCTCCAGTATAAAGGCCATGCATCCCAGTATGTCCCAGTGCTGAGGCTGTGGGATCCAGCACGTCCCAGTGCTAGGGCCATGGATCTCAGCACAGCCCAGTGCCAAGGATGACACAATGACCCCAGAGCAAGCTCCAGTGTAACAGCCCTAGGTCCCAGCATGTCCTAGTACAGAAGTTGGGCACCCAGTAACATCCAGTGCTGGGGTTGTGGATTCCAGCACATCCCAGTGCTGGGGCTATGGATCCCAGCATATCCCAGCACTGGGGCCACGGATCCCAGCATATCCCAGCACTGGGGCCACGGGTCCCAGAATGTCCCAGTGACAAGCCTGTGGGTCCCAGTACATTCCAGCCCCTCCCAGCACCGTGAGAGGGAAACGGTGACTCAGAGCTGCCGGGCTGGTGGGAGCCGGGTGCCCCTTTGCCCCGTGTGGGGTGAGCGCCGTGGCCACTGATCGCCCACGGGCACCGCCGGCTCCCCAGCAGCCACAGCCCCGCACTGAGCCCAGCCACGCTCCCCTCCCATCCTCTCCCCTTCCTGCGTGCGGACACCCTTGGAAAGGCTCTTGGCCGCTTTCTCTGAGACAGGAAGGTGTCCCCGAGTCTCAGGAAGGAAAAACACTCAGTGCTGAACCCACAAAGACCGTCTCCGAGGGGCCAGGGCTGGAGAGGCTCCAGGCCTGACATCACCTGGGAACTGGAACCAGAACCGCAGCTGCACTCCGCGCCTGGTATTTTTTTTCTTTAACTTGTGTTTTTAAACTTTCTTTTTATAGATTTTTATTTTATTATTTTTTTTCCCCTTTCCCTTCTCCATTCCCCTCCCAAATAGTTCAGCCTCCCCACAGGCTGGCCAGCCAGGCTGGAATGCAGCAGGGCTGCACCCGCGGGTGCCGGGAGCTGCCTTGCTGATGGGATGGATGAGGCTGAGGCTGGGTCTGGCCAGGCAGGAGCTCCTGGAGTTGTGGGCAGGGGGTGAGACTGGGGCTCACCCCCAGTGATGGGGGGCCAGGACCTGATAGCTCCTGGTACTGCTGTGCACCAGGGCTGCTGGAAAGGGATCCATGGCCACGCAGGGACGCAGGAGGGTCTGTCTGGTCATGGGGTGTGGGAGGACGGAGGGCACAGGGGTCAGGCAGAGCCTGCAGTCTGTGGACAGCGCTGTTTCCCGACCCACCGCCCCCAGGATGGGGCTGCGGGGTCAAACCATGTCTGAGCCTGAGTCAGTGAAGCAGGAGGAGCCAGACAGGGATAGAGGACACAGAGGCAGATTTTGGGCCCAAGATTCAGCCCTCCTCATTCTTTGTCCTTTGACAACACCTTTGGGTGCTGCTTGACCCTCCCTCGGCTTCCCCCAGAGTGGAGGCTCATGCTGAAGACCCCAGTGTATCCTGGAGCAAAGCTCAGTTGCTTGTTGCCTGGGAAATCCTCCCTGTGACAGTGACAGCCTTTAACTGAGTGTCACAGATCACTCCCAGCCTAGGGGTGAAGGACTGGGAAGGGGCCCCCGAAGTCTATATGGCAGTGTGTGGGGACAGGGTGACACTGCTCTGCTGCCCAGGGCAGGGTGGAGAGAAGGATCAGGGAGGGCTGGGCAGTCAGGGATGGGATGGAGTGGAATAGGATGGGAAAGAGTAGGATAGGATGGGATGGCATGGCAGGGGCAGACCAAGGGGCAGCATGAGGGTCCTCTAGGTTGGGGTGCTGGGCAATCCCTGACTCCCTGTGCCAGCAGACCCAGACTGTACTGACCCTCCAGCACCCTGCCAGGGTCCCTGGGGAAGAAACCCAGAAAAGGGTCTGCCTGAGACCCTCAAGACACCTGCCAGATCCTCACCATCACAAGGGATGCACAGCAAGAATGCCCCAAGGTCCCACCCATCCCAGGGGTGCAGTGGACACTGCTGCAGGGCTGCCACCACCCTGCCATGTCCCCCCCACGCACCGGACCCCTCAGAGCTGTTGGCCCTGCTGGGACCTCGTGCCGGCTGCGGTCCCTGGGGACTCGGTCCCCGCAGCAGGGACAGGGTGTGAGGCCGTGGCGCGGGGTGAACGCCAGGTTAATCTCCCGCTGGAGCTTCCCTCTGCAAACAATAAGACAATGCCCGGCCGGGGCCGCCTGCGTAACCAGCGGCGCGGAGGGGAAGTTGTAATATTTGGATTTAGCACTCAGTAAATTAAGGAAGAAAAAAGGAAAAAGCGCTGGGGGTAATCAGAGCAGGGCTGGCCCCGTGCCCTGCCCCACGGCCGGCAGCCCTGGGGGCTCAGCTCAGCCTGGGGACAGCAGCTGAGCAGGGCCAGTGGCTCCGAGTCAGTGAGGCCGGGCATGGCTGAGAGCGAGATATGTCCCTGAGGGCCAGGCAGAGGATGGGCATGCCTCCACCATGGGGACAGCAGTCTGGAGGGTCAAGGCTCAGATACCCAGCAGGGCTGTGGGCAAACATCTCCTGCCACATCAGAAAAGGGATCTGGGCCAGGAGGTTATTTTAATCCAGACCTCTTCATGGGAAATAAAATCCTATTTCTGCAGCTGGGGTGGCTGGGCAGGAGAGGGCCCAGGGGGGCCGTCACCTTCAGCTGGCAGTGGGTGGCCGGGGGTGACAAGGGAGGGGGCTGTCCCAGGATGTCTCCCCTGCACAGCCCCTTTCTCAGCATGAGCCCTGCAGTGGTGCCAGCTCCCCAGGATCCCACGGCAGGGGCCACACTCAATCCAACAGGCATCGTGGTTGGAGATGGGGCTCTGAGTGGGGATGGGAAAAGGTCTCACTGCAGGGGCCCCCTGCAGATGCTCGGGGCAGGGACAGTGCTGCAGGGGTGCCCTTAACCCCTCCAAAATGTGGCCTTCCCACACACCAGCAGCCCCACTCCCCCAGGGATGCCCCTGCTTGCCCTGGCCCCAGTGGGGTGAACAGGGCAGGGACACCCCAGCGAGCTGGTTTGAGGGGGCAGGGCTGGACCCCACCCTGCAGGATCTGAACCGGGGTCTTGGGAGGGCTCCGTCCCCCCTGTGCCCTGGGAAGACACTTCCCCCACTCGGTGACCCCAGGGTGAGGTGCAGTGCAGGGCTGGCAGGAGGGCAAGGGCAGGTGGGGGAGAGGTGACCAGCGGGCAGCAGCGGCGGGAAGGCCTTCGGCACCGTGCCGCGCGCCAGGAGCCCATTTCCCCACAACAGGGGCTGTTATCAGCGGCAAATCCTCGCAGTGGTCCCAGGGGGGACCTCCAGCCCTTCCCCTCCACCTACCCCACCGCTCTCCCGCTCCGGCCCACGTCAATGCCGCTGCAAAGGTGTCGGAACAATCGCCTGACAAAGAGCTATTTTTAGGGGCCAGGGCTTGGAGCGAGGATACGGCCCGGCCGCTGACAATGGGGGGAAGGGGGCCGGGCTTCCCCCGTGACCACTCGGCAGCAGAAGGACCTGTAAGATTTCCTCGATGACCCAGGCCCGTACAATACAAGGAAAGCGCGAGAGGGAGATACCCCCGCCAGGACGAGCTGCTCCTTTACCTAATGGGAGTGACCCGGGGTGAGGGGCTGCAAGGTTTGGGCCAGTGGCCTCCCCTGGGGGAGACTCCCACACCGGGAGGGAAGTGGGGTGAGCCTGCCTGTGCTCAGCTTTCCATGAGGTCAGGGTGGAGGGGGCCAGGCTGGCTCCCTTCTGAAGGGCATGGGGAGATCGGGGTGGGGGGGTCAGAGGGGTGCAGACAAAGCTCAGCACAACCCCTTCCCCTCCAGGCCAGCTCACAGCTCGAGGCAGAGCCTGGACGTGGTGGGAGGACGATGACCAGCCCAAAGCTGCATGTCCCCAGCTAGGCCTGCTCCGAGTGTGCCATGAGCCCAGGCTCCTGCTCGAGTTCAGGCTGAACCTGGATGCCTTTCCTTCCCCCTCAGGGTCTCCCCCAGCTCAGCCAGTGCCAGATGTGTCGGTGGACCATCTGCTCTGGTCAATCCTTGGGGGGAAAAGTGACGTCTCGGGCTGCACAGCAAGAAATTGTGCTAAAAAGGTGAAAAGCAGGGAGAGAAGGTCATGGGCCTCTGGAATAGGTCAAGGCTTGGCCTGGTTGCTGGCTCGGCTGCCGGCTCAGCAGAGGGATAAGCACTTCCATGAACTGCGCCAGAGCCCCCACACCCTGGCGGGACCCCACCGCTCTGCGGCAGCCCCGGGGTCTGAGAGGGCCGGGGCAGGCCCGGTGGAAGGGCCGGGAAAGGGCTGATAGAAGGGCTGGAGAACGGCTGGGACAGGGCTGTGGAAGGGCCGGTGGAAGGGCCACGACAGGACCGTGGAAGGGCCGTGGGTAGGACCGGGGGAAGGAGCGGTACCGGGGCCGATGGAAGGGCCGGGGGAAGGGCCACGACAGGACCGTGGAAGGGCCGTGGGTAGGACCGGGGGAAGGAGCGGTCCCGGGGCCGATGGAAGGGCCGGGGGAAGGGCCACGACAGGACCGTGGAAGGGCCGTGGGTAGGACCGGGGGAAGGAGCGGTCCCGGGGCCGATGGAAGGGCCGGGGGAAGGGCCACGACAGGACCGTGGAAGGGCCGTGGGTAGGACCGGGGGAAGGAGCGGTCCCGGGGCCGATGGAAGGGCCGGGGGAAGCGCCGGTACCGGGGCAGCTCCGCAGGCCGCAGCCGCCCCCTGGCGGCGGGTGCCGCGCACAGCCCCACAGAGGGTCTGGGCCCAAGCGGCCGCCGCTCACAATCGGGCCTCCCGCCGGGGCCTCGGAGGCCGACACGAGCCCCGCCACCTCCCCGCGGTTCACGGGGACACACCTGGACACGGAACGGGAACAAACCCGCGTCCTCCCCGCGCCGCTGCCGCCATCACGGACTACAACTCCCATAACTCCCCGCGGCGAGCTCCACCCTTCCCCGCGCACGCCCCCGCGGCGCGTGGCAGGGCCCGCGCGATTTCCGTTTCCGGCGCGCCTCGCTCTGGTCCCTGCGGCGGCGGCCGAGCCTTGTGCCTCCGCCATATTGTCTGTGTGCG
>VZTE01004705.1:1106373-1130174 GCA_013397775.1 Eulacestoma nigropectus
GAAGGGCAGGGCCCGCCGCCTGCTGCCCACGGAGGGGCTCCGAATCCCCGGGGGGAGCGGGCAGGGGCTGTGGAGGGGCCGCCCCGCTGCCCCCAGCCCGGTGCGGGGCCGCTCTCGGCCGCGCAGGAAGGGCAGGGCCCCGCGGAACGGGAGCCGTCCCCTCCCCCAGCTCTCCCAGCTCGCACGTTCGGGCCGTGTAGGTGTTATTTATCTAAATTGCTCGGTCTTACCTCTTCCCCGCCCTGCCCGGAGAAGCGGGGGGATGCGAAAGGGTGTGAAAAAGCCTGTGTGTGCTCGCTTCCACCCCCGGCTGCGCAGGGACTCCGTTCTGGGCCTTTCTGGGTGTAGGGAAAGGTCGTTCTCACGACTTTCCACACCAGTCTTTGGAAGCAGTGGTGGTCAGTCTTGTCCCCGCTGTCATTTAGTTAATTGTGCCTTGGAACCGAGAGCTGTGTGGCTGTTGGTAAAATGTGGTTTGTAAGAGAGGGGTCAGATAAGATTATGGAACCCCATTACCCTGTGTCAGATCACTTTATTCTTTCTTACTAAGGCCTTTGGGTAAAACCAATAAAGTTTGGATTGTGAATGCTCAAGGGAAGCAGAGGGGCAGGCACTGATCTATGGTCCCTTGTGATCAGTTGCAGGGCCTGGGGGAATGGCTTGGAGCTGTGTGCAGAGTGGTTTAGGCTGGATATTAGGAAAAGATTTTTTCCTAGATAGAGGGTGGACCGAGACTGAAACAGGCCCCCCGGGCAGTGGTAATGGCCCCAAGCCTGACAGAGTTCAAGGAGCATTTGGATAGTGTTCTCAGGTGCAAGGTGGGGTTGTTGGGGTGTCCTTTGCAGAGCCAGGAGTTGGACTTGCTGATCCTTGTGGATCCCTTCCAACCTTCCTACCCCTGAGAGGGGTCTGTGACGGTTTGGGGTTTGTGTTGCTCAAACCCGACCCTGGGCTGGGGCCTGGGGTAGCTGCTCTTGCACTGACCCTCGGTGCCAGGCTTTGAAACTGGGCACGTGTCTCTGGAGAGGGCTGTGCTGTGTGCTCACCTGGCTCCTCCTGGAAGCTCAATCCTAGGTGCACCCCACAGCTGGGTTGGGAAGAGCCCCTGCCAGAGGGGACTGGGCGCAGTGGCAGCTGTTCAGAGGAAAGCAAGTGGACACCCAGCGTTTCTGCTCAGGGCTGGGAGTGATTTCTTTGTTCTTTGAACACACTCTTTTTCTGAAACAGAATTGCTCGAATTATTCAAACTCAAAGCTGGGGCTTGTGCCATCCTTCCAGCAGACTTGGGTGTTGGATGTGAATCCAGCGTGGATTCCGGGTGCATCGTCAGCTGGGACGGAGGAATTTCTCATCCTGTAGTTGCTGGTTTTGGTGTGATGTAGAAAAGGGCAAAGTTTCTGCTAGGAGAGGAGAGAGTGAGCTTGGGAAGAGTCAAGGCAGGATTTGGGGAAAGTGTGAAGCTTCATCAGTTCCTTAATTAGCCCTAAAACGAGGATTAGGGTAATGTTCCAGTCCCTACATCGCATTCTCTGTGGAGACACACACTGTGTCTGTAACTGGAAAATGGAAACTGGAATTGGGATGTCTAATCCCAGGTACAGGTCAGGCAGTGCTCTGCACTCAGGAGAAGATCTGCCTGTGCCTTGTGGCTGGAATCTATGGATGACTCCAGGCAGGGAGGGGCTTATTGAAAGGTCCAGACCTTTCCTTGAGCGTGAAGAATGTCCATCTTTGGTGGTAGGCAGTGATCCTTCTCTTTCATCTTGCCAACAGGGAGAATTTCCCTTTATTTCACCTTTTTCTGGTGATTTATGGCAATACCTGGTACAATTTCTACTGATAGTGAAACCTGCTGTATTCTTGTTCCCAGTGTGGTGGTAGAGTTGGGTGTACATGTCCTGCACTCAGACCAGAGAGCTTGGCCAGTCAGCTGCTGCCCACGGGAAGTTGAAACAGGGTTGAGGAAGGGAACATCAGACCCGGAGTGAGGAGGGGAGCATAGTCATGGCTTTGGCTGCAGCAAAGGAACAAATACTCATGCAGCTGAAGATCTGGGTGATGTGCCTGGGTGAGGGGATGAGGCACAGAGCATGGACAAATGTGGTGAGAGGTAGATGTTGGAGGAGAAAGCAGTGACTTCCAAGTGGGAGGTTCAGAACTGGTTTTCTGGGCTTGTCAGGGCTCATGGGTTCATAGATTGAGGGAAAGTGAGGGTTGTTGGATGTGGGGAATATGGCTCTTTGGAAAAGTGGTAGTAAAATTGGAAGTAGTTTCTAGCAAGTGTGGAGGAAATTGGATCATGGAATGTTGCCTGATACTAAGGTTGTTGAGGTTTGTGCAGGAGCAGTTAATGGAACTTGTTTGTTTGAAAAAAGCTGGTGAGATATGGGAATGAAGATGCAAACTTGGGATTGGGAATTGACTTGGTAAAATACCAGTTCCTGAAGGTGAGCCATGGAAAGACTTTAGTTTTTCAAGTAATGCAAATTAGGTTCATCAGCATGGCATGGGTTGGAAGTAGGAGTCTCGGGGTATATAGGATGCTGAAAGGTGGTTATAGATTTGTGGAGTTGTCGGGAAAGAAACTTTTTGCTCTGATAAAAGGGACATGTACCCAACTTTCCCCAATTTTATTAAATGGTGGGTGTCCTTATACTTCCATTTCAGTTCTTCTCCATTTTCTCCTTACAGAACTAATTTCCCTTTTTGTCTTTCCTCATGTCCTCTGAGGAATAAGGGAAAGGAAGACAGGAGAAGCAAATGGGTGACATTGTGGTGGTGTGATTAATTTCGTGTCACATTTCTGAAGAGGGAGGGATTTATTTCTGGGTTACCAGACCTGTCACCTCCACCGTTCTCCATTATGGAATTGCTTGCATTAAGATATCTGTTTTAGAAACTCTGTGCATGAGATTGATGCCATCTTAGATCTTAGTGTCCCATAAGGGTCTTGAGAGAAAAAAAACCAACAAGATTTTAAAATCGGGAAGGAATGCCTTGACTCAGTCTAGCTACAAACATTTGTTGGAAGACAGCTCTTGGATAATTTTTCTAAGCTTGGATATCTCCTTCCAGGGGCTTCCAAGAGCTGACTTCCCTGGAATTTACAGAATGTAATTGGAGAAAGGGAGTTCTCCTTTGAATCTGAAAAAACTGCTTGGAAGAGGAGACTGCGGCTTTTTGAGCTGGTGTTAGTGCAGTTGCTGAGTGTAGAGTGTTTTTTCAAGCTGCTTTTTGCCCCTTTTGCCATCAAAGTGCCAGACTTACATTTTGGTAGGAAAGATTGATGAAAAGTGGGATTGTTGATGTGGTCATAGGATCAGTGGTTCATGGATATTTTCTGGTCAGGAGTCCAGTAGAGAAGCAGCAACATGAGCCTGGCACAAAGTTTTACCTGCTCCTGTGTTCACACTGTTCCGGACAAATGATTTTATTGCCCATTTCATGCTGCTGCTTTGGGAGGCTGAAGAGCAGAAGGGAGGCTTGGAGTTCTTTGTGGACTTGGTACCACCACAGACTCACATTTGGAAGGTTACGACTTCAATAATTTTAATTTTCCACGGAGTTTCTTTCTGAGATTTAGGTTATGTCCTCCTTACTGAGTTCTATTTTTTAATTAATATTACCATTTACCGGGAGGTGGTTTCTAAAGGAGGCTGTCCCGCTCCTGTCCATGCAATGGCTGCATCATATTACGGCAATTTATTTAATGTGAGTGGTGAATAAAATGTGTGCTAGATGGAAAACAATTTTGAGTCAAGGCAGGAGTTTGGCTGCACGTTTGCCATTGGATAGTCTTGAGTGTTAACAGCAGACCTAGAAAATTGAAGTTACTCACTCTGTTTTTGCAGAGAAGTAGGCTCTGCCCTTGTGCCTTCTGGAACAACCAAAGGCTAAATTAGTCCTCTTTTAATTAAGCCAAGTGCAGGGAGAATCCAACGTGCTAACACAGAATTATGTGCCAGAACTTGCTTTCCCTGGGTGGGAAAGGTCTTCCTGTGGTGGGAAGAAGTGGCCCTAAATCCTCCTGTGTGTCCAGAGAGCCAAAAAGGTGCCTCTCCCTTGTTATTACCAGAGCCTTTGGAGGAGGCATTTTCTCAGAGCATATTTGCACATGTGCATGTGAGTTGTCAGAAAGTCTTTATTTTTAGTGTTCAGAAAATGGATGAGCGTGGACGCGCACAACAAATTAATTTCTAGTCTAGAAAAGCAAGAGCTCCTGCAGTGTTCCTTCTCTTACAGCCTTTGTCACAGGTTTCTCTATCTGTTACCAGTGTGCTGTTGAATTCCAGCCTTTCTTCCACACTTGTTTGTACTCCAGAAGGAAAAAAAGGGCTTTTTGCTCACTCTGCATCATCTAGATTAATTTCAACTGAGTTTACAAATTAAGTTGCAAGTTTTGGCACAATGGTGTTACTGGGGGCTTGTAAGGTGTGAAGGAGAGTGCTAATTGCTGGAGTTTAATAGCTGGTGTTTTTCCATTTGATTCTTGGAATGGTGGTAGCTAGTTTCATTTTGTGTTAATAATGATAGATTTTTAGAGAATTATGTCAGAACTTCACTTGCTGGCAGGGGTTTGCACTGGGGGTCTCTTGCTGAGCCTGCTGGATGCTGGCTGAGTGATGGAGATGGTTTGTGGTGCGTTGCCTGCTCCATGGAACAGCTGATCACAGGGATTTCCTGAAGAAGTAGTTACAGGCAGTGTCCTCTGGTTTATCCTTTGGCTCTGGTAACTGTTCCTGCCTCTAGGAATTGCATGATCAGATCAATTAAAGCTCTGTAACTTTTACAGATGCTTGGTACAGGTCAGTTTTCTGAATTCTGCCTAAATCCCTCTCTGTACATGAACCATAGGAGTCAAATCAGCTGAACGATTGTCCTGGGAGTACTCTGTGCCTACTAATTAATGAGGAAAACAACTGTGTCACTTAGCAGCAATTAGGGAGGTAGAACTTTCCAGAGGATGCTGCCATTGGAACCTGATGTCAGCTGTGAAGAGCCTGTAGTGCTGCTGAAACATTCCCCTTTGTGAGCCTCCAGGAAGAGTTCTCTGGTGTTGCTGGGGTCCCAGAAACTGTAGTTTTGGTAACTGGGATACTGTCCAAGGCTCCAGCAGTAGGAGATTTAGTTTTGTTAGTGCTCTTGGAAGAAAAAGAACTGCTTCCTGTTGAAGTCTTGCTTTGGCTTTAGGGCAGACCTAAAGCAATATTCTTCTAAAGAAAATCCCCCCCACCTTTCCTGCACTCCCTGCTCAGCCTGAACTGTCAGTTTGGGGAAGAGGTGCAAGCAGAAGAGTTTTGTCATTGGTTTCTGTTCGGTGTGTGTGTACGGACAGGTTCGTTTGGCAGTGCCTGGTTATACTGCAGCCATTTTTATCAGATTGTGTCAGGAGTCCTTGGCACTGGCAGTGAGGATATCCGCTGGGTTTGTGGGAGGCTGGGAGCGGTGGCAGGAGAAGCTGCAGGCATGGAAAAGAGGCAGAGCCTGTGCTCGGGTGGTGGGGATTGGGTGTCTTGCTGATGTTGCTGCCCCCTGCAGCTACATGGCCTCATCCAAGGTCAGCTTTGGGGTCTTTGTGTTTTGGGGTCTTTCCCTTTGTTTCATGTGCTGTTGAATAACTTAGCTCTGAAAATACCAGTGTTCATGATCTTGGGAAGTTGTCTGTTCTGCATAGAATCCCTTAGGAGATCGAGTGAGCAGCATTCTTGTCACTACTGCTGGAGATAATCCCAGCGTTCTGCCCCAGGTCCACGTGCTGTTGCCAACACTGATGTTTGGTTAAGGACAGGTGTCCTACCAGGCTGAGATGCTGGAGACCCACTGAGGGTTCATGTGAGCTGTGCTAAAATTCAGCTGTTACAAATCTGAACAATAAGGAAGACAAAGCATGACAGACCTTTTGCCAGGAGAGCGTGTGGCACCAGAGCCACTGCCACGGCATCCTGGAGGGTGACAGACGTGTTAGATGTTGCTTTTCGAGTTGGGAAAGTGGGACAGTGAAGTTTTCCCCAAGACTGAAGAGTATCATAAAACATGGAGTTACAGTAAAACCATTCCCGTGGCTTCCCTATAGATTGTGATCCTCATTACAGGGGATGACTTCTTCATTGGCAGGAACTGTGAGGAATTCAGAGAGAAATCAGTGGAGCTGATGAAGGAAGAGCCAATCTAAATTTAGGATGTTTCTAGTGCAGAATTACTCCAATATGTTTCTTCCAGTATAACTAAACCTGTCAGCTGCTTTCCCTACAGACTGGCCATGTCTTGTTTTGAATTAATCGCAACAGTTCATGTTTCTTTTTTAGGTGAATGTTGAGGTCATTACATATCTTGATTTGTTATTTCTTCACAGTTGGACACAGCCAGCTATTTAAAAGAAATCTGGAAAATAATTTTGGTGGAAAATGCAGTTAAAGCAGACTGTGCTGCTCCAAAACAATACCTAGAGAAAAGTTTGATTCCAAACCTAAGCTTTTTTTTTAAACTCAGAGTTTAGAATCTACTTTTCTATTGACGTGGTCCGTTTAGTAGGTAAATGATCTTCAGGAAAGGATGTGAAATATCAATTTTGTTAATCCAGGCTTGTTTCTATTTTAGCTAAAAAATCATAGAAAAATATAGGTTGCAAGGGACTTCTGGAGGTCATTTGTTCCATACTTGTATTGCTGAACTTTCAGCGTCATGAGAACACACAAATCAGGTTTCTTTTGAGAGATGGAGCATATCATTTTATAAAGTTGATTACTATTATTTCTTTTAAAGGTAAGCTGGGTGTTGACTGATATTGACTGCCAGCAGACTGTACTGTAATATTTAGGTATGTCTTGATTTTTTCATTTCAGTGGTGTTTCTCAGTATTAGATATTCTCCAAAATCTGAAGGAGCGGCTGCTCTTCCCTGGGAGGATTACAGGGCTGTGTGGGCTATGTGAAGGAAATCATCAACAATTTTATCTGATAATTGTAATTCTTGCTCACCCTAACAAATCACATTTTGCACTCATGATTTTAGAGGCTGGATTTAAGCCTTCTGCTATGAAAGGTAGCATCTTGCTTGCAGTTGTAGATAAAAGAAGGGGAATAACCTTTCAATTCCAGACTCCACGCTGTAATTCTGCTCTTCTCCACTGACAGGGCTTTTCTTCTCTCACAACAAACCCGCTGCTGTCTCAGCCTGTTTACAGTCTTAGGCTGGCACAATCGCCACTGTAATGAGCTTACATAGGGAAAGTAGAAGTGAGAGGAAAGTCTCTGGACCTGTTTGGCCGATCTGTCCACCTCGCTTTCTCCTCGAGAGGAAGGTGAGCTTGTCTGGAATTCATAAAGCAACAGAAATGTTTTCTTGGCTCTTTGAGTTCGGTTTGTTGCAGTTCAGGGCCTGTCTTACTCCTTTGGGACTGCTGCGGGCTCACTGAAGCCAGGTTCACATGGGTCATCGAGAACAACCAGGTTTATGTGGTGTTGAACAAGGTTTTCTGGGTTCACTCCACTCTCTCTGGATGAACTTGGATCTTCCTGGCGATATACTGCTCACACTGAGGGCAAGGCATGCTGTTAGCAGCAATCTACAGGGAAGCCAGTGTCAAGGGGTGCTTGTGTTCTTGGGTACATTATTTATACTCCAAACCTTATCCACAAAGGTCATCACTTGGATAGCACTTGCGAGTTCCTTGGGACACCAGTCTTCTGGGAAGCTCTTGGCTTTCAGCTCACTGGGAGCCTGTATAAGTGCTGCATCATACTGGGGCAACTTCATAGGTTTTAAGTTCCGAGTGAGTAACTGCTTGAGAGAAGTTCCGTGCCAAGAACATTTCCATTTAAAAGGAGAAAAAAATAATTCCAGTATCTCAGTTATTCTGGACTAAAAAAAAGGCAAATTTTACTAGAGGTGAAGTAGGTGTGTTTCTTAGAAGCTAATCTGTGTGGATTTCTTAGCTGTGTTTTGTTGCTACTTGCTCTAAGTGCATGCATCTGGAAGGACAGAGGGTGTAGGAAATTCCTGTAATAATTGGAGTAGGTGCTGGAAGTATGGATACTTCACAAAATACCAAATTCTCTATGGGGGCATGGTTGCCCTTAGAATTAGAATGCATTGTAAGGATGATAACATCCCTTTTTAAAAATGAGGGGGTTTGTAACTGATTTAGATTAAAATGTTTTAAAAATCAGATTCAAAGTGAACATTGAGAGGTTTTTTACCCTTTTGTTGAACTTTAGGCATAAAACATCTAAACTTGCCAAACTGTTCGGACAACGGGCTACTGTTAGAAGAATTAAAACTTTCAAGAACTGATCTTTTTTAATTAGTAGGCCTTCCAGTTTAAAAATTCCTACATGGTGGCAGCACAGTTGTTCATCTCGGGGCACTCCTGTGGAGTCTCTGTCAGCTGGACAGGAGCTGTGTTTGGCTCTGTTCTTGTGTGGAATGAGCAGGGTTCCTCTTGATAAGGCTGCTGTGTAAAAAATCAGCTAATTATCAGTTTGCTAATGCTCCCAACGGCATTTTTGAGAACAGGCCTGTAGGGGAAAAGCCAACAGTGAAACTTTGGCATGGTGCTGCTTTGCTGTAGCTGTCTTGTGAGCCCTTCTGGGTGATATCTGTTCAAGGGGTGTCACCACAGGTACTGAATGAGAAGCCCTGCTCTGTGTCCTTGCACAGGCAGGCCTTGGCAGTGAACAACGTCAGACTGTAGTTGCGAGCTTTGTCTTCCTCTCTCTGTGACCTCTGGTATATTGCCTAAAAGCTCATGGTTGTTTCCTAGTTAAACACTTCTCTACCAGAGAAATTCAAATCTTAATGTTGTTTTTGGAGATGCTCAATGCTACACTGGACCCTGATCTCACCACATCTGCTTTGATTAGATGATGTTTAGCAGACTCTCCCAATGTAAATTATTCTATGATTCTGTCATTAATGCAGGAATTAATAAATTACAACATTCTGTTTGGATTCTGCAGAAATAGAACTCATCTTTTGTAACAAGCTCAGGGCACTTCTCTAGGTGCAATCGTTGCTCATACTGTTGATTTTTTTTGCCTTAAAACTGCAGGCTCAACTGATGCTTGCATGTCAGCACCTGTCCCCATTATCTGTCCTTGTTTGTGTCATTCCCTTCTGCCAAAGAGCTTGGATCCACTGCAAAGTAATCCCCCTCCAGGGGCACTGAAGGCAAAATCTATACAAATTCCTTGGCAGTTTAGAGCAGAGTGAGTGAGCAGCTTTCAGGCAGGGTAAGTTTGTGTATGTCTGTAACTCTGTTTGCTTTAAAATTAAGCTATCTGTGCAGACTCTCTCTCCTTCCTGTGTAAGGAACAGTAGACAATAATGCCTACCCTTGTAAACAGACATTGTGTGCCATTCTTAGAAGCTACAGTTGATGATTTCCTGAAAAAGCCCTTCCCTGAGCAGCCTGTTACAATGTGCTGCTTGAGCTAGGCTAGAGCTACGTGACAAAAAATAGCCACTGTGAAATTTGATCTATCTTTAGATAATGTGATTGATTTTTCTTCTTTTCTTTCTTTTTCTTTTTTTTTTTTTTTTTTTTTNCCCCATACTCTTTTTTTTTTTTTTTTTTTTTTTTTTTTTTGGTGCTGAAACTGATCTTGCTAAACTGGGTGAGGGGAGCAGTCGCATGTGCTTTACTGATACTGGGTTGTGCTTTAAAATTAAAATTGCTAAGTCATCTAAGACATGGATAGGTTCAGTTAATTCCTTCTCAAGGAGTATTGGGCAGAGGAAATGGGCCAGTGCATCGCCTGCCAGAAGCACATGAAATGAGGAGAAACAAAAACACAGTAATTGAACTTAAAAATCTAATAAATTTCACTGTACTGAACTGTTCTAGTAAACTTGTGTGCTCTAGTAATGCCTGGGGACATCTAATTTCTAAGTGTCTGAGTCATGCCACATAAATGCTTTGAGGTCTTAGATGATTGCTGCCTCATCTTCTGAAATTGTATTTTGTGAGTGGACATTTTGTCCAGGAATAGACTTACTGTATTTTTAGGAATACTTCATATTCTTCCATTAGCCAGACACATGGCTGAAGTGCCCCATCCTTCTTTTGTTGGTCTAAGGCCTCAGTCACCCTTCCATTGTGGACTTTGGGATAGTGCTCTGTCCCTGTTTAGCCTTGGGACTGGGTTACTGCAACGCTGTCTACCTGAAGCTGCCACCAACACCATTTGTGTGTCAGTAGGTCAAAAAACAGCCCAGCACTGAGCTCTGTCTCACCTAAGGAGGCTTCGTCCGTGTCAGAGAGCCCTTGCATGCGCTTCTGCCTCTGGATGCAGGACCAGCTGCTGGGCAGGTTGTGTGACACGGTGAAGGACATCAGACCTGTGTCCCCCCAGGTCCTCCACCATCTTCACAGCCGGTGGTTCTTGCTGGGTCATCACAGGAGTTGAAGTGCTGCAGACCTCAAATAAACAACAGGACTCTGCCTTTAGAGCAGGATTTTGCTTCTGGAGTTTTCTTCTGGTGTGACATGTCCTAATAGCTTAAGCTAACTGCTCCAAGCAGATTTCTAGGTCTTTCTCATTAATGTGTGATTAATGGGGCTATTACTTCCTCCTGCAGTCTGGCAGTTGCCCATTTTCTGTGAAGGGATAAGATTGGCATGGCAAATAAGTGTATTAATTTAGATAATAGTGTTGCCCGCTGTTTGAGCACGTACACAGGACTGGATGACCCTGCCATGTGCTGCTACACACCAAACAATGCTCTTCCGTGCTCCAGTACAGCTCCCTTTCTTGTAAGTTATTTTGTAAGCTGACAAGGGGATTCTTGTATTTAAACATTTAAAAAGGTGTTAACTTCCCCTTGTGAAAGATTTGTAGTGAGTTACTGCTGTCTTAAATATTCAGATATAGATGATAAAATATTCAGACATATAGGGTAAAACTACAGTGTTTGTCTCTGACATACAGAAACTTTCTTTTGAGTGATTTTGACTAGTCTCAATACTGATAAAACTTACCAGAAGCTTTGCAAAAATTGCATTGTAAGGAGGAAGGATTGGAGGTACTTTGGGCAAGCAGAAAGCAAAGGACATCTTCAGACTCTTGCAGCAGTGCATTTCTTTCGTGTTTGAATAAAGCATCATAATCCAACAAAGATGCTGCTATCTTTTGGACAGTCAGATTTAAATTTTGACCGTAGGGAGTTGTGACTAAAGCTGGTTCCCATCCAAGCAGAATTGATTTGGTTACACTGGATGGCCCAAGACTTGTGATGGGGGTGAGATGGCAGCCTGTGGCTGTTGATTTCACTCTGGAGTCGAATGGAGGGAATCTGTTTGCAGATACAGAGCACATGGCATTCTTTCCTTTTGGAAAGTTACCTCTACAACCAGCAGTTGGAAACACGGTGCTGAAAGTAGCAGGGTCGGGGGGTTGGTTTGCTAGGGGCCAGTCCTGTGTGAGGGAGAGCAGACAAATGGCTTTCAAGCTCTGACAAGCGATCCCAGGCCTGTGGCTGGGCAGGCTCCAGCCTTTTATTTGCAGCAGCTTTTAATGATTAACTTAAATACTTTTGAAGTACCTTGAGAATTTAACCTCTGGTTTATATTCTGTCGGCAGGTGGAGGAATCTGAGGCCTTTCTCCTCTGTCAGCGTTGCAGACCAGGTCGTGTCTGATTTCACATCTCATTTCCGCCTGCCAAGCTGTCTGATATGTCGGGACCCGTGCCGAGCAGGGCCAGAGTTTACACGGATGTGAACACACACAGACCCCGGGAGTACTGGGACTATGAGTCGCATGTTGTTGAGTGGGGGTAAGTCTCTGGGCTGTGTGATGCTTTTTCACGCTTCTTGGCAGGTGGCAAGTGAAAGGATCACAACTTCTCTTCAGAAAAATGTTTCTTACCGAACTTTTAAATCCCCAGTTGTGGAGGAACATTTATAGCAGCTTCCTTAAAAGTTTGAAGAATTTTTGCCAGGTAGTCAGAAAACATCCCCTTTCAGAGGGGAGAAAATCTTTTTCTGAAACAATCCAAACGGTCCTGAGTGCAGGGCTGAAAAGAAGTGAAAAGACTTTCAAAGTGAAGTTGCTGCTGACTTGGATGAGTGAAGAGACTCCACAGACTTAAATAGGTACATGCTATTTTGTGACTTGTTGCTTAGCTCTGCGAGTGCCTGGAAAAGATATGGCTGCTTCTCTTTGAAGGAAGGAGCTGTCTAAATTGAGCTCATGACTAAAGTGTCCCACAATCAGACAGCAGTGGTGGCAGCTTCATAGCTCTGCGTTCCTGCTGGGGTGTGGAGAGCCCAGACAGAGTTCTGCCCTCAGCTGTGCAGTTCCCAGTTTCTGGAATGTACACAGTCGTCTGAGCATAAGTGCTGCTTTGTGCCCAGACTGATTTTTAAACAGGCTTAGATTTTTGCTCTTACTGGCTTTGTTGAATTTTACCAGCATTATATAAGGAAAAATGGAGCTTCCAAATAGAGAAGGGATAGTTCAAGTTTGCTAATGCTGAAATACCTAGTTGGGCTTTCAGTCCATAGTTTTGGCTTGAATCTATCTTGGGCAAATAGAAGCTCCCTGTTTCTCTCCTAATTCTTAAATCATCTTGTTCAGGAGAGATAATGCACTAGTTAATCCCCTTTGTCTGGGAAGTGAGTCGGTGATTGAGTGTTAAGGAGCAGTTTGTCAATTGTGATGGAAATGAATGAGCCCTTTGGAACTCTAACCTTTTCTCTCCACAGAAATCAAGATGACTACCAGCTAGTTCGAAAATTAGGCCGAGGCAAATACAGTGAAGTATTTGAAGCCATCAACATTACAAATAACGAGAAAGTAGTTGTTAAAATTCTCAAGGTGAGCTGGGGATCGGGCAAAAGATAAAATCTGTCTTGAGGTGTTCAGGAGGCCAGAAAGGGCTGTTTGATGTTATAAAACTGGAGTGTCACTCAGTGAAACAGGCCATCGTTTTGAGCCTCCTGATACAAGCCCTGCACTTGGTTATTAAGTCAGGTCTCTGCTTGTAAGGAATTAGGCTCTGTCTTAAAGAAGCCCTGATGTGTAACACCTTTTTACTTGGAGCTAAGCAACACTTCAACAGCTGACTACAAAATTCTCAGCTTCTCTAAGTGCCAGTGTCCTGACAGGTTGTCATGGCCATGGCCTTCATTTAGTGACCCTCCAATAGCCCATGGACTTCTCATAGTTAAACATTTGCCACATACCGGTTAAGAAGTCTTAGAGTATCACAGAACTGTTCCGGTTGGAAAAGCACTCAAAGATAATCAAGTCCAGCCAACGCCCCAGCATTCATGTCCCCAAGTGCCACATCCACATCTTTTAAATCCATTCAAGGATGATGTCTTCACCAGTGGAGCAACCTGTTCAGGGCTTGGCAACCCTTTCTGTGAAGAATTTTTTTCCTGATATCTGTACCTCCCCTGGCATGACTTGAGGCCATTTCTTCTTGTCCTATCAGATCGTGTTCAGAGAGCTTTTAAAAAAAAATGCCATCTTCCTGCCTCTCCTTCACATGGAATTATTATCATTATTATCTGTAGCTGTCAGGGTTGTATGGTTAGAAAGGAGACAGCAGATATTTGAGTCCTTACTGGTGTGATGCATGCTCAGGTTAAATTGCAAAGGTTCCAATATATTTTGCTGATCTGCAGTCACCTGGGTGTTGTTATCTGGGTATTGAGCTATTAACCTCACTTTACTGCAGGGCTTTATCTTACACTTCGGGTTTTTATTCTTCAGCCTGTTAAAAAGAAGAAAATCAAGCGTGAAATCAAGATCTTAGAGAACTTGCGAGGCGGTCCCAATATAATCACCCTTGCAGATATAGTGAAAGATCCTGTGGTGAGTAAGGGAGGAACTCAAGGGCTACACTGGGGTTATGGGTGAAGTTGCTCTGTTTGATTGCAGCTCTGACCTGGCTTTTTGTTTTCCCCTGCTCTTAAATCCTGCTTTTGAATTGACTAATCAGATCAGCTCTTAATCTGATAAACTTCTTTTAGAGGGCCCTTCCCCCACAGGTCCCTCCAGCCCCTCACTCTGTGAGGAGGAGATACCAGTGAGCTGAGACAAGTTAATTCGCTCTGCAAACAGTGCTGCCGGGGGCTGTGGGCTTTGGCTCTGCTCTCTCTGTCTGAGGGGAATCATAAATACATCCAAGGCAGAGGGGTTTTGTTCAGTTTTAGGAGAAAAAAATGATTTAATTAATTAAGTGGAAACATAACTTAACATGGCTGAACGCTTTTTCTTCTGTTTCAGTCTCGAACACCCGCTTTGGTTTTTGAACATGTAAACAACACAGACTTTAAGGTACAGTGTGGGATGTGACTTCACTTTTTTCTTTTCTGTTCGAAAACCACTCGTACTGTTTTTCTTGGGAAGGGCACGTACGTTGGACAGGCATTTCATTCCAGCATAGGAAATGCTTTTAATTTTAAAGGTAAATACAGTTGGGACAGAAGTTTGTAATTAGGCCATCAGTACCATTTTGCCACAAAAGTTACAAGATGAGAATGCAGATTCCAAGAGGTATTTAACCTTGGGAGCAAATCAGTCTCTTATCTTGTGGCCCATCAGTGCCTGTCTCTTTGAGGCATTTTGCTTTTTATATGTACAGCTATTTATTGGAACCACTTTAAATGCGGACATCTGTTTCTGTGGCCTTTCATACTCCTGGGAATAGGGATTTAAATGGTTCTTTGTCCCCTCATACTGACCTGCCTCAGAATAAGAAAGGCTGTGCAATGCCAACCATCATGCTTGTGCTGGGTGGGTATAACCAGAGGGAGATAGTGACAGGAACCAGGATGTGCTGTCTGAGCAGAGCTGGAAATAAACTATGTTTGGGATTTGTAAAGGGAGAGGAATAGACTGATCAGAGTCAGGTGTGGAATCAGAGTAACTTGGGAAAATTGGACTATACCTTCAGATGGGTTTGGAGAATGACAGGAGCCTAGAACAGGGCTGGATGTTCTAGATTGGCAGGGATATGATGGGTTTTTTGGATGTTGAACACTGACGTGATGTGTTTGTGTCCCACAGCAATTATACCAGACATTAACAGATTATGATATTCGATTCTACATGTATGAGATTTTGAAGGTAAGTTGGTGTTTTGCTGTTTTGTTGGTTTATTTCTAGTATTTACTCTCAGATAATCCTGTAGAGATGGTTCTCATGTCACTGATGACAGTGACATCAAATCACTGAGGGAAGGTGAGAGCCTATGGAAGAATTTGGCAGAAAAATATCAAGTTGGTATCGATTTTTAAGCCTTGTTTCTGCAACAAATTCTAGTCCTTTTTTTTTGTTTTCTTTTGTGGCAACAGAGCCTTTTGATATATTAAGATACCTTAAAATCCTAAATCAGGAGTACACGTAGCCTCTGAAAACAGAAAACTGGAAGCTGTTACTGGCTGGGTTTGTGCTCTAGTATAATGTGAGTCTAATGTCTTTGTCCATTCTTCTGAACTCAGTAATTTCTCCTTAGGAGTCTGGAGAAGGGAGGCTTGTGTGACCATTAGTGCCCAGTAACTATGCTTTTAGAGACTCTGAAATTCCAGCTTTTATAAGGAAGCACATGAACTGAAGTCAAGACATTTGTGTTGCTGGGACCTCCCTTTGACAGGGGGCTCTAGAAGCGTTTTCTGTGATCAGTGAGTCTAGTCCAGGATCTGACATTGGACAGTCTTGTCATGTAGTTAGACTTGATATGTGTGGAGATACTCCTGAATACAGATGAACTTGAGAGGTTCTTGTGACTCCAGCCTCTGTTTCCTTTCACCTGCAGGCTCTAGATTACTGCCATAGCATGGGAATCATGCACAGAGATGTCAAACCTCACAACGTCATGATTGACCACGAGCACAGAAAGGTAGTGTGGGGTGGCTGGGGGGCAGGGAGGGGTCCTGCTTTTTTCTTGGCAAGCTGGGATCCCTTTTGGGTGCTTCTGTGTAGTGGTACTAGTAGACCTCTTTGAGGGGGACTCTGCTCTCATGGTGTGGACAAATGTAAAATGAGAACCTTGTGCTGCTTTTTGAGGCTTTACTTGGTCACATGTAACCCACAGGCAGGGTTGTAAGGAGAGGTATTCTATTTAGACTGCTTGGTGATACGGGTTTGGAGAGAATATGTAACCAGATACTCTGATCAAATTAATTCAAAATGGAAGACTTGTAAAATAACTTCAAATAAAGCTCACCAGTGTCATTCAGACAATGGAAAGCTGGAGCATCCCTTGAGCCTTTTTCTTTGTTTTCTACTGTTTCTAGCTTAGACTAATAGACTGGGGTTTGGCTGAATTCTATCACCCCGGCCAAGAGTACAATGTCAGAGTGGCTTCCAGATATTTCAAAGGACCTGAACTTCTTGTAGATTATCAGGTAAGAATTACCAGGACTTCTTACTGACTTTTATATGGAAAGTCAGTGCCATTTTAAGGTAATAAACCTAAAATTCAGATGTCTAGAGAGTTGAAGCTGAAAACAGTATGTTCCAAAATGTATGGCAGAAAGCAGTGGCCATAAAGCCACTGAATGAAAGAAACTAATGAGTAGTCTCAGGACCTGAGGGAAGAGCTGCAGAACTATCATTATGGATCTTGGAATACAAATGTTGAATATTTTTTTAGCAAGGCTGTGTTTGCTGTAAGGTACAGGAATGAAACAAAGCCCCTGTGGGAACAGCGAGTACTGCATGAACTTCTAAATTAAGCTATAAAAGCATCCCCATATCAGATGGCAGTTTGCATTATGGAAATCACAGTGTTCTTGGTGACTTTCAGACTGTGCTGGTTCTGGAAAAAGGCACATCCTCACCTGCCCATGGACCCTGGGGAGCCCACACCTTTTGTTGCTGGTTGCAATGCTTCCTTTCCCAACACACATTTCTCAGTGGTTTGTAACATTGGAGTCTGCAGTGAAAAGAGAAGAAAGCTCTGATCTTTAATATCCTGGCAGACAGGGATGGAACTAGGAAACCTGCTGTCCTGCTAATTGCTGTATCCCAGTTTGAGTAACTGGAACATTGAGCTGAACAGTGGTTTAGAGATGAAGATACGTGAAGATAGTTTAGTTTATTTCCAGCATAACATGGCTGTGTTCATATCACTGGAGGGAGGGGGGGTACCCTGTTAGTTTTGGAGGTCTATTCTGCTTAATTCATTAGAAATTGAATTGTCCTTCTGGTTTTGTACAGATGTATGATTACAGTCTGGATATGTGGAGCTTGGGTTGCATGTTGGCTAGTATGATATTCCGAAAGGAGCCATTTTTCCATGGCCATGACAACTATGATCAGGTGAGAGCTGGTCATGTACAATGTCTGTTCTCTTAGCACCATGAAGAGTTCCTGCTTAGGCTTCTATCGAGTCATCCAGAGAATTTCTAAGCCTTTCTCTAATGGCTTCTTTGCTCAGTTTGAAGCCACATTCCTTTTCTCAAGTGTGCAAGATTATGTAACCAATTAAATAGAAATAGATTTATAGAGCTTTGTACTTAAGAGCTCCTCAGTAGGTGTCTAGGAAAAGCTGTAGAAATAGTTATATTAAGGCTGGTGTGTTCTAGTACATAGTTTGACTATTCCTGAGGTTATGTTTTGTGGAAAGCCCCTGCCACTATTCACTCTCCCCCCACTCTGTATAGAAACTGCGAATTTGGTACAGGTTTATACAGATTCTGAAATCTTTGATGTGTTGCCTTTAGGCCAAAATTTTTATATTTAAACCTTTATCACATGCTCAGCATGTGACTGCCATGCAAATATTCTGGAACAGGGAGCTTCTGTTCTCAAACCTTTATTCTGGAGCTCTCTGGGGTGGTGCTTCACCTTTCACATGCAAGATCCAGAGTTTCTGCTTTTTTGACCAGTTATTCTTGCCTTCCCCTCTGTTGGTTTTGAATATTTTCTTGCTGCTAAGGGAGGTAGTGTTGCAGGGTCTCAGTTTTAGAGATTTTAGGGTCTATGGCTCCCTTCCTGGCTGCCTTGGGGTGCTGAGCTCCAGCTGTTAGTGGAGGCATGTTCCTAATGCCTGGGACTGTGTGGCTGGGGAAGCCAGAGCCACAGGCTGACCCTGTGGTTTGTCATTCACACTGCTGGGACCAGGTGCAAGTTTCCAAGGGAATGTGCTGCTGTATCTTCATGCAGGCTCTGGTATTATCATACCTTCACATCAGTGACTTGTTTTTGTGTTTGTTCCCAGCTGGTGAGGATAGCCAAGGTGCTGGGGACAGAAGATCTGTATGACTACATCGACAAATACAACATTGAGCTGGATCCACGTTTCAATGACATCTTGGGCAGGTGAGCCAAGGTCTGGAGTCTCTTTGGTAGCCCAGACAGTTACAGCTTTGTCAACAGACCTTGAAATGAACAAAAATTTGTGGGAGAAATCAGAGCCAGGATTCTGGAGAACTGTCACTTGGTGCCTTTGGTCCCTTTTGCCAGTGCTTTCCATAGTCCTTTATATGGAAATGGACCTGAGGAAAGATTTTTAAATGTCATCCAGGCAATAAAGGAACTACTGGAGCAGAAAGCATGAAGGGTAAATGCTCTCTTCAGGCTGGGGGGGGGGGGAACCAAAATGGTGTTTCTCAGCATTAGTGTAGAAAGTCAGGTACTGCTAAAGATGGCATTTATATGTTTTTTCCCCTCATAGTGGTACTGAAATTAAAGGAACTCAAGTTAGGTGCGTAAGAGAAGTGCAGAACCTGCAATTTTGGGCCTGTAGTCCATTCTGACCATTAGTCCTTCTGCTGTCTGGGGTCGTGGCAGGGCCGTGCAGGGGCTGTGGTGGCCGAGGTGGCTGTGCTGGGGCTGTGACTGCTGTGCCACCGCGTGGAGACACAGTGACACTGCTTCATGTTCTGGAATGTCTGTCCCGCTGCTGCTGCACAGAGCTGCATCTGTCACAGTTGTTGCTCCTTAAGAAAGTGAGTTTTGGCATCACTGTCCCTTGCCTGGCCTGATTTGGGTCTCTTTTCCTGCAGACACTCCCGTAAGCGATGGGAGCGCTTTGTCCACAGCGAGAACCAACATCTGGTGAGTCCAGAAGCTCTGGATTTCTTAGACAAGCTGTTGCGATATGATCACCAGTCACGACTCACAGCGAGAGAAGCCATGGAACACCCCTACTTCTGTAAGTATCAGCTGCTGTCCTGAGAGTTCTACCTCTGGGAAGTCTCTGTTCCCATGGGCAGATGGGAACTGAGAATGGCAGCAGTGATAAGCCTGGTCTCTGCAAATAATTGTGCTGGAGCTGAGGCTGCTGCTCTATGTGCCACCTCCACGAGCCAAGGAATCAGTGTTGGATGCCTGTGTCAGGCCTGTGAATCAGCAGGTGATGTCAAGGAAAGTCACCTAAATGATGTGATTTGGGGTTGCTTTCTGCAGGTATGTATGGATTGCTGTGTTTGGATAAACCCAGAGTTCTTGATAAGCAGGTGTTTTAACTCCTTCCCTTGCTAAATTCCCTAGCTACTGCTATGTTCAGGTCTTGATTTTGCAATCAAAAATGTAACTTTCACTAGTAAATGCTTTTAAATGGTTGCTGTTTTTCACAGATACTGATATTTAGGGGGTTGAAGCAGCTGCAGCAATGCATAATGTCAATATTTGCTTGGGTGGTTTGGTTGGTGTTTTTGCTGCTGCTGAAGGGACCCCTGTAATTAACAAACTGTTGATCTGTGCTACACCTGTTGGAAAATCTCAGGGAAATGTTTTGCAAGTATGAGCATTAGTGAAGCCAAAAGCTTGGAATGTGAGAGTTGGACAACCAGTTCATTAACTTGTGTCCACAAAAAGATACAGGTTGTGCTGAGCTCAGCATGAGCAAAGGCAAGGTTTGGAATTCCCTTGTCTGATGCAGGAGGCCTGGGAGGCAGGTAGAGGTTGTCCCTGTTCAGGTGAGAGCGTTATTTACATGCTGCTGAAAATAAAGAGTTAGTAAGTTGTGATCATCTCATGGAAGACAAGTTCTAGTGACACTCCTGACAGCTGACAGAGATGTGAGATGTGTATAGAGACATGACACCTGATTGTAATTACTGGTAATCTTTCTGCTGCTACACCCATATTCTGGGTTTGGCTTTCTGCAATTACATAGTTGCTTAGCAGAGAAAGATCAACTTTGCCATAATATCCCTCAGCTTTTCCTGTCAGACAGTCCTGCTGAACCCCAAATCACATCATTTAGCTGACTTTCCCCTTTATCGCATGACCTTGGTACCTTCTTGAGTGCTTCCCACTGGAGTTGGTGGAAATGTTTGTGTTTCGATAGATGATGGTTGATGTTATTTGACACAGGCAGAGCGCCAGGACTGGCTGAGCACAGAGGCCATGGGCAGTCTGTGTGCCTCAGCAGCTCTCTGGCAACACAGCACTTACTGGTAGTGTGCTTTTCCTAGATCCCATTGTGAAAGACCAGGCTCGGATGGGCTCGTCCAACATGCCAGGTGGCAGCACTCCTGTCAGCAGTGCGAGCATGATGTCAGGTCAGTTCTGTCAACTCTTCTTGGTGCTTGGTGTGCTAAAGCATTTGTACATGTGGGGTGGGTTGGAGGATCCAGGAGGGAGAGTTCAGCAGGTGGAGTGGCGTTGGGTCATCTCCCAGGACTGGAGACAAGGGCAAGGAGAGCTGCAAAGTGGGTGGGAGAGCCTGATAAATAAGGCCTTGGGCAGCCTGACCTGTTTCTCTGGTCTCATTAAAAAAAAAAAAAAAAAAGTGCTTTGCAGTTGATTTTTCTGGCAGCAGTTTGAAGGACAGTCCACTGGCACAGGCTGCCCAGAGAAGTTGTAGCTGTCCAATCCCTGGAACTGTTTAAGGGCCAGGTTGGACAGGGCTTGGGGCAACCTGATCTAGTGGAAGATGTCCCTGCCCATGGCAGGGGGGTTGGAACAAGAGGAGCCCTGTCCAACCCAAACCTTTCTGTGATCCTGCCACATCTCTGCCCATCAGTGCCACTCGGGTGTGTGCAAATCTGTGCCTTTCCCAGAGCTGCAGAGAACAGTGACAGATCTTTAGTCTCAGTTTTATTTTGGCCGTTCTGAAAACATAACTGACCTGCAAAGCTCCCACTTGACTTCAGAAGCTGTCCTGTATAGCAGTGCACTGGTTTCACTCTAATTCCTGCTTACCTCTCTCTCTTCCAGGGATTTCTTCAGTGCCAACACCTTCACCCCTTGGACCTCTAGCAGGCTCACCCGTCATCTCTGCCACCACCACCCTGGGGATGCCGGTTCCAGCTGCGGCGGGCGCCCAGCAGTAGTGATGGGCTCCGTCTCCTGCTGCCTGAGCTGAGTCAGGTGGGGAAGAGGTTTCCCCCTCCACCTCTCCTCAGGACGCAGCTCGTGCCTGGCAGGGGAAGGGAGGGGATGAACGCTTTGGAGACACCGTGTCTGAACTGTTGCTTGTGGATTTATAGTAGTTCAGTCATTATATACAAAATTATTATAGGCTGATTTTTCTTTTTTTACTTGAACTTTTCGTAACTCAGGGGATTCCCTGAAAATACCTACAGATGGAATACTTCTTGGACAGTTTTTCTTCCTCTCACCCACCCCCCCCCAACAACAAAAACAAAAAAAAAAAACAAAACAAAAACAACTCTTCATGTAATAACAAAGATGAATCAACAGCATTTCCAAGCTCTTGCATCCTGCTGGAAATCTCTTCTCTTCATGTTCCCACCATTATTCCTCCACGAGCCTACACCTTGGGGGATTGTGCTGTTCTCCAGAGACTACCAAACCAAGTCTTCATGAGGCAGGGGAGGGGATTCTTAAAGTACCACTCACTTGAACCCCATGTCCTGCATATGTCCCAGCCAGGGTACACTGAGGAGACAATTCCAGTAGGGAGAGGTGGGATAAGCTTAAAAGGAGTAAGTGCAGATAGTGTCCAAAACCCTAATTGGATTGGATAATGTCTCCTTAGGAGTCAACCAGAATGCCAACTCACCCCTTGCATGTAATTTTAGTCTTAAAAATGAAGTTACTGATCCAATTGGAGTCCTTGCCACCTCCTGAGACAGGTGTTACTGTAGAGTAAGCCCTACTCTGATCAGCCCCTTTCTCACGGAGGGTTCTTCCAGCCCTTGCTTGGCTTGGATCTCTGGAATTAGTTTGTTATTGGGTATATTGTTTTTAAATTGTTTCTATAGGTTTTGAGCTGGTGGCTACTTAAAGCTGGAAATATCAGACTGCGCCAAGTCCGATCCCACATCTTCACCCAGCATCCCCTCCCTCACGTGCCATGTGGTGAGAATACCAGTTACCTCACAGTCTTGTAAATATGCACTGAGAGGAAGGAGCGAGGAGACGTTAACTTAAACTGAAATGGTAGATCAGTAATTGTGGACAAATATTATCATTGACAACGGAAAAGCACCCTTGTTACAGCCCTGCTACCCCTTGCTGTGT
Organism: Eulacestoma nigropectus; assembly: GCA_013397775.1. Lineage (NCBI taxonomy): Eukaryota > Metazoa > Chordata > Aves > Passeriformes > Eulacestoma > Eulacestoma nigropectus. The sequence continues at coordinate 1,128,766 of VZTE01004705.1, forward strand.
ATATATACTTTGTCCTTCATATGTGAAAGATCCAGTGTTGGAATTCTTTGGTGTAAATAAACATTTGGTTTTATTTATCGAGGTTAGATTTAAGTTCCCTGTGTAGAGGCCTCCCTGGGGTGGTCATACACTGATACAGGAGTGGTGACAGCCACATGTGCCCTGGGCAGGCCATGTCCCTGTCACACCCATGGGGAGCAGTGCAGAGAAGCCTTACACAGATGTCACAAGCCAAAGTATCTCCTGGGAGAAGGATCTTTTGCCATAACAAAAAGCCCTCCTCTTCTGTCTCAGCCATGATGGTGGGGAATTGAGATGATGAACCAATTATTAGGTGTTTGTGCCTGTTACCACGCACTGGATTTCTGTGACTTGTTTTCAGTCACCTAATGCTACGGTGGCTCAGCTGGTGTGGCTGCAGGCACAATGGCACCTGTCCCTCTCAGTGACCTCTCCTCCCAAAGCCATTGCAGCAGTTGTTCCCCTGGACATTGAGTGATCTTCATGTTCCTCAGTGGGTGCTGATGCCTTGGCCTGCGGCTCCTGCTTGTCCCAGGCACCCGCCCCTCATCTGTTCTTTGGAGGGCATGGACGTGTGCTTCCACGTTGCTTAGTTAAATTTAGGATGGAGCATGTGGGCTGGATTAAACTGATTTGTGGGACACGGAACACTGCCCCTTTCTGTCAGGATCGCTGGCAGGGAGATGAGGTTTTTCACATACACCAGGGTAGCTTTCTTCTCCATGCCTTCATCCAGTGGAAATCCATTGTACTTAATCTTTTATATCCTAAAGTGATGTGAAAGTTGGACTGTGTTGACTGTTACCTCAATGTGCTGTAACGTAAAAGCACCCAGTATGACAAAATACAGCTTGTTTGCACTGGTTCTGAGCCATGCAGGACATTTAACCCAGTTCTTTCGTTATTCCAAGTGAGGGAGGTTTGTACCAGGACAAGACGTGTGGAAGAGGAAACTGGGAGTGGTGGATGGTGCCAGTGCCCGTCAGCCCTTGCACAAGGAAGCGCAGAACCCTGTGCAGAGAAGGAGCTTTGTGGATTTGACAAGCCCTTACAGTTCTCCCACTGCCGCTCTCTCAAAGCATCGAGGGGGGAGTTTGGAGGGCTTACGGGCATCTTTCATGTGGTGGCAGCAGCCACCGTGTGCAGCACCACTGTGGGCGCGCCGCCGACAGCGCTGGGAATAACCTGTGCCGTGGACATCGGGGAGGGCTGGGGTTGGGGTTTTTGGTTTGTTTTAAAGAGCCCCTGACGCGCTCTCAGACTGGGGCCGTGCAGGCCGCGCGCTCCCGCTTGCGCATGCGCGGCTGCCTCCGCCCGCGTGACCCGCCCAGCAGCGCCGCGCCTGCGCACTGCGGCGCCATGACGTCCCGCCCGCGCGCCGGCGGGCG
>VZTE01004705.1:1130446-1142183 GCA_013397775.1 Eulacestoma nigropectus
CCCCCTGGCGGCGGGGCGGGGCCGGCGCTGCGCTCGGAGCCGCCCCGGCGGGAGCGGGCGGGGGAACCGGGGCTCCCGGGGGTCCCGGCACCGAGCGAAGGGTTCGGCCCACCCCGCCGCGACTGTGCGGCCGCCGCGGGCCCGGGCGGACAGGAAGCAGCCGGGCGCTGTTGGTGCTGCCGGGCCCGAGGGCGCTCCCGGCAGCGACAGAGGACTTCGCGGCAGCGCCGGGTCTGGCCCGACCTGGCGAGGCCGTGTGTCGGTACCCGGTGCCTGCAGCGCTGCAGAAGCACCGACGGACCCATCTGGGTTTTAGACCGCCATCACCTTGGGTTTGTGTCTCTTCTTCCACGTGTGAACCTGCGAGTTAAGGTCTTGTGGTTGCATAAAACATGTTTTGAAATGCACTGGTTTTGGTAATACTCGCAGCTATTGTCCCCTGTATGTTTGAAAAGTGTAATTATTGGGGTCTTTATCACTAAGTCTGAGAGGAGGAGCCCGCAAGATGTGCTCCTTCCTTCCCACTACTCCTAAGTTCTTTGTGCGTGAACAAGAGTTTTTTCTCCCGTAGGCTTTGTCTCCTCCTTCCCGAGGCATCGGTATGTGACAGCCCAGTGTGTGCGTGTGGCCGGGGAGCAGGAACAGCTGGGGGTAGGGAACTGGCTGGGAATAGGGAACCGGCTGAGCAGAGCTGGCTTCTGTTGTGCAAATAACTCCGCTTGCACAAGGGGCGGGAAAGGAAATAAAAGAAACTGTAGTCACTGTGTGAGCGATAGGAGATTTAATGTTACCAGGATCTTGGAATTCGGAGGGAGGTGGAGCTCTGTCGTAGGCTGTTACAGCTTGTTTTGGTCCAAGAAGTGTTTAAACAGGGTCTTTGAGAAGGAACAGCATCTACTGCTCGACCTACTTATCGTCCGTGCGTATGCGCAGCCTGCCGACCTGCCGGCTCCCTTCAGACCTCGCTGAGAGCGGCACTTGCAGCCAGGAGCTCGCAGGCAGAGGGCCCGGGCAGTGGCTGAGGTGCCACGTGGGCAGAGGAACGAGCTCCCCTATCGCTGCCGGGAGGGCGTGGCCTTGGGAAACAGCTGTTTCTCCATCGAGATCCTTTTAATTCCTCCCACCCCAAATCCTATAGACACGTCCCTTATAGAAGGACTCCTGTTTGGATCCCAAGAGTTGTTGCATCTATGGGAAAAGCCTTTAGGGAAAGGCAGTGTTTGTGTCCTCCTCCTGCACTCTGGTCCCGCAGCTGCTCAGCAAAGCCTCCTTGCTGGGAACTCCTCCAGTGTGGGATACCGAGTGGCTCTCGGCTGCTTCTCTCCTTCCTCACGTGAGGCAGCGGTGACAAATTCCACCATGTGGTGTGAAGTAGTGTCCTTTCTCCGCTCCCTGGGAAGCGCTCTGGTGTCCTGTAAGTGTGTCTAACCCGAGCACGATGTGCTTTGTGTGTTACCCCCTTCCCTCCCTGCCCCGAGTTCCTGTGCTCCTCAAAACAGTGGGAATTGTTTCCTACTGGCTGAGCTGTGTGTGTACTGATGGCTGACAGGTTTGTGTTTGTTGTAGGACAAGTCAATGTGCTTATGATTCTTTAACTCTGGTATAATTATGTCCTTTCTTGTGTCTGTTGCTGTCAGTGGAAATGCTCAGGCTTCTTCTTAGGACGGCTTCACCTGGGAGTCGGTAGGAACACAGTTTTGGGAACACTTTCCTAACCTTTTTAGAACAATTTCCTAAGTCCTGGTCTTGTGAAACATTTGACATCTGAGCTGGCAGCTGCATCAGAGAGCAAAGAGTTGCAGGAGGGCTTTGCAGGGCTGTCTTGGTCCCGTATGGAGCCGTGAGCTGTTGGGAAGGACGAGAGCCGAGGGCTTCATCTGGGCAGTGGTGGTGGCTCCCCTGTCAGGAGGAGCAGTGTTTGCCTCCCACAGTGGGACCCCCAGGGTTGATAGGGAAGCAGTGAAAGTGCCCTTTGAGGTGCCCCCAGTGCTGAGCCTGCAGAAATGGGGACACTCAGCTGGAGGAGTCACCACCAGAGTCATCCCTGTCCTGACAGTGTGACGACTGTCCTGTGTCATCTCCCTTGTGTGTGTGACATCGCTGTGAGTGGCTCTTGCTCGCCCCCACTGTGTGCTGGCACTGCCTGTCAGCTCACATCTCTGTGACCTTTTGCAGACTTTGATGCTAAGAAGAAAAGAAAAGTGGCAGAGATTTACCAGGCTCTGAACAGTGACCCCATCGACGTGGCGGCGCTGAGGCGGATGGCAATCAGCGAGGGCGGGCTCCTGACAGACGAGATCCGGTGCAAAGTGTGGCCAAAACTGCTCAGTGTTAATACAGACGACCTGCCCCCTCTTCCAGGTATGGAACAGCCTGGACTCAGCTGCTCGGGAAGAACGGCTCAGTGACCTTTGTCACTAGAGGAGGGACGTGCTTTCTGACCTGCCTTTTCCCTGTGTGTGTCATGTTTCCCACTAAGCTCATGTACAAAGGGGACTCACTGCAGCACCAATACTGTGTTGTATGTAAACAATACACAACTTCTGAAAACAGCATTTGTTTCCTTTAGTGATAGTCATGGAATCAGTTCATTATGGATGCAGTCAGCATGGCCCTGAGCATTAGCTGACATATGTAAGTTCACCTGCAGCAGAAAGAATCAGACTTGATTTGTTTTGCTCCCATGAAGAGGTGGCTGTGCTGAGTCCTGGCGCAGCCAAAATCCTCCCAAGGTGTCTCTCCCAGGAAGCAGTTTGTTGTGTGAAGCATGTGTGGTTTTTGGTCAGAACAGGCACAGGGACAACAACCTTCCTGGTGAAGTACCCACATGGATTTTAAACCTTAGCAATGCAGGAGCTCTGGGTCCTGTAGCTTTTATAGTCACCTAGGACAGGTTTTGTTGTTGTTCCTGATTCTGTGGTCGTTTGGAAATGTGCATCCCCCCACCTCAGTCAAGAGCCGGGTGACATTAGGGGTGATGTGAGGTGACCAGAGCTGCTGGAAGACAATGTTTAACTTCACATGATCACATAGAAAGAATTTGCTGGCTCGCTGAGCTTTTCTGTTTTAACTGTCTTAGCTAACCCTGAGTGAAGGTTTCTTCTGAATAGTTTCAATTTTATAAATGATTCTTTGTGGTCTCCACAGCACTCTTCTGGTGCTGCTGCTGAGTACATTTTGAATTGCACAGCAAAACTGTGGAGCAGAGGTGTTTCCAGGAGTGCTGGGAGTGATGTCAGTTTAAGCATTTTAACATGTGTTGTTTAAAGAAATAATTGTCTCATTTGCTGCTAGTGTCAGAGTGTGTGGCAGTGAAAGTGCAGGGACAGGGCTGACCTGAAAAAGGGGATATACAGTGGAGTATGGGGGTGTGTGCAGCCTCATGTCTGCCTTCAGCGGGGATCTTCCTGGCTCCCTCACCTCATTCTCTTCCCAGTACCGTTGCACTACTTCATGTTAATCCTGTTCCTCTTTTTCTCAGCAGGGAAGGAGCTGCGAGAGGACAGTAAGGATTACCAGCAAGTGTTACTGGATGTGCGGCGATCCCTGCGCCGCTTCCCACCAGGTGAGGGGGGATTCTGCTCTTCCCACTCTGTGGGGGCAAGAGCAGTGCCATGGGGCTCCTCCTGGCTCAGACCTCCCTGGGAGGCTGCAGAAGGTGACACTCCATTACTCCAAGGGCCTGACTTCTAGAAAACCTTTTTCTTGTGAGCTCACAGCAGCTGCTTCTTGCAGTGAAGCCATTGTGCAGCCATCAGTTTCCTTCAGCTGTCTCTGCACAGATGGTTTTTGATGTGGCTCTTCCAACGTTCCACTTCCCCTGCCCCACTGAGCCTCTCTGCCAGAAGGCTGCTATCAGCAGACAGTTGCAGCAGAGAGAGGACAGATCCTGCATGGATCCTGCGTGGATCTTGTGCACCATGACCTGTTGAGATTAGGACAGATGGAAAGCTTGAGAAACATGCCATTTGCTTCAGTTTATTTTAGTCCATGGTCTAGCTCAGGGGCAGAGAAGGCGGGTTTGTCTGTGCTTAGAACAAACCCTGCTATAAAACAGTCTCAAAATCAGGTTCTTGCACCAAATTTAATAGAACTTGGAACATTTAGAAGCAAAGTGGTTTTGCAGTTGTTTAGTTCTGATGGGAGGCTGGTGCCTTGTGTTATTTATAAAACACTAAATCCAGCAGCTCTCTGTGCAGAGCAGTCGTTATTTCTGGCCAGAATCTGCTTCCCCCTTCTGCCACTTTTATTTTGTGTAAACACTTGATTCACTCTGATTCTTGCAGGCGTGGATGCTGTGTGCAGACCTGATTCCTGAAGGCTCTGCTCCTACAGATTTTTTTGCCCTTGAATGGCAGCCTTCTGCCTATTTTTAGCCGCATTAGTAAAGCAGAGGAAAAGGAGAACTTTGTCATTGCAGGATCTCCGCTGGGACTCTCTGCTTGGCCTTTGGGCGTTTTATCTGTTGACAAGGACTGCCAGAAACTGGCTGCAGCTGTGCAGGGCAGGAACAATGTTTTCCCGTGACATCCTGTCCCTAAACACATGTTGTTAGCAGGGGACTGATAGAAAGTTGTGCCGGTGGAGGCCTCACAGTCTGATGCAGTTGGCACAGTTTCTGTGAAAATGGGTCCCGTTTAATTTTTTTCTAGAACTTCTGGGAAATTAAAAATTACTAAAACGTCCTCGTCAGTGCTGGATGTGCAGAACAATTCTCTCTTCATAGCAGCACTGTGCAAACATCAGTAAACCCTGCTCCCATCCTCCACAGTGGCTTCCTTGCAGATAAGGGTTCTGCAGATCTAAAGATTAAACCTCTCAGCAACTGGCTAGCTTTCCCTGGGCCTGGAGAGTTTTGGGAGACAGCATTAGGACTCTGGATAGTTTTTTCTGCCAGTTTTACCACCCTCCCCTGTGCACCACATCCCTTGGGATCAGGCAGGTTAGTAAAGACACAGGTGCTCTCCTTGCACACCAGAGTCACCCTTGCTCCCACAGCAGGCACCGGTAGGTGACACAGCTGTGTCACCTCTACTGTTCCCACAGGAATGCCGGATGACCAGAGGGAAGTATTGCAGGAGGAGCTCATCGACATCATCCTCCATGTCCTCAAGCGCAACCCCCAGCTGCACTACTACCAGGGATACCATGACATCGTGGTCACCTTCCTCCTGGTGGTGGGGGACAGGCTGGCCACGGCACTGGTGGAGAAGCTCTCGACGCATCATCTCAGGTACTCAGTGGGAGGAGAAGAGCCAATTGCCTGTCCTCAGGCTGTGGGGATACCTGTGCAGGTGGAGCCGGCCTGGAAGGGGAGCTGGGAAGGCAGAGCCTCGGGTTAAAGCAGCTGCCTGCCATGCCTGTACCCAGAGGGGCGCTGTGAGAGCAGCCTGACCACACGACAGCACATTGCTTTGCAGGGAGCTGTGCCCTGGGGAAGGGATAATTGAAGGCTGTCAGTTAATGTATAGCATCTCTTGGAGTTGGAAAAGCCAACGCATGTGCATTATTCATGGTTGTGTGGCTGTCGGGGCCTCTCCAGGTCCTGGGAGCTGGTTCAGCACCTGCCTCCCACTTGTCCTTGCATAGCCCTAGGAAGTGTGGTCTGTACTGCCAGTGTCCTGTACCCCACATAAAGAGTCTCTCCTGTTTGTGCACTGAAATAAGAGCAAGCTTCCAGCTGGAGAGTGTGGTTTGGAGGGATTATCTTTCCTCTCCCAGGCAGGAGTCAGGGTGCTGGAAAGGCTTTATGGTTCTTGTATGCACTGCAGCAAAATAAGAAGTGTCAGCTGACAGCAGCATGACGGTCTGGGCCTGGGTTCTGTGTGCAGCTCAGCCCTGTGTGTCCCAGAAAAGCAGGAAGGAGGCTGTTCCAAAGAGACAGAATTCCTTGGGGCTGGGGGCCACCCTGCCAGCAAGGGTGTTTATTGCATGTACTTCACCTTCTGCTGCCTCCCTGGAGGGAGAGCTGGCTGACGTTGTTGCTTGACAAAGCTTCTTTTAAATCTTTCCTCAGGGATTTTATGGACCCAACAATGGATAATACCAAGCACATTTTAAATTACCTGATGCCCATCATAGACCAGGTGAACCCTGAGGTGCATGACTTCATGCAGAGGTATGCAAGCTGCCAGTCTCAGGTTACTGTTTACAGGGCCGTTTGCACCAGCACATCCCCAGCACCACAGTGGCTTCCTCAGGGAGTCAACAGCTGTCTCACAGCTGATGGTGACACCCCAAAGCCATATGGCACTCCTTTCTGAGCAGGCTGAAACCTGTGCTGCCTGTCTGGAGGGGTTTGACATGGTGCCATCTTCAGCCCAGTTGTCTGCAGTCTGTATGGGAAAGGCTGAGGATTTGGGGACAGTGTTGTACAAAATGCAACAATTGCTTCATGTGACCGCTTGTGTGGCTGGTGGGACCTTGCTGTAGTTTGTTGTTAGTTCTGGGGATAATTCCCAGAGCATTTCCTCCCTGTTTCCAGGCTGACCTAATGGCTCTTTCTGTCTGTAGTGCGGAGGTGGGAACCATCTTTGCTCTCAGCTGGCTGATCACCTGGTTCGGCCATGTTTTGTCCGACTTCCGGCACGTTGTGCGATTATATGACTTCTTCCTGGCTTGCCACCCGCTGATGCCCATTTATTTTGCGGCTGTGGTAGGTATTGATGGAATGGTCAGGGATTAACTGCGCTGTTCTGAGGCAGTGGGAGTTTGGGGCTGCAGAGGGAGGCTGGCAAACCCAGTGCTGGTGCTATCCCCAGCTGCACCCCACTCTGCAGAGCCCCCCAAGGTCAGTGATGTCCTTGGTGATGGCAAAGGGCAGGTGGGATCCAGGGGAACTCGGGGCAGCCTGAGGGTGTCCAAATGTGTAGGCTGTACCAGTTTGGTGCTGTGGAGGCAGCATGACACAGTGTTTTTATTTCCTTTCATGTGCTGGTCCTGCTTCTGGTCATGTGCTGGGATGCCTGGCTGGCGTGGGACAGCCCTGCACTGTGCGTCCACCTGCCCATCCTCCTATGGCAGAGGGCAAGTCATGGAGTTAAACCCTGCTGAGGTTCTGCCCACGTCTCTGACCTGCCAATAGCAGGCTCTGCTCAGCAGACAGACCTAAGTACCCTGAAAGAGGCTTTCCATGGCCTCAGAGTCTCAGAAGGGGTTTGGCATTTCTCTTCCCAGTGAATGCTTCACTGCTTCCTCTTGAAGAAGGTCTTTCAGCTGGAAGTAAAGTGGTTTTTTTCTTCTGGCTCTGAAACAAGTGCCAGCATGTGCCAAGGAGTTGTCCCCACTTCCTTGTCCGTCCTCCTCTCACTCCACTGCAGATCGTGCTGCACCGGGAGCAGGAAGTTCTGGACTGCGAGTGTGACATGGCCTCTGTCCACCACCTCCTGTCCCAGATCCCACAGGACCTTCCTTATGAGTCTCTGATCAGCAAAGCTGGGGACCTTTTTGTCCAGTTCCCACCATCCGAACTCGCCAAGGAGGCAGCTCAGGCAGCTCAGGCGGAACGGTGAGTGCTGGGCAGCCCATGTGTTCCCTGCATCCCCTTGCCAGGTCTTGCCTCCCTGTGGAGATCTTCCCGACCGGAGGCTGGTCCCCGAGGTGAGCCCCCTTGACCTGTTCCTTCTCTTGCAGAACTGCGGCTTCCACTTTTAAGGACTTTGAGTTGGCATCAGTGCAGCAGAGACCAGACACTGTGTTGAGGCAGCGCTTCAGGGAGCGGCTCCGAGGGGAGGAGCGGCTCCGAGGGGAGGAGCGGACAAAATCCATCTTGACAAAGCCCCGGACCAACCGCTTTGTCAAGCTGGCAGTGATGGGGCTGACGGTGGCACTGGGAGCAGCTGCCCTGGCCGTGGTAAAGAGCGCACTGGAGTGGGCACCCAAGTTTGAACTGCAGATTTTCCCCTGAAGCCGGAGGAAGGGCCTTCCCTGTCATTGCATCCTTCCCTGGTGGGAAGGGCTGATATTTGATGAAGGACGTGTCCAGAAACGACCTGTCTGAAGATTATTTTTTTTTATTGTTGCGTCCAGTGACGCTTTTGGCCTTTGTGACAGACTGAGGGAACCAGCCCGGCAGGACGGTTCCCCACATCATGCTCACCTTGTTCCCTTCTCCCTGTGCAAGGGTGAGCAGGCAGGCACTGCCACTGTCCCCTGAGGAACCAGAGGTATGGACAAGTTTGGCTGTTCAGGTGACTGTACAAAGGGAAAGCTGTGTGTGGGCTGTGCCCAAATGATCCTGCGTTCTCCATTGGGGAAAACTAGTGGGAGTGAGAGCAGATTTTTGCCTGGAGGAGAGTGTTCAACAGGGTTTGGTCTGGGTGCTTGCATGTGTGGGGGTGGAGGGCTGTTGCACTCCTGAGGAACAGGGCAGCCCTTTGGCTCCTCATTACTCCAGTGTCCCCCGCGATCTGCCTTCAGCTTTGCCAGTGCTCCAGCTCTTCCCTGTCCTGTAGGCACCCCCTGAGTAGAGCCAAACCTTTCCCACACCCCCGCCAGTACAATGCTGTGAGCTTCTCTTCAGTGTGTAACATTCCCTGGCTCTTTTTGCTTCCTCATCTTTGCAGCCTGATCTGTTTGCAGGGGGCAGGAGCAGACCTTAGCTCCCCTCAGCTCTCAGGCACTGCCGCTGCTGCGCTGGCAGTGCTGTGACCTTATCTGGGGTCAGTGAAGTGAGACACGAGTGCAGTCACCCTGCCGAAGGTGTGTGCTGTCATGTGCCAGGTTATGCTACCACAAGTCTTAGTGGCACTGTAAACACCCACTGCAGACTACTTTAATAGCTCTGGAAGTGAACACTAACATGCCCACATGGAGAAAGCTTTTTCCACCTTGTGATACACTTTGCACAGGATAGAAGTTGCACTAGGAAATGTGTCAAAAACCTCCCCCACAAGCTGATCAGGCTTCAGCATCGCCTCTGGAAACAACACAAGGGGTTTCCCAGAAAGGCCACCCTGACCCCTGCATAGCTCCCATCTCCCCACCAGTCCCGTTGGCAGTCCCAGTGCTCCTTGCCCTCCAAGCTAAGCAGTAAATCCTTCTAGACAACTCGGTGTCCCACTGAGACAAAGCCACTAGACACTCCATGCCTCTACCTCTCCCCCAAGCTGCTAAATCTCCCTCAAGTGCCCTTACCTGTCCCTTACGGCTCCCTCTCGCTGCCTCATCATTGCTCTGTTGTGCCCAAAGCCATCTGTGCCATGCCCAGAGGCTGCACACCTGAAAAGGGGGTGTGGGTTGAAGGGATTTTGGGATAGAGAAGAAAACTCATGCCCTGCAAAGCTCAGCACCCCCTACTTCCACCCCTCTTGGTCCATAACCGCTCTGGGTATGTTCTGGTTTGCCCCGTGGGCCCTTGGTCATGGAAGGGCTGTGCCTTTCTGGCCTGAGGGTAGGTGGGCAGTTGTCATTCCTGACTTGAGTTCCCATGAAGCTCTGAGCAGGAGTTCCCTTTGCCTCTGCAGGTGAAATGTGGAGTGTGTGAAACTGCCCTTGTCCAGGCAGGCAGCAAGACCTGTTCCCTCCTCTCCTCGATGGTGCCAGTGCCCTTGGAGAGACATGGGGCTGCTCAGGGGGCTCTTCCCAGTGTGGCTGAAGGCAGAGCCCATTCCTGTCCCCTTGGCACCCCCAGAGCAGCAGAGCAGGACTGGGGGCTGGGTCACTTAGCACTTTAGAAACCATTGGTTGCAGGAGAGTGTGGTGACCTGAGGGTGCTGCTGGAGAGCCCAGGACAACACCCTGAAGGAGGGGATGGCTGGAGCCCCCCAGGAGGAGCCCCTGCAGCCCCTCCATTCCGTGGCCGTGATGCACTTTAGTTCTTGCGTTGTCCCTGGGGCGAGGGAAGGGCCTGGGAGGAGACCATGGCTGCGGGTGCTTCAGTTACTCTGTACAAAGACTTACACACCCCCTGTAAATGCAGATTTCTACAAACCCTAAAACTGTAAAATAAACAGTTACTAAACACACTTCCTGCCCTCCCCAGGCGGGGGCTGCCAGATCCACTCTTGTGGCACCCTGTGGCCCAGAACTGGCACCGTCCCTGCGGTGGCCAGGCCAGCTCAGCGTGGCCTCACACCCAGCAGCCCCGTGGGAAGAGGAGCAGGAGCAGAGCCAAAGGGTGCATGTGTGCCCCGGTCACTGTTCTCCACTGTTCTCCATCCATCTGCCTCCCTCTGGGCCAACGCCAGGCCTTGTGTGTGCCCCTGGCTCTCCGGGCCGTCCCATCAGTAGCGTGGGGCTGGAAATAGCCTGACCTCCCTGCCTGCCCTGTACCCCAGGCCGGGTGCCTGGCTGCAGGAGGAGATCCCGGGCATGATGCCCAATTCCCAGGACATGCTCCACTGAGCTGGGATGATGCAGCCGCCTTCGCCAGGCTGGAAGCAGGTTTGGCTGGATGGCTCAAGGCTGGCAGCCGTGTTGGCTATTTTTAATTCCCTGTGGCTTCTCCAGGAGCCATTTTCTCAATAGCGCTTGGAGCCCTTTGGGAGGGACACCCTTTGGGCAGCAGGGGGGAAGGAGGAGTGGTGGTGGGAGATATGTGGCACCTGTGGGGTAGCCAAGAGGCCACTGCCACGTGTGACTCAGAACCAGGCCGGTGGCAACGTGCCTGTGCAAGGCTATGTTGGACGCTGGACACCGGTGTGGCCCTGACTTTTGGTAAGGTCAGGAGGGCAGTGGTGATGGCCAGCGAGCTGTGACCGTAGCTGCCCCGTGGTCCCCCCTGCTCTCGGCAGTGTCCCTGTGCAGAGACGAATCCCATGGCCAGGGGCTGCGGTGCCGCCACACTGGAACATTGCTGCTCCTGTGGCACCGCCCAGGCCCCGGGCGGTGCTGGGGGCTCTCCCGTGGGTGCAGCCTGCAGACTTGGGGGTCATCGCGGCATGAGCAACCCCTGTACTTCTCCCTCCCTCGGGGACAGCCCGGTCCCCAGCAGCGCCGGGGCAGCAGGAGGGGCTGGCAGTACCCGGGGATGCTCTGCGCTCCTCTTGTTGCCGTGGCAACAGCTGCGGCGAGACTGGGGGCGGGGGTCTGGGTGTGATGCAAGTGGCGCGTGACCTCGTGGCCCCCCCTGCGCCCTCCTGTGGGTCTGGATTAGCACCCCCGGTCTCCTCCCTCTCCGGTTCCCCCGCTTATTACCCTCGGTCCCCTCCCCCTGGCTGAACGGAGGCGGGGGCGGCGCCGGGATTGCCCACACACACACACGGGTGGGGCCAGGGGCTGCATATGCACAGGCACATACGTGCACATACGTGCACATGCTCACACTGCTCCCAGGGACGCTCAGCCCACACTGACTGGTGAGGGTGAACCTCCCCAGTGTGGGAGAGCCCATAGGAACCGGGGCTCAGGCTGGGAACTGACACGCTTGGGAGCTGGATGCTGGCCATTGGGAATCCCACATTTCCCTGGGGACCTCACATTGCCCTGGGAACCCCAAATTCCCCTTGGAGGAGTGAGGCAGCACAGAAGGAGCCGGAGCTGTGGGGAGCAGACCAACACACTTTATTCCATAATCACAACAGTCAGGATAATTGTTAGCCGAGGTTCCACAGAGCAAGGGCCAGCCGTGTCACACCCCTGAGACGGGCCCCGATGGGGTCGTCATTGCCCCTCGGCTAAAATCCTGTTTCTCCAAGATAACAGACACAGGGACCCTTCACTAACACAACACTACAAAGGTGACCCCGAGCGCTGGCGCCCATCCGCAGGCTGCGCCGGGGCCCCGCCAGCTCCGGGG
>VZTE01004705.1:1157632-1175690 GCA_013397775.1 Eulacestoma nigropectus
CAGTAGGGCCCTCCTCGGGCTCTCCCCTGCCCTTCCCACGGCGGGGGTTGGGCAGGGAGGGCCGGGCGCGGGGGTCGCGGCCCGGGGGTCGCGGTGCGGCGGCGGCGCCGGGCGCTGCCCTTCTCCTGGCAACGGGGCCGGGGCGGGCCCGGCCTCAGCGCCGCTGCGCGTGACGCACTTCCGGCCGGTAAGGGGACGTGTCGGTGCGGACCGCGGTGGGAGCANCGCGGCGCACAACGGCAGCGCCGCCGGGGCCGCGCCCGGGGCCGGGACCCCCGCCCGCCCGCCCGCCACCCCCGAGGGCATGGCGCTGGCTTACGGCAGCCTCGTCCTCATGGCGCTGCTGCCCATCTTCTTCGGGGCGCTGCGCTCCGTCAGCTGCGCCAAGAGCAAGGTACCCCCGCGGCTCGGGGCAGCCGGGCCTGTAGGCCTCGCCCCTCCCCAAGGGTCCCCTCCAGGCGCCGCGTTCCGCGGGAGGACCGGCAGCTGCGTGGCCCCGGCTCCGGCCCTGGGCCTGGAGACTCAGGGGACCCCGGGGAGAGAGTTGGCTTCCCCCGGGGCTTCTCCAGCCACGTCCTCACCGCCCCGATAAATTCAAGTGCTGCAAAACACAACCGTCCCTTGTCAAGAGGAGCTGTGTTTGTGGGACTCGCGTGTGGCTTTGCCCCGCGGCACTGGGGCTGGTCCGGGAGTGCTCTCCTGCCTGCACAGCCTGTCCTGTCCCGGTACCCCTCCCGCTGTTCTCTGCATCTCGCAGCAGGGACTTAAATCCCGACACTTGGGCTGCTGCAGCTCAGGAGGGAGGACTGTTTTACACAGTCTGATCTATTGCTATTTTTAAAATCTCCTTGTGTGCCCTTAAGCCTCATATCAGGGGCTTCAGCTGATCGTGGGGGGCTTCTGGCAGCCCAGGCAGTGGGGGGCTGTGGGCAGAGCCCAGCCGTGGTTCAGGGCGGGGGGTTCTCATCTCTCACTCTGCAGTGAGCAGCAGGAATTTGGGTGCCTCCGCACTGCTGGGTGCAGCACGGCAACTGCCGTGCCCGGGATAAGCTGCACAAGGGCTTCTGAGGTGCCCTCGATCTGTGCTGGCCGCAGGTGTTTGCCTGAGTGAGATTAGATCTCTGAGCAGCAGCCAGCTGGGCCTGGAGCGGGCAGGGAGCAGGCAGAAAACAGGCAGCCCTCTGCCTCCTCCAAAAGCTGAAGGTCTCCTGTGGGAAATGGCTTGAAAGGGGCTGGTTGAGCTGGTGCAAAGATGTCTCAGAAGGGGTTTATAAATCTGGGGCTTTTGAGCATGAGAAGTGTCCCAAGAGCGAGGTGAGGGATGAGAAGGTGGCTGGAGAGACGCGTCGTGCACGGGGTGATCACAGATGGTGGCACAGATGGGGCTGGCTGGGCGTGAGCAGTGAGGGAGCCCAGCTCCCCTCTGGGCAGGGGAGAAAGGAACAACGCCAGCACAGAGTTTATTTCCTTCTCCAAGAGGAGAAAAGCACTGGATTGTGGCTGCCCTGGGAAGGACAAGTGCAAGGTTTGTGTTTTCCATCACAGGCTCTGCCTCTGACACAGCCTCACCTCTGGATACAGCAGGGGCCAGTGGGTGTTTTGTCCCTCTCGAAACTGCTGTGGAGCCCTGCATGTTGTGTCCATTCACCCCCTGCTCAGGTGTGAAGCCAGAGCAGGGGCTGATCCATTGCTGTCCTCTCCTTCCCTCCCCAGAACTCCTCGGAGATGCCAGAGACCATTACCAGCCGAGACGCTGCTCGCTTTCCCATTGTTGCCAGTTGCACCCTCCTGGGGCTCTACCTCTTCTTTAAAGTAAGTGAGTGGCACTGGAGCTGGGGCAGGACGTCCTCCTGCCTGGCAGGAGCTCCCATAGTGGGCTGACTCTGGTTTTGGCCCTTAGCGTTGGGACAGAAGGTGTGTAAGGCTGCACAGATCGAGCTCTTTGGTGTCAGCGTGCAGGAGGACGTCAGTTCTTGCCTGAATTGTCACAGCTTGGGGGAAATCAGAGCCTGTTTGTGCACAGGTTGGTTCTGGAGAGCTGCCGAGGAGCAAATAGCCCTGAGCTCTTCCTACCGCTATGGGCCAACCTGACAGGGCACAGGCTGGAGCCAGAGGGTGCCAGGGACTCTGAGGGGCAAATGCTGCTGCCTCTGTGTTGTGCTCCATGCTGTGCTCCTGGAGCCGTGTCGGCTGCTGGCCTGGGGGAGCCCCCGTGTGATCAGGTGAAGTCTTTCAGACGTTCAGAGCCCACAGGCAGAGTCAGATGACCTGAGTAATGGATGGGAGCTCTCGGCAGCACGTGCTTTTGGTGGTGTGGAGAAGGTGTCTTGGCCTCAAGCACCTTGGGCTGCCCATGCAGGTCTGGCACATGGCTGAGCTCCCAGAGGGGTCTGGGGAGCTGTGGGGCTGCAGCACAGAGTGGTCTGTGGGCATGGCAGCTTCCAACTGTGCTGTTTTGGGAGACCTGCAAGGTGCCAAGGTGCTCCTGGCTGGCCAGGTGAGGGTTAAGGTGCAGAGTTGGGAATGGTGCAGTTCAGTCCCTTCTCTGCTGATGGCTGTGTGCCATGTGCTCTCCTATTCCAGCATCCCCCTTCCAGGAGAGCACAGAGGGCCCCAGGATCCCTCCATGCTGGTTTGTAGGGGTGTGTTTCAGTAAGAGAGCGTGTCTTGGAGGGCAGGAGTTTTAATAGTGCCCTGTTTAATTAGGGCAGGGAATGCTGCTGCTCCCCCGGGCCTGGGCAGCCTCACTCCCTGCTCTGTGGGGGAAGCTCTGGCCTCCTTTCTGCAGCACTGGAGTTATTTTTTTGACCTGAGCAGCTCACAGATGTGCAACAGCTTACGGGCCCATTGTGCTTGTTCTTTGAGCACATGGCTATTTCCAACATACTCTCCCTCAGCATGCAGGAATTTGGGTTATTCCAGCAATTCTTCTCATCTCCCTGGAGCAGTGACACAGCAGCTGCCAACAGGAGCATGAGGATGGGGAGGATGCTGTGGTAACTAACCCCTCTGTGGTTTTGTCTTGCAGATATTCTCTCAAGAGTACATCAATCTTCTGCTTTCCATGTATTTCTTCGTGCTGGGGATCCTGGCCCTGTCCCACACTATCAGGTACAGCACAAGGATGGATGTGACTGGGGCAGGGCTACCCAAGGCTTCAGTTCATTTTATTGGGAGGTTTTTAGAGCACCATTGCCCTGCAGCAGAGCCAGGTCTTCAGGGTATTTGCCCAACCTCTTAGGGTGTTGCCCTTTGGTGGTGGGAACCAAAGCCCTGGGGGTCCTGGGAAGCCAGCACCCCATACTGCATCACTGGGAGAGCTTGTGGAGGTGTGAGTGAGCACCATCATGGGACAAGGCCAACTCACCCTGAGGAACTTCTATGGCTTAGAATCACAGAATCAGAATTTGAAGGGACCCACAAGGATCGAGTCCAACTTCTGACCCTCCACAGGACAACTCCAAAAATCCCACCGTGTTCCTGAGAGTGTTTTCCAAACAGTTCTTGAAATCTGGCAGGCTTGGGGACATGACCACTTCCCTGGGGAGTCTGTAACAGTGCCCAGCCACCCTCTGGGTGAAGAACCTTCTCCTGATACCCAACTTAAACCCCTCTTGGCAGTCCTTGCTTCCCTGCAGAGGGGAGAGCTCTTCAGCACCCTAATTGGGCTGGGTGACACAGGCAGCTGGAGCTCATGGTAACTCCCTGGCCTCTCGTGGCGATGCGTGGCACGAGGTGTTGAAAGCTCAGGCTGTTTCAGTAACTGAAAAAGTCAAACTGGTTTCCTGTTTCCTGAGCTCTGGGGCGTTGGGGACCAGATGCTTTCCCTAGACCAGTGCTGTGCAAGGGCTTTGCTCTGCTCCTGGCTCTGCAGCAGAGCCAGTTAGTGGAGGCCCAGCCAGTGCTGGGTACCCAGAGGGTTGCTGAGGGGCATAGGGCATTTTCTGGGGTCTGGGGTGGCTCCTCCTTTCTTGTGGGTGATACTCTGTTTTCTTGCCCTGGAGTATTTGGGGGACTGTCACATAGAGCTAGATCAGATCTCTGTGCAGGATGAGTTGCTGTGGCTCCTGCCAGTCCCTGGTGGAGCAGAACCTGGCGTTTCCCCATCTTGGGAGGGGGTCTGGGGCCCCCTCAAAAGCAGAGGTGCTGGGCAGCACATCTTGCGGGGTTTCTGTCGAACTGCCCTTCTCTACACCTCTCGTTTCAGCCCCATGATGAACAGATTCTTCCCTGCAAATTTCCCCAACAAACAGTACCAGCTCCTCTTCACCCAGGGCTCCGGGGAGAGCAAGGAGGGTACGTTGGCTTGCCGGTCTTTCAGGGGAGCCTGAATGTTTTCTGCCTTTACTGTTCTTTTTTTTTTTTTTTTTCTTTTTTGGTGTTAGGACTTTCAGCCCATTGAAACAACCTTCTTAAAGACTCTCCTCTTGCTCCCCGCTGAGCTTCCATAGCCAGTGTGAGCCCCGTGTGTCCCTGCAAGCTGGGCTGGCAGTCTGCCTCTGTGCTGCCTCTGGCTGGCAGGAGACCCCAGAAACACCTCCCAGAGTGCTGTAGGGATGGAGCTATGGCTGCTGTTAAATGCACAGCCTTTATTTAAGCTCCTTGGAAAGCATAGGTCTGACTGGTTTGTGTTGCCTTATCTGGGCCAGATCTCTGCACTGGCAGAAGATGCTTTGATAAGTATCCTGCCCTGTAGTAGCTTTCCTGGTAAGGGAGTATTTCTGGTGATAGCACCAGGAGTTAACTGGCACAGAAGAGGGAGAAGATTCGTCTCTCCCTGCCTTAGGCAGTGCCTGAATCCAATTTCCTTATTGACAGCAGGACCGCGGATGCTGTCCATGTGCAGAGTCTGGCTGAAGGAGAAGGTCTGAGCTTTCCAGGGGCCACTGCTCGTTCCCAGGCAGTTTGCACGTGTGTACCATGGGTACAGTCCCCTTGTTTGGGACGTGAGCACTGAGCTCCGGGCTCCCCAGCTGTGGAATCACTCATCTCAGCCCTGCGTGGGAAGGGGAGCTGCCTGGCCTGCCCCAAATCTGACTTCTCCCTTTTCTTGCAGAAATAGTGAATTACGAGTTTGACACCAAGGATCTCGTGTGCCTGGCCTTGAGCAGTGTTGTGGGGGTCTGGTACCTGCTGAGAAAGGTAAGTGAGGCACAGCTGGGGACTGGGCTGGATTGGACACAGACTCATTTCCATGCAAGGTGGGGGTTCCATGTGCAGTGGGACCCAGATCTCCTTTTCCTGTCCTTCTCAGCACTGGATTGCCAACAATCTCTTCGGGCTGGCATTCTCCCTCAACGGGGTGGAGCTGCTGCACCTGAACAACGTCAGCACTGGCTGCATCTTGCTTGGTGGCCTCTTCATCTACGACGTGTTCTGGGTAAGCAGGAGTGTTCTGCAGGCCACTGGTGGAAGCATGTGTCTGGCATTCTGCCTTTCTGGAGGCATCGCGCTGGCTGGACACACACTTGGAGTCAGAATTTTCACTTTCTCAGCCCAGAGGGGTGTGGCAGGGTTGATGAGAGAATCCACAGTGGCAGAATGTGGCTCATCAAATGTGTTTACTTTTATTCTCTCACTCAGCCCAGTGCTGGCAGGGACCTCATCAGGGCTATTGTGGGGTACTTGGTGTGTGTCATATCCGGTCCTGTATTCCCCGCTATGGCCTTCCCAATGCCTGACAGCTGTTGGGTGAGCTGGAGGCTGCTCTGGGGCACACTGAGCCTGCTTGTATGAGCTGTGCCTTGGCTCTGTCATCTGCTGGTTTCGTTAGTGTCCTTCTGTTCTCTTGCACAGAGGACCAGACCCTGGAATGCCTCCAGTCCCTTTTCCTCAGCCAATGCTGCACCCAGACTTTTTCCTTTTGAGGTTTTCCTTATTTCTTGCAGTGTATTTGAGCTGCTTTTGTAGAGCAAAGGGGGGAGGGGAAGGCAGGAACGCGGTCGTGTGCTCTGCTCCGTGCATGGGAGAATGTTTCTTCTTGTAATGTCCATAATTCCCCAGTCCTTCCTGCTGCCTCCACCTTCTGAATCACCATGTTTCCAAATGTCTGAGAGCCTTGTATACATTGAGGTCTGTCCAGCAGCTCTGCAGCTGCCTGTGTAATCCCTCCATATTTACGCCTGGCTATTGTGGGTTGTTTTTCACTTGGCCAGTGCTGCCCGTTTCCCAGGCTCGTTAACAGTCTGGGCTCTCTGGTTTTTTAGCCTGTGGGCCACTTCCTCCACAGCTCTCAGCTGGAGACGACTCAGCCTTCTGCCTTAGCGCACCTGGTGCCCCAGGCCCTGCTTCGTGTGCGAGTGTCTTCCCAGTGCTTTGGAGACAGTGAGTGCACCCACTTGCTGGCTGTCTCCCACCTCAGCTTCCCCATGGAAGTATTGCTGGAGACTTGTGGAAGGGCTGCCTTGGAGTGGAGGCCCTCTTACTGTGCCCCTCTGCAGGAACTGGTCTCTTGGATCTTGGCACGGATTTAATCACAGTGAGATCCCAGGAAGGTTTCAAGGAGGAAGGAGATCTCAGTGGGTTGATGTTGTCACCCCTGCATAGTCTTGGGGGTGAATTTGCATGTGGTGCTTTTCCCTGATCCCAGTGTCGAGTCCTGTCACTCGGTGGCAACGCTCGGAACTTGCTGCACCTTATGGGAGTTAATCTGATGCTTTAAGATTTCCCTTTAATCCAAGGCTCTAGGATCTTGCTCACCCAGTGCTAACCAGCACCTGTTTTTTGTGCCTGCTGGACTGGAGGCTTGGAGATGGAGCAGAGATCAGGGTGGCTGCCCTCAGTGTTTACAGTCCACCCCCCAAACACTGCCAGTATTTACAGCTGATAGGGCCATGCAAGTAAATGACCTCAGAGCAAACTGCAGCTGGTCTGACACTTGTCCCTGTCCCCGCTGGAAGCTCCCAGGCTGGGACGCTGTGCTGGGAGCTCCTGCCCTCCAACTGGACTTTCCATGGAGCTGACTGATTAAAGCTGAACCGAGGTGCAGGGCTGGGTGATGGGCAGCAGCTCTGCCGTGTGAGTGCTGTCCCCATGCTGCTCTGAGAGCAGGACAGCCATGAAGCGGCCACCTCCCCCAGTGCCATCATATGCCTCCTCCCCCAGACAGTGGGTTTGCTTGCAGGGCTCCTGCAACCACATTTTGGCAGGTCTTTGGCTATTTTATGCCACTGAGACCACTCCTGGCCCTGGGTTGAGGCTGTAGCTGAGGGTATGTGTGTTCCTGTGCAGCTGCGGTCACCTCGGGCTCCTCTGTTCTAGGTCTTTGGCACCAACGTGATGGTGACAGTTGCCAAATCGTTCGAGGCACCAATAAAACGTGAGTAGATCTTCCCTGGGTGCTGGGGTCTGTTCTGCTGCAGGCCCTGCCCCACGCACCCTCCACCTCTGGAGATGGCTCGGGCTGGGATGTGTGCACGAACATTTCCTGCTAGTGACCCCTCCTGCCTGTCACTGGTCAGCCTCAAGCCAAGACAGGTCTCTGGAGAGGGATGGTTTGCAGTGCCCTGGTCTGTCTGGGTCACTCCGCACCTCTGGAGTGTGCAATTTCACCTGCTTATAAGAACAGTCCAAACCAAATAAACACCACAAATAAAATAAAACCACAGAGCCCCAAAGCAGAAGGAGGGGTGAACTAGTGCTGCTGTGGAGCATGCAGTAGTTTGGGTCCTGGGACCCCTTGGTTTCTTGTCCTGGAATTGTCCCACAAAGAACAAGGGGAGCTACAGGGAATGAGGGGGCTGAGGGCAGGGACAGGTCCCTTGCCCTGCTCTGGTCCCTGTTTGCCAGGCCCAGTGGGGCTGGGGTCTGCTCAGTGGGGGCACTCCCCCTCACTGTGCCTCGCTCTGCTCCTCGCAGTGGTTTTCCCTCAGGACCTGCTGGAGAAGGGGCTGGACGCCGACAACTTCGCCATGCTGGGACTGGGAGATATTGTCATTCCGGGTGAGGACTGAAGAGGGGGAATGGGACTGGGATCTCCTTTGAGGGGGCTGCGGGGAGCTGAGCAGGTGTCTCGCTCTGCCCTTGGCCAGGCGCAGCTCTGCGCGGGTCTCCCCATGGGTTGGGAGTCCCCCCGCAGGTCCGGGTGCTGTCCCGGTGCCGCGTGCCACGAGAGGGCACTGTCACCCCGGGCACGGCACCGGCACCGGAGCGCCGCGGGTCCTGCCCTGCCTCCCTCAGCCTGCCCTGCCCCTCCAGCCCCTCGCTGTCCCTTCTCTGCTCCTCTGGCCCCTCGCTGTCCCTTCTCTGCCGCTTCCAGTCCCTCATTGTTTCCTTCTCCCTGCAGGGATCTTCATTGCCTTGCTGCTGCGGTTTGATATCAGGTGAGCAGGCGGCAGAGAAGGGTCTCCAGCAGGTTGGATCTTGCAGCATATTTGAGCTGCTTTTGTAGGGGAAAAAAGGGAAGGGGGAGCCAGGAACACAGTCATGTGCTCTCTTCTGGAGCTGGGCGTAGGGACTTGAGACCAGGGGAGCGTAAGGAAAAGCTTTTGGAAGAGGGGGCTGGCTCTGTGGGTATGTCCTGAGCACTGGGGATGAGTGGTTTGAGTTCAGGCATAGGCAGGGCAGGCAGCATAGGAATGGAGATCAGGGCAGCAGCACGTAACAGCCCCACAGAGCCTCACAAGCTCCCTGGAAACAAGGAGTGGAGGGCAGTGGGAGGAAGCAGTGACAGCATGGGAAAGAGCCGGGAGTGCTGGCACCTGGGAAGTGCTCGTGTGGATGCAAATCAGTGCCTGGCAGTGCTGGCTGCCTCCAGGTTGCCACTGACGTTGGAGGACGCAGCTCCAGGGAAGCTGCACCTACAGCCAGGCTGCAGCAGTTGCCCCACACCAAAAGGCTCTGGGGAACAGAGTGCTCTGTGACTGCAGTGGTGTGGCCCTGCTCCCACTGCTCTTGCACAGACCCTCTGGTCTGTGCCAGCTCTTCCAGGTGTTGCCACCCACATCCTGCCTGCACCTGCTGGGAATCCCAGTTCCCGCAGCCTGCCCTGTGATAAAACAGCAACTGCTGAGAGCCAGGGACAGGCCAGTCTCCACCAAGACAACAGGACCTTCTCCCTGGGTCCCAGCCCCAGCCCTTCCCAGTTGCCATCCAGCAGCAGCATCATTTGTGTCCTTCCCTTCTCCAGCCCCTCACCTGGGTATTACTGCTTCCAGTCCCACACTGCTCCCACAACACCGGGGGCTGCACAGGCAGAGCATTGCTCCCCACACTCCAGCATGGTGGGAGATGGCTCAGAGTACCAGGCTAATTCCATTTCAGCCACTGGCATTCCAGACCTGAGGTCGCTGAGCTGTTCCCTTTCCCTACAGCCTGAAGAAGAACACGCACACGTATTTCTACACCAGCTTTGTGGCCTACATCTTTGGGCTGGGCCTCACCATATTCATCATGCACATCTTCAAGCACGCCCAGGTGAGCTCCACCCTGCTGCCTCCCGTGGATGCACATCCAAGTGGGTCAGGCCAGCTTGGCCATGAAGTTCTGCATCCTGCCAGGAAAAAGTAGATTTATTCCTCTTCTCTTGGCTTTGATTTTACAGTGCCTGCCTGTACCTTTCCCTTTCCAAAGCTCCCTGTGCCCGGCTGGAGCAGAGGCCTGTTTGGGGCAAGGCTCCTTGTTTCCAACAACAGCCCCTCAGCCAGGGGCCCTGTGGTTTTTGGCTCTTTGTAGCCAAGCTGTCCTGAGCACCCACTGGCTGTTCTCCAGGGGGCCTTGGGAGCCCATACACTGCGGTCTGCACAGGGGCCTCAGTGTGATCATGGCCCACTGGGACCTCACAGCAAGGATTTTCACAGAATCCCAGAAGGGTTTGGGAAGGGACCTCAGAGACCATCTTGGTTCCAACTCCCCCGCCATGGGCAGAGACACCTTCCACTAGACCAGGCTGCTCCAAGCCCTGTCCAACCTGGCCTTGAACACTTCTTGGGACTGAACAGCCACAGCTTCTCTGGGCTGCCTGTGCCA
The DNA here is from genome assembly GCA_013397775.1 of Eulacestoma nigropectus. NCBI lineage: Eukaryota > Metazoa > Chordata > Aves > Passeriformes > Eulacestoma > Eulacestoma nigropectus. The sequence continues at coordinate 1,167,599 of VZTE01004705.1, forward strand.
GGATCTCGCCCTGCTCACAGGGAAGAATTCCCTCCTGATATCCAATCTGGCTTCATGCTGCTGCAGCTAACTTAGCTCTTGAAGCTGCTTTTTGGGGTGTTAACCCTCTGTGCAGCCGTGTGACAGACACCATGGGTGCAGAGGAGACAAGGCCACGAGCTCGCCTTGCACTCCTCCCAAGGGGTGATCTGTGGTTTGGTTTAACAGTTGTTTTTCTTCCCCACAGCCTGCGCTGCTGTACCTGGTCCCCGCCTGCATTGGATTCCCACTTCTTGTGGCCTTGGCAAAGGGAGAAGTAACTGAAATGTTCAGGTGAGCCTCAGCTGGGGATGGAGCTGTTTTGCCGGCGGCGCTGGAGCACATGAAGCGTGCAGATGTTCCCACGCCTGGGCACAGCTGGAGGGATGGGTTCATCTGGGCATGCTCTGGGTGTGCGCCGGCACGTGCGTGGGTGGAGGGAGCGGGTCTGTGTTTGTACACGCCGGGCCTGGCTCCAGCCGCCTCCTGGGAGCTGGGTGGGAGCTGTGCTGTGGTACCAGCAGGCAGCACCTGGTATTGCTTTACGCCCCAGTGACAGGCTCTTCCCATGCGCTGGCAGGCAGGGGAGGGTGGGACCGCACACCTGGTGTGGAGATACTTGGTCATTGTGTCCCAGGGCCTGTGGGTGGGGAAAAATGGAGCCAGAGCCGGCTGTGAGAGCAGCCAAGGCTGGTTTGAGCACATCCCAACCTCTCTGCTTGGGCAAAGTCTCCTGGTTTGCAGCAGTCTCCCTGCCTCACAGACTGTGGGAACAGAGGAAGGGGGACCGGGCTGTTGTGCTCCAGCTGTTCTCTCAGCCTGTCCAGGCTGTGGGCAGCTCTGGCCCCTTGCCTGGCAGCTCGAGACTTGCTGGTGGCTCAGTACAGTAGCGATGGTTGATGCAGAGGAGGGAAGGGAACACCCTAAAGCAGGGCTGTGCACCCTCCAGTCTCCCCAGTGCCCCTGCCCGGGGAGCCTTCCTGAGCTCCCAGCCTGCTCAGAGGGAAACTGGGCAAAACGGGAAACCAGCTGTCCTCCCTCCCCTCCCCTCTCCTCCCCTGGGAGATGCAGGTATGCATGTTCCCAGCGGCTCTCAGCTGGGCCGTCCCCAGCCCTGCCACACCTGCCCCTCCTTTGATGTTTGCTTCTGATGATCGCTGCTGCAGGCGCTGAGTGTCCTGGGATCGTCCTTCCTGTGCACCTGGGATCCTGCAGCCGCTCTCCCCAGTGCTGTGACTCACCAGCTGACAGCAGCAGCACCTCCTGCCAGGAAACTGGGGAGAGATGAGCTGTGAGGCTGGGCCCGCTGGGCAGCAAGGAGCGCAGGGAGCCTGGCAGCCAGGGGCTAGTGCTCCCCCAGAGCATTAGCACAAGCTGCTCCAGCAGCAAAGTGTTGCCAGGGCAAGGGCACGATGCTGGAGGCCAGACAGCCCCTGGGGGCCAGACCTCCCTTGAAGTGGCTCCAGTTGCACGCAGAGGAAGTGGGATTCAGAGGGACCGATGCCTGGAGGGCAGCGGCTCCCGCTGCAGGAATCCCACCAGGTGTAGCTCCACTGTGCTGCTTCGCTGCGCCCTGATCCTCCCTGGAGGTGGCAGTTCCTGTGGTCTCTGCCTGCACATGGTGTCTCACAGCAGGGAGGGTCTGCAGGCAGGGTACGAGTGAGCAGATCCATGCTGCAGGCCAGGGAAGGGGTGCTGGTGGAGCAGAGGTGGGTGACATTGGGATCGGCTCCATGGCTCTCAGCCTTGCCAAACCTCCCTAGGCTAGGCAGGAAGCTCTGCTCTGCCTCCCTCGGCAGTGGGAACCCATCCTGCCCCTCACACCTGCTGTGGGCATGCTGTCCTCGAGCGGCAGGACAGGGTCTGCTGCCTCTCTCTGTCACCTGCCCAGCCCCTGGGCTGATCCGCTGCCACCTCCCCACTGCCCAGGCTTGCTCTCCCTAGGTTCTGTCTGCCTTGCTCTGCTCATGCCAGTGGGAGCTGCCTCATCCCCGAGTTTCAGTGCTCACTTTTCCATGTGGCAGCCTTGTCTGGGATTCTGCAGGCAAGGAGAGGCCAGCGGATGCCAGCAGGTGAAGGGGGGTGCCAGGCTTCCTGCACAGGGTAGTGCGTTCTCGGTATTCTCACTCCAAAACTCTTCTGCTTTTTCTCTCTCTCCCCCCCTTTCCTTTCTGTCCTTGTCTTTCTCTTCCTGCTTCCTCTCTCTCCTGCAGCTATGAATCCTCTGCTGAAATCTTGCCACACACACCAAGACTTACCCACTTCCCCACGGTGTCTGGCTCGCCGGCCAGCCTGGCTGATTCCATGCAGCAGAAACTGTCCTGTCCCCGCCGACGCCGGCAGCAGAGCCCTAGTGCCATGTAGCCACTGCCGCCGGGGCCCCTTGTCTGTCGCTCTGGCCAGGTAGGGGCAGGTCCTGGCTCTCCTTGCTCCAAGCTCTCCCTATTTCCAGCTCTCCTTGCTCCGTGGGCAGAGGCTGGAGCTGTTGCTGCGCTGGTGTGGGCTGGCTGCTCTCCCATTCTGAGAGAGGAGACTGGGAAGGGCGAGAGGATTTGACATCCCAGCCCTTGTCCTTTCTGCTTGGAGCAACATTCCTGTTTCCTTAGCCAGAGCCCTGGGACCGCTGCTGGAGGGGGTTTGCAGCCAGAGGAGTGAGACCCCGGGAGGGAACACTGCTGTTGGTCTTGCTGCAGTTCCCCTGTTAACCGGCCCCGCTGGCACCAGTGCTCAGCCAAGGAAAGCATGTGCTATCCAGGATATCCAGTAGTGCTCTTGGGAACAAGGACAGACCCTCGGGCACAGAGCTGGCCCCTGGCTGGGTCCACCCTATCCTTGGAGATGTCCGGGGGGGATGCATCCCTCATCTCCCTGCCTGGGCTCTGCCCCATGGGGCTTCCTGTGCTGGGGGCTGATGGCTGGAGGCAACCTTGTCCTCAACAGCAGCAGGGCAGACCCCAAGGCCACAGGCTGGGCTGTCCCCACGTGGCACAGGGCTCTGTCCCCAGGGAGGAGCTGGCCCCACTCATGTCCCTCTTGTCCCCAGCTACGAGGAGAGCTCAACCCCCAAGGAGGCTCCAGGAGCTTCCAAAGAAGAGCCGACAGAAGCCTCCAAGAAGGAGAAGTGACCTTGCCCGTGGGCCGTGCCCGGTGCTGCTGGGCTGGGGCCCTTCAAGACCCTCTGCAAGTGACAGACGACGAAACAATTGTGCAAGAGCATCGTGTTGTGTGTGTCGGAGCAGCCACCCAGGTGGGGTATCGATGTATGCCGGTTTTTAAATTTTGTATTGTGCATTTGCTTTCTCTCATATTAAACCATGTTGAAGGAAGGAGTGCTGGTGTGGCCGTGCCCCTGCTCAGCCAGCACCGGGATTGGCGTCCAACTCACCCGCCTTCTCCCTCTGAGGCTGGTGGCCGTTGTCTGGCTGTTTCCAAGTGACCAAGTGACCGTCCCCTTCCCCCTCCCACTCCTCTGGCACTGGGCCTTCCCCCAGCCTGGCCCCTGATTTGCAATACCCAGATTTAGGGCCACAGTCACTGACCCCTGTGTGGGTTTGAGCCGGGATCTGGCCCCGAGCAGGGATCAGGATGCAGGAACCCCACAGGGTGAGGACGTGCTCTGCCTCAGCTGCTGGGGTGCTCAGCGAGCTGAGGCTAATCCCCCATGGCCTGGGGGAGCAGGAATGGGAGGGGTAGGGGTGGGTGACCCCAAACCCAGCCCTGGAACAGGGTGAGGACAGCATGGATTGTCTCCCTTCCTTGCAGGGAGCCAGGCACTATCCTGCACCCCTTGGGGCTGGGATGGGCAGAGGATGCTGGTGCAGGCATGGGGGCTGCAGGCAGGGGCAGCTCCAGCATCCACCTCAGCCTCCACTGGGACCAGCTGCCCTGTGTCCTGCAGCACTGGCAGTGTCCTCCCTACCCCTCCTGGGGGCCCACATGTGGAGGATCCTGCATCCCTCCGGCCATGCCCACTGCCAGAATAAATAGAAAGTGTTTGCTGGCTTGGCAGCTCCTCCACAAAAGCCGTATTGAACCATTATTCCCTGCGCCGGCTGCGAGCACTAAAAGTGGCGCCTCGCGTTCTGCCATCTAATGACCCTTCGCGGGCTCCTACAGATGTTTTCTATGACTTACAGCTCCTTTTCCAACAGCCCTGTCCGCAAAAACAAGAGGGGCCACTTTAATTCCAATTAAATACCTCCAGCTAAGCAAACAGTGTGCAGCAGGGTCTGGGTACAGCGCGGCCGCCAGGCCCAGCCCACCGAGTCGCTGAGTCTAGACTCCAGATGTGATTTCACCAGCCTCCAGTGTTCCGTGGAAAAGGACTCTGGCTCTGCCGTGGGGTGCAGGACCCTACCCTGTGTCAGGACCCCACTCCCCATCCTGCTGTGTCCCTTGGTGTGGGGCTGGCACCACATCTTGGGAGGCTCTGCCTCCTCCCTGGCTTCGCGTGGTGGGAGCTGCATCCCCATGCAGCCTCCAGAGGCTCCAAGAGTGCAGGAGCAGGCTGGGGGGTGCACAGGGTACCCCCTGTGCCAGCATCACCCTCCTGCCTCCCTGCTGCCCTGCAGAGCTCAGAGCAGCTCGTGCCTGCTGTGGATGTGGTGGAAGCGTGGCCGGGAGCTTTCCCAGGGCTGCAGGGAGCGGAAGGCCTGGGAAGGGGAGAGTGGGGTCACCCCTCACCCTGCCTGGCCGATAAGCCAGGGCCGGCCAGGAGGAAGGAAGTGTGTTGGGCCCTGCAAGGAGCCGCCAGCGGAGCCAGCACTTCAGCGCTCCCCGGTTCCCTCGCCTGCTGCACCTGGGCCTGTGGCACCTCCGGTCCCGCCAGGGCCGAGGCCACACGGCTCCGCTGTGTCTGGACCGCTGCTGGGCCACCTTCCCCTCTCCGCAGGGTCCCTCCGGCTCAGTGGGGGCTGCGGAAACATGGATGTGCCGACTCCGGCAGGAAACCTCCGTCCACTTAACTGCGCCCAGCTAGGGCAGGGGCCAAAGCTGCCCGTTCTGCTGCCGGCAGATGTGGAGTTTGGGATGATCCTCACCCACCCACTCACCCAGGGCAGTGGTGTAGATGCCCGTTGGCCAGGGGAGCTCCTGAGCATACACCCCTTGTGCCAAACTCCCAGCAGGAATTGCAGTGGGGTGGGACGAGCTGAACTGGGGGTCCCCAGGGTGCAAACGCCAGGCAAGAGGAGGGTGGTTTCATGTTTGGGGAGTGCTGGTGCCTGGAGTGAGGAGGGACACACCAGGGCTGGTTGTCTCTAGAGCCCCGTGGAGCCTCCCCACTGCAGCAGGGGTGCGGCTGGGTGATTACGGGTGATGGGTGCTGCAGTTGCACCTCATGCTCCACCACGCAGGGCAGGGGATGCTTTGCTGTGATGGTGGGTGCTGCTGCTGAGCGCTGGTGTCCCACGGAGTGGTGGGTGTTGGTGCTGAGAGCCGGGGTCCTGTGTGATGATGGGTACTGGTGGTGGCGCCCGGCCGGCGGCTGTGAGCGGGGAAAGGAAGCAGCCCAAGGCAGCCCCAGCCCCGGCCGGCCGGCGAGGAGGGGCAGGAAGCTGGAATAAATCCCAGGAAGGGCTGCCTGGCTCCAGCTGGTCTGGGCTGCAGCGGATGGAGCTGGGAACGGGAAGGGAGAAGGCGGGAGGGGAATGCGCAGGGGCTTTCTCAGGCCTCGGCCCCGCTCCAGCTGTGCTGGCGGCCCCGGCACATCTGCAACCCTGGCTCAGCACTGTCATGCGGACATGGGGGGGTAGAGGCTCTGTGCAGCCTCAGGGCTGACCTGCGGATGGCACCGGGAGAGGGGATCTGGATGGAGCCCAACCCCAGCCAGGGCAGGAGCAGCCCGAGTTTGGGGGTCCTGGTCACTGGTGGGGGCCCAGCCTGACCTGCGGTGTCTGCGCCGCCTTCCAGCCCTGCATGCCGGAGCGCGGGGCTGGGTGCTGCCGGTTCTGGGGTGCCGACCGTACCCCGTCCGCCCATCACAGCAGCACGGGCAGCCCCGCGGCCCCTCGGCGGCCTGGCGCGGCCGTGCCCTGTGTGGTCCCGGCGGGGCGGGGGCGGCCGGGGGCTTTGATGTGCTCGGCTGCCGGGCAACCCCTGCTCAGCGCAAAGCAGCCGCCCCCCGGCTGCCCCCCCGGCCGGGCTGAGCCCCGCCAGCACCATATGGCCGAGGCTGCTGTTACCGCGCCGCGCGCCCCGTTCCCAGAATTGAGATGGAAATGAAGCTCTGTTCTGCCGGACAACACTGCTGCGCCGGCCGGCACGCCGTGCCAGGCCGGGACCCCGCGGCCAGCTGTGGCCAAGGCAGTGTCCCGGTGCCACGCTGGCAGCCCTGACGCCAGCACCCCATCCCCAGCACCCCGACATGGAGAGGGAGGGGGTGAGAGTGTCCTGCTCTCGGGGGCATCCCATGGGCTGGGGCAACCGCAGTGGCTGTGCCAGGGCGGCTGTGCCACGTGTGCCATGACACCCGCCACGGCCACGCAATCCGTCCCCGTCCCCACGCCGCCCGGGGTGGCCGGTGGCAGGGGCGCGGGGTCCGGCTCGTCCTGGCATTGTTGGCGGCGCAGCTGGCGGTGGCGGCGGCCGGCCGGCGGCCCTGAAAGACATTCCTGTGCACAATGTCCCCGGCCTCCCGCCGCGGCCCGGCCACTGCCGCCAGATGGGGGCTAATTAGCAGCTTTGAGAGCCGCGGTGGGAACCGGGCAGCACCGGGCCCTCCGCCGAGCCCTGAATGGAGGGGGCGACCCCAGCGCCGTGCCCACCCTGGGAACCGCCACCGCACCAGGCTGGGGGACACAGGGAGGAGGGACAGAGGGAGGGACGGGGGGGCCAGAGGGATCCAGCTCCCCCCGACCAGGCTGGCAGGGTTGGACTTCATCCATGCTCCCCAGGACTGCTGCCCTCCCCAGAAAAGGAAGAAGACGGGAGGCCTTCGGCTCCCTGAATGCCGGGGGACATGCAGCAGGGTCTGGCCCCCCAGCCCAACCCCATAAAGGGTGGGGAGAGCTGCGCTGGCACTTGGGCACACGTGTTGGTGTGCAAGGCAGGATGTACATGTGCATGAGAGTGTAGACGTGTGTGTGCGTGTACCTGTGTGTGCATCCATCCGCGTGTGCCTCTGTTGTGTGCGTTTGTGCTCCACAGGTTTGTGTATGTGCATGAATCCTCCTGTGCACACGTTTGGGTGTGTCCCACGCACATCTGCGTGTGCAAGCACGTCTGTGTCCCTGCCTTTGTGTGTGCACACGCACAGCCACCCTGTCTGTGTATGCACACCCGCGTGTCACTGCACACGCACCCAGGAGCGTCTGAGGCTGCGGCTTTGCCTGCTCCCTCCCTTCCCATACCATTTCGTGCTGCTCGGGGTGGGCCGGGGTCTCGCTCGGGGGCCCTCCCGAGGCGCTGCCTGCCCTACCCGCAGGTGCGGGGTAATTAGCAGTAACGCTAATTACAGCCCGGACCAGAAACCCTTCGGGGCAAGGACCGGCTGCCTCGCACGGCGGCGGGACCTCCGACGGCTTCCCCCGCAGCAGGACCGTGCTCGCAACCCACTCCCCGCGCCGCCCCACGCACCCAGCGCTCGACCCCTCTGCCCGCCCCTCGGGTGGGCCCGAACCTGGCGACCCCCGCCCTGGCAGCCACCACCGAGCGGCTCTGCGGAGGTTTGAGCTCCGGGGAACGGGGAACACCAAACTTGGGGCGGGGGGCGCGGCGCATGGGCCGCCCCCTGTGGGGATGCCCGTGTGCCTGTGCCACCGTGGTGCCCCCGTGTCCCCCTGAGGGTGCAGATGTCCCCCGGGGGGGTCCCTGTGCCTCCCGTATGGTCCCGCTGCCCCCGTGTCCACGTGAGGATGCCGGTGTCTCCGTGGGAGTGCCGGTGTCCCCGTGGGGGTCGCGATGTCTCGGCGGGGGTCCCGGTGCCCCCCGGAGGGGCTGCAGGTGTGTGTCCCCCGCCCCGCCCCCGTCGCCATGGGCACCGCCCGCCCGGCGCCGCGCTGACAGCGCGCGGGGTTTTATGAATGGGTGACGTCACGACCCTGGCGTCTCACGGTCTGAGCCGCCGCGGAGGCGG
>VZTE01004705.1:1176049-1203359 GCA_013397775.1 Eulacestoma nigropectus
GGCCGTACCCGCCTTTCCTGCGCTGCCATTGGCCGATGCTCCCCCGGGGCCCCGCCCACCCGTCGGCGGCGCTCTATAAATGGCGCGGCGGGGCGCGGGGTTGGTGTCCGCCCCGCTGTGCCCGTGGCGCTCGCAGCCCCTCGCCATGAAGGTCGCCGCTGTCGCCTCTTCGCCGCTGCCCGCGGGCGCCGGCGGCCCGCTGAAGGCGGTGCGGCCCGGGGAGGCCGCCCGCTGCGGGCCGGGCCCCGGGGTGTCCCCGGGAGCGGCCGAGCATGCGGCCGCCGCGTTGCTGTACGATATGAAGGGCTGCTACTCGCGGCTACGGGCGCTGGTGCCGACGCTGCCGCGGCACCGGCGAGTCTCCAAGGTGGAGCTGCTGCAGCACGTTATCGACTACATCTGGGACCTGCAGCTGGAGCTGCAGTGCGGCCCCCCCTGCCCCTCTGCCGCTGGGGACTCCCCCGAGGTGAGTGCGGACCCCGCGGTAGCGGCTCAGACCCGCGCTCCTGACGGGCAGCACCGGCGTTCTCTGGAATCTCCTTCCCCCGATCTGCACCGCGCCCTCTCCTTCCCGGGGATGTCCCTTCCTCCTGCCCCCTTTCCGTCGCCGTCCTCTCCGGCACCCTCCTGGCAAGTCTTGACCGGCCGTTTCGTGTCCCTTTCCCGCAGGCTCCGTGCATTCCCGCTGCCGATCGGATCCTCTGCCGCTGAGACCTCTCTGGACCCTCCACGGACGTCATCCCCGGGATCCCGGTCCCACCACGGACATCGTCGCCGGGACCCCGGTCCCGAGCACCGCGGCTCACCTGCATCCCTGGCTCCTCGGCGGGGCTGCCCTGGGGGTCCCCTCGCAGCCTGGGCAGGGGGTGCTGTGGGCCGTATCCTTCCTTCTCAGATTGCTGAGAGCATTCCCCGTATTGTATATTACAATGATGCTGGAGAATATTGTTCTACAATAGCTGGAGTTTTGTTATTAAACAAGCCCTGATGACCACACGTGCCTTTTCTTCCTGCCCCTCACACCCCTTCCCCTGGGTTTTGGGCGTGTTTAGCCCCGGGGATATGTGCCCCGTTAAACGGGGGGGAGCTTGTGCAGACCACTGTGGGCTCGGTGGGTGTGCTGGGGGATACGGGGTCTGGGACCCTGTGGTGGGGCTGGGGAAGGGGTCTCTCACGGGCTGGTCCCAATTCCCCCTGCGTCCCAGTACTGTGTCCCAGCATTGCCCCTACAGAGCCTCTCCCAGTGGTTCCCGTGGGGTCCATATCTCACTCCCTCCGTCACTCCCTGGGCTCAGACATGGGGGTGTTGAGGGCAGAAACAGGAGGAAAGATTGTTTGCAGCCCATATTGTGTGGTGGGATAATGCAGCAGCACAGGGATGTATTTTCCCCGGTCAGGCACCTTGATGGGATGATGGCACAGAAGGGACAGCACTGTGAGCCAGGTGTGGGGTTCTGTGCCCAGATGGGAGTGTGGTTTCCCCATCTCCCTGGACAGTGATGTGTTTGCAGCCTGGGATTCCCTTCACTCTCCTTCCCAGCTGGGCCACTTGCACCCAGCAGCCTTCCCGAGGCTCCCAAAGTTGTTGCTGTGTCAGGACTGGGGAATTGCAGGGGTGATGCTGCAGGGATCGGTCCCTTTACAGGGGAGAGCAGATACAAGTCCTGGGGTGCTTCTCTCTGTGGCCCCGCCCCTGTGGTTCCTGCTCTTCCTGGTGCAATCCCTGCCTGTGGGGACAGACAACCTCTTGGGACAAGGAAATTGCATCAGGGGTTGTGCAACCCCGAGGGCTGGGGGTGCCCCGGGCAGCTGTCCTGACCTGAGCTTCCCCGTGACGCACAAACACCCCAAGGACCACACAGCCTCCTGTTCCAGATCTGTTCAGACCGTCCTACGGGCCTGGCAGGGGAAAATTGGGGTGCCTGGAGGGGCTCTTGTTGCTCCAGTGGGACCCTTAAGACCCTGCAGCCGAGGGATTTGGGGCTGGAAGGCATTGGCCAGCCTTGGGCACAGGTGTGTGGATGTGCGAGCCCCTGCAGGCCATGTGTGTGTGTTTGCACGGTCACAGCTGCGAGCGTGTCCCTGTGTGTCCGTGCCCGTCCGTGCCCACTCGTGCTTTCCCAGCCCGGCAGATGCCCTGGCAGGGCCTGTGTAGGGGACGGGTGACTTGGGGTATCAAGACACTGCCTCGCCCGTCCACCCCTGTCCTGGCTGTGACATGGCAGCAGGGGACACGTGGCGGGGCCGGGGGCTCTGGGTCTCTGTGGATGAACTTGTCCATCATGGGCTGGGTCTCCTCCATCACCCCCCAGGTCCTCTTTATCACCCCCACCGGTGACTCCTCCATCGCCTGCCTCCCTCCCAGTCCCGTAGCGCGGCGCGGACGGGGCGGTGGGTCCCTCTCCCGGTGTCCGCTCGCACTGCACGACCTGGGCCGGCCTCCTGGAGTAGCCCAGGAGGTCCCGGGACAGGGAGAGCCGGGACTGGGGGCTCTGCTGGGGCCAGAGGCGGCGCGGGAGGTGCTGGGGGTCTTCCCGTGCCGTGGTCCCGGGTGCCGTCCTTACCTGTTCATTGCCGCCTGATGTGGAAGCTCCAGCTGGAGCGGTGGGGAGAGGGGCTCCGTGTGTGACCATGTGTGTCCCCACGTCTCTGCCTGACCCCTGTCCAAGCCCTCTGTGCCCCACGACCGAGCCCTCGCGATGCAGCCCTGGCCGTCACCCCCTCCTCAGAGGACGCGGAGTGGCCACGACCGAGTTCCTGGCACAGGAGAGCTGGGGAAGGGGCTGACGGAGCCAGCCCAGGCTTGGAGCGGGGCTGGCAGGGCTGAGCCGCCTGCACGTGTCGGGATGCCGGATGCGGCGGCACCAGGATGCACCGGAGAGCCCCAGGGAGCGCCCAGCCCGCGGGCACCTGCGCCCCAACCGGTCCCTCGGTGTTTTCATGGGACCTGATTCATCCCGGAAGGGATTAGGGACGGGGAAAATGGGTGACGTTGTGGTCTGACCAGGACCCGGGATGGACACTGGCGTCAGAGCTGGTCCCTGCTGTTCACTGCCACGTAAGATCGGTCCCAGGGACACGGAGGAGCTCGGACCCATGGCAGGACCTGCGGCCCCCGCGGTGTGGGGCACTGCACCCTCCTGTCACGGTGAGTGCTGGTGCAGGGCAGAGGCACCCTGGGATAGAGGGGGTGAGGTGGGCATTGGGCTGGGGGTCAGGGTCAGTGCTGGCGGCTCTGGCCACCACTGCAGCCATGGCTGGTGGCACTGGGGGTCCCAGGCCAGTGGGCAGCTGCTCTCAAGGGCTCCAGAAGATACATTATGTGGGGCTGTGGTCCCTCTGGCGAGGGTGCCCGTGGGCTCTACGTGCCCCTGCGGTGCTGGGATGAGGCCCTGGCCCTCCTAGAGGTACCTCTGGGTCTGCCAGGCTGGATCCAGGAGGGCAGCTGGACCCCTGTCACCCATAGCCCATGGCAGTGGAGGGGCTCACTCTGGCTAGGGGACAGTCCTGCTGATGGTGGGTTCAGCAGTGCGGGTGGCTCCTTCCCCACAGCCGGGATTTTTTGGAGGGGATTGCACAGTTCCGCTCTCGCTCTGACTGTCCCAACATTTCCATCACTTCCCTGGGGGCTGCCTCCGCACCCCGGACACCCTGACCCCACTGAAATGTAGGTAACCCTACAGAGGGTTCCCAGAGCCCGTACCAAAGTGGGAACAGCTGCTGTTCCCTGGCGCAAATGGGTTGAGCCCTGTTTGCCCTGGTGCAGCTCCCCTGCCCCAGGACCAGCTCATTGTGTCCCTCACTGCTCCCAGGCAGGCAACAGCTGAAGCTCTTTGTGACCTTGGCCCGGCCGGGTCTCTGGGTGTCCCCACATGCTGGTCCTGTGCCCCTGTGGGGAGCCCTGGCTGGTGTCCCTGGCTCATGTGCACCCCCAGGGCGGGGTCTGGCAGGGGGTAGCGTGGGACCCTGCATTCCCCGGCTCCCATGAGTGCGGAACAACGGGGATCCGGCTTCCCCTTTGAGTCAGGCGTTGGGCAAGGCTGTGCTTTTGGTGGCAGGAGCACTGTGGTGTCCCCACGTGTGCTGATGTCACCCAGGGCTCTCTGTCCCCGATATAAGTCCTGGCTGTGCTGGTGCACAGGGAGGGGGTCTCTACACCAGCTGCGTGTTCCCCAGACATGTCCTCTGCTCCAGCCTCCGGGTCCCAGCACCAGCCTCGAGGTGCTGCGTGGCTCTGCCTCCTGCTCCTGCTGCCCACCTGTGTCTCTGCCACCATCACCAGCCCCGGCACCAATCCTGGCATCAAGGCCTGGCTGACCCAGAGGATGCTGGAGTTCGGTGAGTCTGTGCTCCTGACCAGGCAGGGGTGGGGGGGATGGACCAGTGGGGGGATGGACCAGTGGGGGATGATGCCCAGGCTGCGAAGGGTGGGGAGAAAAGGGGACCAGTGGGCACCCCCAGGAATGATGCCAAGTCTGCCAGGAATGGGGGATGGAAGGACCATCCTGGACCTGGCTGCTCACTCCCCTGACACCCCAGGTACCCCAGCCCTTTCCTTGGTGTCACCCCAAATTCCCACTTTGCCCCAGGCCGGCGCTTTGGGCTGGAGCTGCTCCAGTCGATGCTGCAGAAGGAGCACGAGCTGAACCTGACAGGTTCCTACAACACCCCGTTCCTGGGGACTCTCACCTACACTGTGCCACGGTAAGAGCCGCCTGTGGGGTCCCAGTCCCTGTCCCCATCCCTGTCCCAGCCACAGCCGCGAGCGCAACTCGCCTGTGTTGTGCAGGATTCACATCCATGAACTGCAGATGAATGAATCCACACTGGACTTCGCTGAGGACGTGGGGGTGAGGCTGACGGTGCAGCGCGCCCGGATCCAGCTCAGCGCCGACTGGGCAGCCCAGCTGGGCGCCGTGTGAGTCCTCATGGGGACAGCGACAGGGACTGAGGGCAGCTCAATGTCACCACTGTCCCTGTGCTCACCCGCTCTGTGCCCAGCCAGGACAGCGGCTCTGTGGAGCTCAGCATGCGGGACCTGGCTGTGGCAGCGGTGTTGGGGGTGAGCGAGGATGGCAGCGGCCACCCCACGGTTTGGAGCGCCGGCTGTGACACCCAGGGCACCGACCTGCACATGGAGTTTCACCGTGGATACAGGTGATTCCAAGCCCCCTGCTCTATCCTGTCCCTGGCACGCAAGGATTACTGGTGCCCCAGCCAGGGTGGTGGGCTGGGGGAGGCTGGGTGGGTGCCATGAGGTGATCTGAGCACCCCACTCTGCCCCACAGCTGGCTCTACAACCTGCTGGCACCACTGCTCCAGAGAACCCTGCGGCAGCAGCTCAACAAGCAGGTGGGTGCTCAGCCCCTGTGCCCTGGAGTGTCCCTGTCCCCGCCCCCGCCCAGTGAGGCTTGGAGACCTCATCCCTGGGCTCGCTGACATCCTGCTCTGCTTCCAGCTCTGCCTCGTGCTGCACAGGGGCATTGACAGGCTGGATGCTGCCCTGAAGCACATGAAAGGTGGGAGAGGGGAACCCAGGACTGGGGAAGGGCACGGTGGTCCTGGGGGGGTTTAGACGGGACTGGTGCCCAGCAGGGTCTGCAGGACCCCACTGTGGGGCTGGATCCTGACAGGGCCAGGCTGTGGGAGGGGGCTGGTGGTCTGACTCCTGACCACCCCCCTGTCCCTGCAGTGTCCACCCAGCTGGACGCCTTTGCTGCCATTGACCACTCCCTGCTGGGACCACCGGCTATCACAGAGGAGTATGGGGACATTGCCCTCAAGGTAATGCCATCCTGGGCATCCCTGGGCCAGATTTGGGAACAGGGGAGCCTGACCGATCCTCACATCCATCCATGCGTCTGTGCAGGGAGAGATCTTCAGGGTGGGCACATACCAGCAGAGACCCTCAGCACTGCCTGTAGCGCTGCCTGTGGCATTACCCATGGCACTGCCCGTGGCTTTGCCCACGCCCCTGCCCAAGACGCTGCCCATGGCACACGAGCCCATGCTGCTGTTGGCCGTCACAGAGTTCGTCGCCAACTCGGCCGCCTTCACGTACTTCACGGCCGGGGCCCTGCGCAGGAACATCTCCAGTGACATGGTAGGGATGGCTGGAGGGCAGAGCTGTCCCCACTGGGGTGTCCCCGTGCCCACCCCTGCTCAGCCCCAGCGCCCTGACCCTTCCCTGCCTTCCAGCTCCCACAGAAGTTCCCGCTCCAGCTGAGGACCAAGAGCATGGAGGTCTTCTCCCCCCAGGTGAGTGGGACAGGCCACAGGGAGAAGGGGACACAGGTAGGACGTGGAGTAGGACAGGATGCAGATGGGATGGGAGGTGGGATGGGACATAAGAGAGGATTGCAGGAGGAACAGAACATGTAATGAGATGCTGGAGGTTGGGACACATAAAATGATGCAGGAGGGATGGGACAGGGGATGGGACACAGCAGGGATGGGATGCAGGGGGGAAAGGTTGCAGGTGGGATGGGACATGGGATGACACTGAGGTCAAATGGGATGCATGAGGGACAGGACAGGGAATGGGGTGCAGTGGAAATGGGATGTGTTGCAGGCAGTATGGGATGCAGACAGAATGGGACACAGGCAGGACAAGGATGTGGGCAAGGCACTGATGGGCACATGGGAGCTGGTCAATGGCGGGGACCAGAAGGTGGCAGTGCCAGCGTGGCTCTGTGCCATCCCTGCCCTGTCCCTCCCAGCTGCAGGAGCGCTACCCAGACCAGCCCATGGAGCTGCACCTCTGGGCCCGCCGGCAGCCCCTGCTCTCCTGCCATCCTGATGCCCTGCACGGGACCCTCTTCAGCTCTGCCGAGGCCTTTGTGGTGCTGCCCAATGCCTCCCGTGTCCCCGCCTTTCTGCTGAACATCGTAAGTGGCTGCTGCTGCCACGGCTCAGGGAGCCAGGGGACCCCAAAGGGCTTGGCTGGGGCTGGCGTGCCTGTGCTCCTGGCTGGGGCCGTGCTGGGTGATACTGGGGGATAGTGGGGCCAGCTGGGTGATGCTGGGTTGCAGGCACTGCCCTGGTCCCTCCAACATCTCTTCTTGCTGCAGGATGCCAACGTGACGGGGATGCCGACAATCACCAGGAACAGGCTCGGGGGCACTGTGAGACTGACAGGGTTAGTGCCCGACCCTGAGCTGGGTCTGAGCTCCCCTGGGACATACCTGGAGAGCTCCCCCATTCCCCACCTCTGTCCATTTGCCTCCCTGAGTCCCATGTTGCCTGCTCAGACCCCATCCTGTCCCCGGTTCGTATCTGTGCCAGCATTAGGTCCTCACCTGGACTGGCTCTGCTGGGGTCCTGCTCCCACCATGGAGCTCCACCTGTCCCTACCCTGGGACAGGACAGTTCCCATCCCTGTGCCTGGCTCTGACCCTGATCTTGTCCTCCAGGCTCCGTGTGACACAGGTGGCATCAAACGTGGGCCCAGTGGAGGTGAGTGGCTGTGCCAGGGAAGCCGAGGGGAGCCTTGGATTCCGCATCACCTTGGGAGCAGGGTCTGGGGGGAATCTGGGGTGCTGTGGACCCCATGCATGGCAAGTCTGGCAGGGAGCTGAGCCCTGCCTGCACCATGGACCCCTCTGCCTGCTCTGTGCTGGGCTCAGACCCTGCCTGTCCCACAGGTGAAGCGTCTGGAGACCCTGCTGAAGTTTGGGCTGTGGCTTTTTGGGGTGCCCCGGGCAAACAGTAAGTGCTGTCCCCGTCCTGTCCCCATCCCTTCAGAGCTGCACCAGGGCCACCCCCTGCTATGACTTTGTCTCCCCACAGAGTGGCTCAAGGCTGGCATCCCCCTGCCCCTCCCACATGGCCTCAGCCTGCTCAGACCCCAGCTCTCGCTGCAGCAGGTGGGTGCCACCGCTGTCCCCTTACCCCAGCGTCCCCCATGTCCCCCATATTCCCCCTCTCACCCTGACTCCCTACAGGGCTTCGTGCTCATCACCACGGATCTGCAGTACGAGCCATGAGACCCCCGGCCTCGTGGGAACCCGCCAGCCCCCTCCAGCCGTGTCCCTGTCACCATCCCGATGCCATTGTGCCCCCGTGGCCGGCAGAGCCGCCCACCCGCGGGACGCACAGACCTCCCACCCTGGGCAGGGATTAAAGCGGGAGCGTAGCTCAGCCCGGTGTGTTGTGGGGTGTCTCGGGGAGCCCTCCCAGCCGCGTCTCCCAGGCAGAGTCCCATTCCCGTCTTCACGATGGGGCATCTCTGTGTCCCCGGCTGCGAGGGGCTCTGGCTGTGCCGTGTTGGGGTCCGTCCCCTGCGGGGGGCTCAGGGCGGCTGGGGACGGGGCTAGTGGCCCTCGGGGACTGGGGTTCCCCCCAGTCCTCGCGGCTGTGTTGGTCATGGGGGTCCCTCTGCTCCCGCTCCTCGCAGCCGCTGCGGCCGCAGCTCCGCGGCCGCTTCTCCCGCTGCCCACGGGATGGTGCTCGTGTCCACGGGCTCCCGCCAGCCCACGGAGCCGCCAGGGCCCGGCCGCTGCCCCCACGCTCCGGGGGTGCCCCGGAAAGGACAGGGGAGGGGGGTCTGGGGAAGGCTGAGCTGGGCGCGTCGTGCTCTGGGAGGGATGTGGGGTGGCTCGGTGTTCCCCATGCTTGTGACATCCCAAAAAAGCCCCAGTGTTTGTGTGGTCCAAACCGTGCTGGAATGAGCCCTGCACAAAGGGAAGGTGCTCTTTTGAGGGGTAGCCCCTGGAATGCGGGGGGCTGTGGGACCCAGTGAGGCTGTGAGTCCCCTGCCCTCCTCCTCCCAACGTGACGAGGGGTGCTGAGCCCATGTCCCCAAAACCAGCACCTCCAGCCCAGCTAAGAGCCTGCCCTGGGCTCTCCTGTCCCCATCACCCCTTAGTGCCACCCCACCCTACCACCATCCCTCTGGACCACAGCAAACTGCCCTCGGAGCACCCCAACCCTTCCCTGGGCACGGAGAGGACCTCATGCCCATCCATTCATCCACCCATCCATCCATCCATCCATCCATCCATCCATCCCACTGAACCCAACTCCTTTGGGCCCAAAGTTGCTCAAATTCCCGGCGATTGCAAAGACCACAGCACCACCAGCAGCTCGAATGACAAATTTATTTGTGGATTCACCTCCACCTGCAAACCGAAGCGTTCAATGGGCTAATGCTAATCCTCGTGCTCCCCGTGCGGGATCTGAGTGGGTCCGACATGGGGAGCGCGAGCCCGTGCTCAGTGGCCAAGTGAGCCCCTCTGGAACCTCCGGTTCTCCCCCCATCTCCATCCCAGCTTGGCCTCCGCAGGGAGCACGGCCCCACACATAAATACGGACAGACAAGATAACAAAAATAGCATTAATAGTATTCACAAATGAATTAAAAACTACTCGTATATGTACAGCAGAGCGCGGGCGGTATGTACAGGGACAAGCTGTGGACAGCTGTGTCTGCCCGCGGTGGGCTCTGAAGGATGAGGGCGTTTATTCTGGAAGCTAATTTCAGCTCAAAGGCCGGAGGTTCCCTGCTCTGGCAGCAGCGGGAGCAGCGTGGGGATGAGGGGGAGGAAAGCCAGAAACCTCAGTCACTGCATGCACCCGTCACAGCCACGCATGGGGACAGGGATCTGCCTGCACTATAGGACTGGGAACATGTGGGACAGCACTGGACAGGCCAACAGCTCCTACTGTCCCCAAAGAGGCTCCCCGGAGGTGGAGATGGCTTTCAGCCAGTGCCAGCCCTCACTCCCATCTCCCCTGGGCTTGCTTCCGTGCTTGTCCCATGAATCAGCTGCTCCCTGGGCTTTGCCACCCCTGTGAAGGTGCTTCCCCTGACCCTTGTAATCCCTAGCTCCGGATTCCTGGACACCACAGCCCCAGCTCTTTGCAAAGCCCCTTGTGCCAGGGACAAGCACTCTCCCCCTCTCCTGCCTCCCTCCTTTGCCAGCCCAGAGGAGCAGGCTGGGAAGGGATGAGCACTGTCCCACAGCCACCTACATTTGGAGTGAGGAGGAGGAAGAGGACAAAGAACCCTTCAAACCACGCACAGCCCTGGGCCTGGCACACCATCCTCATCTGGGACGGGCCGCAGCTCCCAGCAGCTGAGTGTCTGGGGAGAAGGGAATTCACGTGGGGTCAACCAAGGGCAGAGCTCCTCATCCCTGGCCTCTGCCTCTTCCTCCTGCTCCCCCTGCCACAGGGTCAAGCTCTGACTGGAGAAGCAAGGACAGGATAGTGATGCTGCAGGGAAGCTCCATCCCGTTGGGCAGCCTGCCTCTTCCTGGTGCCTGAGCATGCCAGAGACGGGGGCACGGAGCCTGACCCTTGCTCTGGCTGGGGGACTTTATATTAGTGACACATCTACACACACGCACGCACTCACACATGCAAAAATAAGTCTGTTTATTCTCTTCCAAAGTATTTGGAGAACCCTGCAGGGCTGGGACACCTTCTAGCCTGTGCCCTCCCCAGCTGCCTGGATGTCCCCAGCGCTGGGAGCCGGTGGCTGAAGTGCTGCATTGGCCTCAGCGCCTTTAAAACACAACGGAACAGTAAATAAGACGGGCTACAATAAAAGGAGCTGGCGGCACAAGGGAGAAAACTCCATGGAGCAGGGTGCTCGGCCGGGATGGAGGGGCTGCCCCCCCGCGCCGGTGATGGTGCTCGGGAGCGGAGTGTAGTGGATGTGGCGGTGAAGGCGCAGCCGTCCTGGCTACGGGGGGCTTGGCGGTGGCTCACTTGCGGCTCAGCAGAGATCCCAGCAGAAGCACTCCGGCCACCGTCGCCCCGGTCAGGAGCCATTTGTTGAAGGTCTCCTGGCCTTTTCTCACCTCGGCAGCAGCATCGTTCCCATAGAGGTCCACAAAGCGCTCCTGTGGAAAGAGGAGAGCGGTGAGCAGAGGGGTGGGAGCGGAGCACAGAGGGAAAGGGCTGGCAGGAAAGCGGTGGTGGGGACCGGGCAGATGACAGATGCCTTGTGCTTCCTCGCTCTGAATCATGCACAGAGGGCAAGGGGGGAAGCAGAGTCATGAGAGAAGAGGATGCCAGAAAGGATTTGTGAGGAGAACACCATGCGGGCAGGGCAGGGGATGCATCACGTGCTCTCGGCTCTCTAAAATTAGCATCCAAGTGTGAGAGAAATCATTGCAGTGGGAACCCGCTGGGCTCCATTCCCTGGCCGAGGCCTGTGGAAGCGGCAGCAGGGCTGGTACCCATGGCTGTGGGAGGCCACACCGTGCATCCCCCCAGTGATTTTGTGTCCACAGCAGAGCCTCCCATGTCCCAGTCCCACGTCCTGGCCCTCGCAGGTTACTCCACAACACGAGCTGGATTTCACGAATCCCTGTGGCGAAGGCAGACACTGGGTCGCCAAGCTACTGCCTTCCCACGGCTTCAGAAGAACAGGCCAAGCACAAGGCTTGGCCAGGAATGCAGTCACTCCGGCCCGGCCCGTCTGAGCCGGCTGCCTCCAGCCCTTCATCTCCAGCAGCAGCAGGAGCTGAGAAGACCTCAGCCCATCATAAGGAGAGCTGTTGGGGTCCTTGAGCCACACACAGCAGGGCAGGAGGGGTCCCTGGGCAGGCAGCAGGGAAATGCATGGCCCAGGATCTCTCAGGTTTATCAGGGCTGAGCAGGAGCCGCAGGGCCGGATGGAGAGGGAGCTGCGAGCTCCAGGCCCAGGGATCGCCAGAAGCTCAGCGTCAGCAGGGGCTTGATGCTGTCGCACCTTGAGCCCATCTTCCCAGCAAGATCCCCTGTTCCCTGATAAGTGAATGCAGTTCCAGTAACCCGGCTGCTCTGGGAAAGCAGAGATAAGCCCGGCTGACGCTGTGCTCATGTCACGCCTCACCACGGCCTCTGCGCAGGAAGGGGGAGCATCGCTGCCTGCCTGCTCTGCCAGCTCAGCCTGCACGCTGCCTCCCACACCTGCCCACAGCCTGTGGCCGCAGGACTACGGGGCTTTGGTGCCCAGGTCATGGCTGGCAGCCAGGTGCCTCCCTTTCATGGAACATGGTGCCAACTCTCCCAGCTCCCACCAAACAGCCCCAGCATGGTCACAGCCTGTGGGGTATCTCCTCACCTTGCCACACACCTGTGACCAAGCTCACACACAGTTTTTCACAGCAGGGTGGGCAGCAGACCTGCATGCTTACTCCCGGGGAGCTGGGCTGTGTCCCTCTCCATGGCCACAGGCCTCCCCACCACAGGGGATCTGGTCATTGATGAGCTGTGCACCTCAGCACCTGCCTCTGCCACCAAAGCTCTTCTCCATCTCCCACCAGACACCTCCCCAGCCGCCTTCCACACCCCATGACCATGAGGCGGTACTCACAGACCCAAGGGCAGAGTGTTGGGACACAGGGACTTGGCTAACTCACCCCGGGGCATGTCACTGCTGCCACCTCACTTAGAGTCCTCTTCAGGGATATGACAGTCATCCCCGTGACTCCCACCACCTACACAGAGTGGCAGAAGGCAGCTCGCTTCCCACCATGCTTGCCAGCTGGCATGGGATCTGTGGAGGTGTTGTACTGTGTCCTAGCCCTGCAGGAATGGGCAGGATGGAGCTCACATGCAGGTGCTGTCCAGGGAGAAAGGTGAGGGCTGCTGCCTGCTGCTAGCCCACTCACCCAGGGAACAGCCAGTGATGTGCTGCAGGAGAGGGACAGGAGGAGAGCCCAAACCCAAGAGGGAGACATTTTAAATTCTGGCACAGGAAATCCCTCTGCTGATAGGTGGTGATGAGCATGGAGCTGTGACAGGGCATGGCAGTGGCAGCAAACTCAGAGCAGGCTGACAGGGATGGAAGGCACAGGGAACTGGGGCAGAAAGGCATAACCCTGTCCAAAAACCACCACCCCTACAACATCTGTGTCTGGGAAGATTTAGGCTGGATGTTAGAAAAATGTTCTTCACCCAGAGGCTGGTTGGGCATTGGAACCAGCTCCCCAGGGCAGTGGTCATGGCATCGAGCCTGAACCAGAGTTCAGGGAGTGTTTGGACAACGCTCTCAGGCACATGGTGGGATTGCTGGGCTGTCCTGTGCAAGGCCATGAGTTGGACTTGATGATCCTTGTGGGTCCCTTCCAATTCAGCATATGTTTTGATCTCTCAGTGCCAGGGCCCTCGCTCCAGGGATGGTCCTTCCCTTGGACACATGTCCCAGCCACTTGCTCACAGCACCTGATGGTGCAGAGCGCTCAGCTGGAGGAAGGCGGCTGCACCCTTGTGACGTATTCCCCAGAAAATCTGCTTTCCTCAGGGATTCAGTAGGACCTGCCCCACTGAGAGTCCCACACATCTCCACAGGCTCCTCCTGACCCACGGCAGGGATGTCCCCACTGTGCCCAGGAAGGCTGCAGTGGTGGACAGAGCTACACATCTACCCAGCCTCTCCGTGAGGCAGGCACCAGGAGAGGGGCCCCCCCCGGCAAGGCAGGGAGCCAAGGAGGGCTGGCAGCCGCTTCTCCATGCTGCTTTTTCCATGGCATGTGCCACCGAGCTTCGGGAAAGGCAGTTCCAAGAAGCCCTTGCTTCCAAGAAAAGGAAGTGTTTGCTGAAGGAGAGATAAATGGCGCACAGTGAAAGCAGAGCTATCGGCTGCTACAGGCAGAGAGGAGCACAGCCAGAGCCCGGCACAGGCAGGGAGGGGATGTGAGCCCTTCTCCTTCCCTTGGGAAGGGAGCAGCAGCTGCTGGAGCCACAGCTGGGGGCCGTAGGGGACCCGAGGAGAGCGCCTTGCCCTTCCCTGGGGAAACCACCCTAGGAGCTGTGATAGCTCAGCCTCCGCACAACTGCGATCCCAGATGTGTCCCCTGGGAACCAGATCCCAGACCAGAGGGAGTGGGAAAACAGGCAGGAGCGTCCTCCCTGCCCATTCTGGGGGTGGGTTGAAGGCTAGGGAAAGGCAGCTTGCTCTGTTCCCACACCATCCCAGGCCTCGGCTGCTCCGCACCTGAAGCCCAGCACTCCCAGGACCGATCCTGACCTCTCTGGCCTGGTGTTTGGATATCAGGCTTGCCCAGACACGTCCAGATATTTCTGGCCTCCCCCAGTCACCTTTATCTGAGAGGAAATATTTGGAATTCCTGAGCTGATCACAAGGACTGTGGTAGCAACAGCTCGTCAGTGTCAACCCGTGGGCCTCTTCCACCAGAGAGGACAGGCTGTTCCATCAGAAAATCCGTCACATCCCCTTCCCCACCCCGGGTGACTGACATGTCCAAGAGGAGGATGCTCTGGAGCAGGAAATGAGGAAGCAGAGATCTTATTCCTATGCAAGAGGCAATCCCCTGCCTTTGCCTCTCCTCCCCAGAGCTGAGGAAGGAATCCACATTTTCTTGCTGGAGCCTAAACGACCACTTGCTGGAGGAGTTGGGGCAGGGGTGCTTTCCTCCTGCTGCACGTGCTGCTTGCAGGAGGCAGAGGACCTGGAGAGTCAAGCTCCACCACCCCACAGAGCTGGGGCAGGGAAGTTCTGCAGTGCCAAAAGTTCTGTGGACACTCACAGAGCCCCAAACTGCAACCCAGCACTGTGGGGGACACAGCAATCATTTAAACACTGCCCAGTGCCCACACACAAACCTGTGGCAAAAAGGCAAGAGGAGCAGGTCTGACCTAAAGCGCTCTGTCTCAGGTGAGAGAGCAGATGAAAGAAGCATGATATCTGGCTGAGACACTACTCACATCCTGGCTTGGGAACACCTAAAATTTGAGGCGCTCATTTTGTTTGTTTGGTTTCATTCACCAGAGCTGCCCACACGGGAAGAACAGTTGCTGGATCCCATTCAGGGTGAGCAGAGCAGAGCAGGTTCCTCTTTCAAGATAAGCCCCAGCACTTGTGGAAAGAGGATTCAGTGACACTGAGCCATGAGGGCAGGTGAAGGAAGCAGATGTGGGCAATAAACTCCCATCTGGCCTCTGGTGAGGCAGGAGAGCGGAGAGGGGAGGGCTCTGGCAGTTTGGGGCTCAAAGCTTGCCCTGCACATGGGGGTGAAGGGTATGGAGGTCACCGAGATACCAGGACAAAGCTTTAAAAGCCAGCAGAAAAGAGCCAGGCTCTGCTGGGAGTATTCAGGTGAACTGGTGGCACTTGGTCAACTTCAACACGGAGACTTGGACTCCAGCAGGAGCTTCGGAGCTTCCCCGCAGCTCCAATACCCAGCCAGCCCCGTGAGACAGACACCCCCAGCACCCACCTCAGCATGCACAACAGCCTTTCCAACTCAAGGACCCTCATGTGTTTTATCAAAAATGAGCTGGTTCCCCAAAACCTCCCGTGGGATAAGTCAGCATTGTTCCCAGATGGATCAACAGAGGTATGGGGAGGTTAAGTGCCTTTCCGAGAGCTGTGTGTGAGCCAGCAGCATGAGCCACAGCATCTGACTCCCAAACCAGGCATTCTCATCACAAGGCAATGTTTCCCTTGAAAACAAGGCTGTTTCTGTTTTACCTTCACTTAAGTACAGCTGTGTTCCTGCTCAGAGGTCTAACAGCAACCGCCGGCCCGGGAGCAGAGTCATCTGGATGACCAGACATTTGTTAATGAGATGCTGGGAACAGTTTTGTGCTGAGCAGCAAGACAAGGAGGGAAAAAGAAAGGCAGCAGCTCAGCACAGACCACAACAAAGCCCTGCATCGACAGCAACCTGCTCCCAGAGCCCCTTTGGGCTGCCAGCTCACCACATGGGGCTGGCATATGTGAACCTGGAGGTGAAGCACAGGGGGGAAAAGGCAGCTAAGAGCTTTAAGAATAAAAGAAAACATAAGTATTCCCAAAGGCTGCCACTGGGATCCTGTAAACACAGCTCTGTGGGTCCCTTTGTGATATGAATGGAAGAGACATCCTAAAGGTTTTCCCTCTGCCCTGCTCCCCCTGATGCTGTATTCACGTGTGGCCCCCACCACTTCCAGCCCTGAAAGGAGGGCAGCAGGGACAGAGTGTGGCTGCACAGGTCACAGGACTGCCTGCAGTGCTGGGCAGTGGAGGTCAAGGTGAGCACCTGACTCAGGAGCTTGGCAAGGGAACCTGCCATCCAAGGCAGGTCTCACCTTCCCCATAGAAACACAGATCCCAGAATGGTTAGAGGGGACCTTAAAGATCATCTAGTTCCAATTCCCCTTCCATGGGCAGAGAAGATCTGCAGCTTCACCCCACTGGTCCCCACCAGCAACCCCCGGGAAGGCTCAGAATGGGGTGGGGAAGGGGCTCTGGGACACAGAGAGAGGAAGGGGCTCTGGGGACAGCAGCTGCAGGTGCAAATACTCCAGAGACTCAGCTCTAACTGTTATGCAAATGGTGACCTCCAGGGAAGCAGCTGCTGATCTCCATGACAATGGCAGGGAATGCCACCCACCCACTGCCTCTCCTGCCTTTCCTGCCCTTGGAACTGGTGCTGGGGTGTTGTGGGTCCTGGGGTGCTGTCCCTGCCCAAATCCCAGGGCATTCATTGAAACCTGCGACTCGGAAGGAGGCAGCCATAAATTCAAAAGGGTCAATTAAACAAGAACATCCCCTCTTCTTTCTCTTCTCACTCGGGCTTTGCTGTGGGGCTGCAGCATGGGGGGACCAGCAGGGAGGCTGTCCCTTGGGCCAAAGCCCAAGAGACCTGCGGGGCTCCAGCCTAGCCCAGGCCAGAGCCAGCTCTTTTCTAACCAGAAACAAACCCTCACTAGCACATTCCAGCCCTAATCCTTGCCGAGGCAGCCTCCTGTCAAACTGGTTTCATCACCGGCTCCAGGGAACCTGCAATAACCCCACAACATTCAGCACAATTTCAGCGTTTTCCAAATACATGAAAGAGGCTACGGTGACAGCTGTAACCCCCGTCCCTGCCCCGGGAGACTGCTGTGCACAGCACGAGATGGAGAGCAGGGAATTGCGCTCTCCGTTCCAGAAATCTGCTGAAACATTCATGTGTATTAAAGCCGGAGACGATGTGAATGACTAATCCACTTGCATCCATCTTTCATCAGTGTTCCTCCCAGAGCTAACGGGGCTGAGGGCTCCCGAAGGTACCGCAGCCCCGGCCGGCACCGGGCCGCTCAGCAGGGCAGGCGAGGCTGGCAGGAGACACGGCTCTGGTACAAAGGCACAGCGGAGAACACATTGGCTGAGCCGGATCCACTCAAGAGATTAGCACCTGCTGGGAATGGGATTGTTTTCCAAAAGGCATTAAGTGGAATAGTCCGAGGAAAGACGGTCTCTCTGATGCTTCTCCCCACCGGACAGATGGTGTCTGAGCCCCGCAGCAGAGCAGCCTTTGTGCGAGGGGCGCGCTCGGGGGGCAGGGAAGGCTCCTGCTTTCATGTCCCGGTTATCTGCCGCCTGCGGGGCCGGGGAGCAGAGGGCCGTGGCCAGCTCGCTGTGCCGGACAGCACCTCAGCAGGGCCACCGGCACCCAGGGAACAGAGCTCAATTTTCACCTTGTCATTGCTCTTCCCGGACGTCAGAGCTCCTGTGCAATCGTGCCCTTGTGTAACCGTGGGGAAACCTGTGCCGGGGAGATGTGCCATGCTCACGTGTGCCCGGCTGCTGAGCCACGTTCCCTCCTGCCAGGGGATGAGTGGGCGATGCTGACAGCTCTTCCCGGTCCTCACCCGCACTGCGAGCCTCACCAAATCCACCCCACAGGGAATGTTGGCATTACCAGGGCTCAAGGGAGCCAGGCTGGGTGCAGGGATGGTCCTCAGAGGAGAGGGATCCTGGGGAAGAGCTGCTCGTCCTCCTGCCTCAGCCACTCATCCACCAGCATCCTGGAGGAGCGATGGCCGAGCTTTACCACTTCCCACTTCAGCCCCGGCACCTCACGAGGCTGCTGTAATTCTTACATGCCACTTGAATGAAAAAGGGGAAAGGGTGGAGGTGCAGGAAGAGGAGGAAGATGTGCTCATTCTGTTTTCACTTCCTGTTAGTTCCATGAAATCTCAAATGATTCAAGCCACAAAGTCCCTTTTAGCAAAATCCTTGCTGACTTGAGGGCAGGAAGCACAGTAGGCAGCTGATGCAGCAAACGCAAGAGAGAGAGAGCAGTGCAGCATGAGAGGGAGACTTTGTGCTCTGCCCTGGGCTCCTCCATGCATGTTGTTGCATGAAATAATCACTGGCTGGTGCACTGGAAGCTTCTAAATGAGGTCAGTTGCTCTATTAAAAGACATTAGCTCTCCAGCAAGTTTAATACACTGGTGAGCCATACAAGTACAGGATGGAGGCACTTGCAACACTCCACGATGGCTGATTTACAGGTAGCAACACCTCATTTTCTCCATGTATAAGTCATATGTCACCCAGGCACTACCCAGGGCCATATACACACCCAGAGCCCACATCCCAGCCCAAACCCTGAGCCAGCTCACCACGAGTCACACACAGAGAGTAATGCCACGTATTGCCACCAGACATGCTCCCTGCACAACACTGCTAGCGTCCCCAATCTTCCTCAGCCTCAGTGGTGGTGCAAACCAGAGAGACGGGCAAATTAGATCAGTACTGTTCAGAGAAGCAATGCAGACAGCTGTCCTGCTCCACCTGATCATGGCACTAGCTGCATTCAAACCAAACCAGCTCCACGCCAGCCTAGACCTCTTCTCTGAGCTTCCTAGAGCTCTTCATCCTCCAGCAGAGAAGAAAACCCTTCCATGCTCCTTCAGGAAGCAGCCAGTTCGAGCAGCTCCCTTTCAAATCCTACCCCAAGAGCCATGTCACTGCATGGCTCTTGCCCATACAGGTCCCTTACACACTCTAGCTCCAGCTCCTGCTCCAAGCCCTGCCTGCTGCCAGCTTGTCACGTTTTGGAGTATTTGATTTCAGTCTTAAGAGCACCTGTCTGGCAGCGGTACAGGCAGGGAGAACCTGCCTGCTCTTTGTTCTTGGCCAGGCAGAGCACGAAGCAGGACACCTGCCTCGGTTTCCCTCTGAGCTCAGGTGCAGGGCTGTGAGCCAGGGACCTCTGGGTCCATCCTAGATCAGGCACGGGAGCTGAAAGGCTGAGCCCAGCCCTGCTCCCACCGGAGGCTCCTCATCTCCAGGGCTCATCTCCCCGAGCAGGATACTGATGCCAGGAGCTAGCTACTAATTGGATCTACTTAAATCAGCAGCTACGTCTGCAGACACAGCTGAAACACAAGCTTGAGCAGGAAGGAGGATAATGCAATAAATTCAAACAGCTCTCCCCAAGGGAATCGCACAACCCCCTGAAACTTCCCTCTTTGCAGATATAGCCCATTACCCTTCCCCGGGCACGCTGTGCCAGTGCAGGGGCAAGCAGTGGTCGAAAAAGTAACCAGCCCAGAGCCCCCTGAAACACCAAGCTCCCCCAGCTTCCTGCTCCCAGCAGCAGAGGGAAGACAGACCAGTTACAGCACAACATTCAAACAGTCCCTGTGGCCACGGGAGCCTCTCTGGTTAACGCTCCGAATCCCGCTCCTCCCTCGCTACCCTGGAGGCAGGCAGCAGCGCTGAGTGCACTGGGTTTCCCATTAAAGAGATCCTGAGAGACAGCACTGGGCTGGTACACGTGAGCACGTGTCCGAGAGAAGACACGGGCGGCTGGAGAGATGCTGGCTGCACGGAGCTGCAGCGGGCGTTCCCGCCTGCAGGCAGTCCTTCCCAGCACTGCTCAGCCCTCCGATTCTTTTTTTGTTAACTAAATTAAACATGAGGATAAAATAAGCAAAATACCTAAAAATAAAAAATAAACCGAGCATTTCTAGAGCACAACTAGGTCACAGCTCCCCAGCATGTGAGTCGTGGCAGCCACGGCTCAGCCCCTTGAGCCTCCCGGGTTCAAAACTGACATCTCTCTTAAAAGGCTGCTCCCGAAACCCACACCTGCTCCCCGGTAAGCCCAGCTGGAGCCATCTGCTAACGGCTTTGCCTCCCGGCAGCCCTCGGCACCCTCGTTCCGCTGGGCTGTTCTGCTGTGGCAGAGAGTAACCCTTCTCCCCACCTGACCATGACGGGTGCCAGCCCGTGCCTTGAGCCTGCCCCACTGCCCCCCTCCACAGGTACACTGTAGGGGAAGCTCTCCCACCCCTCTGGAATGCGTGTTCCCTAACTTGAGTTCTTGGCATCTCGAGGATGATTAGGAGCAGGACTTCAAAGAGATCTTGCACCAAGAACCCCTCCGCACATCCTTCCAGGTGAGGAGCAGGGAGGAGGAAGTTTCCCTGTCCAAGGTCAGGGCAGTAAAGCAAGGAGTGCCCTGGCACTGAGGGACTCTGCTTCCCTTTCATGCCTCCACTCTGTGCGTTAATCTTTAGTGGCTCAGAACAATAGTGTTTAAGGGCAACATCCCTCCCTTGCGGGAGGGTGGAGGAGGAGATCAGAGGGTGGAGGAGAGTGGCTGTTCTCCTGCCACCCTGCCACCGCAAGGCAGAGCCACCCGCAGTGAATACCTTCGCTCTGAATCAGCAGGTAGGTCAACATCCCGGCTGCTCTCGGGGTCCCCAGAGGGGAAAGAGCAGCTGCCCCCAGCACCCTTCTGCTCCCACGGCAGAAGCCACCATTAATCCCTCGCCTCTTGGTTCAGCAGGTCTGCAACACTTCTACAACTGATATCCATCCCTTCCCTTCCCCCAGCTCCTCCTGGGAATACTCCGGCTTTACAGCTAGTGGGGAAAGAGCTGCTAGAGAAATACTCTTTGTAACGTCAAGATGGGACTGTGCTTACAGCCGTCAGCTGCTTGGTAAAAACCAAAGGAAACCAAACCTTCTCAGCTTCAGCAAAGGTCTCAGAGCACCACACCACCATTCAGCTGCACCCGGTGTGTGCCGCAGGCGTGTCGCTGCTCCCAGGGGGAAACCATGTACACAAACCATACCGGAGCTCCACAGAAATCAGGCACAGCAGCCCAGACACGTACAGAAAGCTGCAGCTTCCACTGGGGAAAAGAGGGCTCCCACCCACCCCTTCTGCTGTGCTGGGACACCCCACTGCTGCTGAAACAGGGAGAGACCCCGGGCAGCACTCCAGGGACCCGGCTCCAGAGTTAGAGAAGAGCAGGATGAGCAGGCGGAATGACATTACTGAGAGCAGCTGTGAACACAGAGCAGCATGAAACAGTTTGTTAATTATTTCACAGGTCTTTTTTTAAATGACACTCAGCTCTTCGGATTAAAGAGCCTCAGAGTGCTTTACGAATCAGAGTTGCCAGTGGCTCCCCTGGGAGTGAAGGAAACGCTATCCCTTTCACTCAAAGACCCCGGGGTTAAGTGGGCTGCTCTGAGCCACAGCCAGCCACGGGCAGGAGCTTGGCTTTCCAGGCGCCTGCTGTAATCACAGATCTAAGGAACGTAATCAAACTGCACCACACACCGAGAGGCAGCAAGGAAAACAGGCAGGGCCCCAAACAAGGAGAACGAGTAAAGGGAGTAAAGAGCAAAACTCTGAAATCAGCCTCTGCATCGCTCTTGGTCTAGCGGCAGGAATGCTGCTACGGGCCGGGCAGGAAGCTGCAGTGGAAGTCATTCCAATGGCATTTCCTGGAGAGCACTGCAGAAAAGCCTCCCAGGTCGCAGGCTGGGTGAGGAGCTGCCAGGGATCTGCACGCTGAGCCCAGATCTCTGGCCGATCGTCAGTGAGGATACAGCTACCTGGGCTGGTTGCTCCAGGCACAACAGCCTGAGCCAGGACACTGCTGGCAGCTCCCACAGCCAGGGCGGAACACTCAGGACTGTGAAGAGACATGGGGGACCCCACTGGCCAGAGGACAGTATTTTTTTCACCCCAAGCAGTTGATGACAATGGGGCCATTGTCTCAGCTGCAAGGGATCAAGGCTGTAAAATAATTAGAGGACAAAGTGCAAAGCATTAGTCCAGCTGAGCTCCACAGACCAGGTTGCTCAAAGCCCCATCCAACCTGAACATGAACACTTCCAGGGATGGGGTAGCCACAGCTTCCCTGGGCAACCTGTGTCAGTGTCTCACAAACCTCATGGGGCAGAGAGCCTTCCTAATATCCACTCTAACTCTGCCCTCTGTCAGTGGGGAGGAATTCCCCTTTGTCCTTTCACTCCATGCCCTTGTCCAAAGTCCCTTTCCAGCTCTGCTGGAGCCTCTTTAGGCACTGGCAGGGAACCCTCTCTTCTCCAGACTGAACAACCCCAACTCCTTCAGCCTGAGATGAAGCCATAGGATTAATCTTCAAGACCGCAAATCGTGGCCTTGGCTATGCTCAGTCATTTCCACTGAGTCAGTTCTGCTGCACGTTGGCCACCGTGTGGAACGGATGGCTGTGATCTCAAACAGGGTAAGAAGTGCCAGGGCATCCCCAAAACCCAACCTGCAACACTCAGAAGGGCAGAACTCTGGCAAACAACACTCCCAGGAAATGTGGTAGTGGCAGGGACAGCTTGTGCAGGATACCTGGGACACAAGGCACAAGGCCAAAAAGCATTTCCAAAGAGCTGAGAATCAAAGTCTAACCCTCAACCTGAAAGCACTGAGGAGCCTAGAGCCAGAGCACAGGACGAAATCCCAGCTGTGTGCTGTCATATGACACAGGCTGAGTCATTTCCTACCATTCAGAAAAAAAATCAAAAAGATAAAAATGAGCTTGCTATATTGACATCTTCAAAGGGTTTTCCCCAAAGAGAATCATAAGCTTCCAGCCCACTGCAGGGTGACACAACACATGTCCCAGCACACCAAGTCCTGTGTGGCCAGGGTCAGCTGAGAACCCAGGAAGCACTGAGCCATCGCAGGAAGTAGTTTGTTCTCCATCAGCCTAGCTCAGTTTGTTGGGATTCACATGTCACAGACTGGTGCTAAAGATAATATTTGCTTTCAGTCCTAGCCTGAATTCATGTTGGTCCCCACTGTATGCCCCACAAACCTCTTGTCTCTACACCCACAGACCTAACTCCAAGCCGATCCAGAAAACCCTCCTTAAATCCCATTCTGAATGTGGGTTTAGCCTTGAAGGAAAAGCTGTCATACACTGGAGGGTCACAGCCAGGCAGGAACTACTGCTCACTTTCCTTTCTCAAACAGATTAAGCACGGTCAGTACATCTCTGCCTGCCAGGCTCTCTCCCGTTCACCCTGCGCTTCCCCCTCCTTCCTTCCCAATCACCAGATTTCTCCCTCCATGACTCCCAATCCCCACTGGCATCACCGTTTGAACTTCACAGCTAGTGGGACTTGGGCCTGGTCAAAGCAACTGCCCCAGGAAAGCCTCCTTTTTGGATGTGATGGCTTGCCAAGGCAGCAGCTCTCTTCTGGCTGGTTATTAAATGTTCCCCTTGGGTTGTTCTTGTTTGTTTGTTTTCCCAGTGCCAGACTGCAGAGAGGAGGGCAAACCAAGGCAGAGCCAGTAAATGTGACAAAACACTCCTATGTTAACATTATGGAGCAAGATTTACCATTTCCCCTTGCCTCAAAATGTGATTTCTCAAGAGAACTGCTACAGCCCAGCACACAGCAGCCTCTGAAGGCACCTGCACCCCGTGGCCCTCCTATGCTGCCTTTGTTCCGCTGGTGGGGAATGAAACAGAGCTTCCTACACAACTGGGCTGTGCAGCACTTGTGATGGAGCCATACTCCTTCCCTCTTTCAGAGGGGCTTTCCAGGAAGAGAAGTGCTGCAGTGCTCCAGAACACAAACCACCTGGGCCCTGCCAAGCAGGCCTGCCAGAACTTGCATCCCTCTCACCAGGACCTGCCTGCTGCACCTCTCGGGAGTGCTTTGTTTGAATGGGACAGGCTCTAACAGCTCCAATGCACCAAACAGACTCCCTGTGCAAACAGGGCGGCAGGAGAGGGATGGCTCCATCACAGCCAGGGCAGGGTGGCACTCCTCTTGCAGGGAGAGCTGGCAGCAGGCCAGTGGCTTTCTCCCTGCAGCTGGAATCGCGCGAGAGCGATGGAAAGCGAAGCATCCCCATGCACGCCCCACACGTGAGGCACTCAGGAGCTCTTATGGCCTCTGTCCCTTGGCATGGAGTGGCACGGCTGCCTCCAAGAAGGGACATGGTGAAAGCTGAGAGTGGAGGAAAGCTACAGCCAAGATGTCAATGAGCACTCAGGGTTTGCAACAGGCTGGCAGTTGCAACACTGCCCAGCGCTGGTTTTTTGGTAGCTGGTGGTGTGGATTCCCCACACTCCGGCCTTAACCCTGCCTGGCTCCCATTCAGCTCCCAGCATAGCCCAGGCAGCAGCACAGCCTGGGCAGAGAAGTTAAAAGCCTGGTTCAAGGTTAGAACAAGAGAGCAAGGCGGTCCCCTGAGTGGGAAACGGCGATTTTCAAAGCAAGAGCTGGTGGGCGGGTCAGATAGAGAGGAGTCCTGACCCTTCCGCAATCTGTTGAACAAATATTTGTTCCAAACAATTAATTTAGAGACAGACACAAAAAAACTGAAGAGTCTGAATCGTGATGGTTGGGGGTGGGGAACAGAGGGAGGAGGTATTTCATTCCCCACAAGCAGGGACCAGTGATTTTCCACCAGTGATTTAATCTAAATCCCCCAGAGAGTTCATTTACAAAAAATCAGATTGCATTATCGCCTAGGTCTCCAGGATACAGCCCAATCCGTCACTAACAGCAACAGCCACACTAGCTTGGAAACCTCAGTTTGATCACTCAATTCCAAGACTAATCTGTGGCTCTAAAAGCCAAAGGCAGAGAGGGAGGGGGAAGGAACTCTGCATTTGGCCAGGGTTATCTGCAGGATGAGAGAGCTAATGGGCCACATACAGCCAGATGAAATGGCCAGCAGATCCCGGGTTATTAACTGAAACCAAGCTCCTCTCCTTGCCTGAGCAGCCCCACCCAGGCAGTGCCCCAGGGCGGCCACATTCCTGGAATTCCTGCACCCTTCCTGAACCAGCTCCCTCTCCCTGGGTGCACCAGCTCCCCTTCTTCTCCGGGGTCCCACGCATTGCTGGCCAGGCACGGGGAGCTGGGGAGAGCCTCTCCTCTGTCAGGAGGGTGCAGAGCACAATGTTGGGCTCAAAGGCTCCTGTCCCCTTCCCAAAATGCTGGGCTCTGCCAATGGCCCGTGAGCTGAAGGCGGCTGAGAGGCCTCAGCTCCCAGCAAGGAGGCAATTCCCCACTGCTTAGATGCCAGTGCCTGACAGCATGAACTCCTTCCAGTGGGAACCGGTAAAGGTTACACCAGCAGGGAATCACTAAGATGCAGAAGCCAAATGAAAACTCAGACATCTGTAGGTCATATACCTCCCGCCGGCAGTCCCAGGCTGCACCGCACAGCCGGACCCGGCATTTCAAGAATGCTTCCTGAAGAAATGCTTATTCATGTTAATACCTCACCACTGAGAGCTCCCAGGGATTGCTGCTGGGGCAGCTGGGAGCACTGCTCCCTGCCAAGGGAAAAGCAGCTGCGGGCTTAGCAGCTCCCCGGCACAGAGGTTGCCTCCACCTCGGCCCTGGCTCCCACCACACCAGCTCAGACAGTCCCAGAAGCCCACCCTACCACCGGGATCTGCTGCAGGATTCACTTCACCATGAGCAAGGCAAGTGCTGCTTCCAGAATGAAGAAGTAGCTGTTACCTCGGCAAACCACCAGCCAGCCCACCACAACGCTGCCTTGGAGAGGAGGAAGCTCCACTCCCTGCTGTTAATGACACTGGGAACATGCCCCAGAGCCAGGGCTCTGCTTGAAGAACAAGCTTGGATGACATTAGATTTCCAAAGGCTCTTGGAAAAACAGGTCTTTTACATAACATCCAGGGAGAGGGAGAAGAAGCAGGAATGGAGAAAGACATATCTAAGCACAAACTGTTTGTGTCAACACGGGGGACTGACCCTCTTGGGACAGTGTTAAGAGCACAGAGAGCAAGACCACACACCTATTTATCCTCCCTGCAAGGGGTAGGACAAGCTCTAGCACAAACACTGCAGGGAGCTGTGCTCCGGTTTGACCGGCCCCACTGCCAGCCTGGAGCGAGGGAGGGCATGGGCAGCCACCCCCACCACAGAGAGGTGTTCTTACCCATCCGCCATTCTCCTGGATCCAGGGATCTAAGTGGTCGGTCAAGTACGTGGTCATCCAAGACACGATGCGTTTCACCAATACCCGCATCTCCTTGACAACGCTCTCCACGCACAAGGCTCCTCCGAAGGAGAAGAAAGCCACGATGCGGCCCCAGTTCACTCCATCGCGGAACAGTTCGTTCACTACCTGCTCAAAGCTCTGATACGCCGTGCTGGGAGTGATGTGGAGCTGGGAAGTGAGGTCGCTGAACGCCCGCCGGTACCTCAGCTCAAACTCATCCCCCGCCTCTCTCAGCGCCTGCCTCACGTCGGCTGCTCGACGGATCTCATGGACTTCGAGGCTGCTCTGGTGCACGGTGGCTCCGTTCACTATGTGGCTGGTGGGCGCGTGCCAGGAGGGGCTCCCGTTGAGGACGCCGTCCATCTCATCCTCCTCCCCTGCAAAGTCAGTCCTGTTCTCATCCTCCTCCTCCAGCTGACTCCAGCTGTATCCTTTTTGTGAGAGCTTGTAGGAAACAAAGTCAATCACTAACTCCCGGTTACTGCTGTACATTTTCACACCTGGGACGCCCTCAATGAGTCCATGGTCTGGAGCACAAGCAGATCAGCACTTAGCAGGTCCCGACTCCACTCCTCTTCCTCACGACCGATGGAAACATCTGACCTTAGCACAGAGGAGGAGAGAGGCACCGAAACGGTTAATGCCACAGCTCTTAGATGCACCCGCGCCATTACCACCGATAGCTTATCGTTATACTGAGATCACCCCGCAGCTCTACGCCGAGGCTCAGGGCCACCAGATTGAAGCCGCAGGGAGAACCGACCACAATACCCCCGTCCCCGGAAACCAGCCTCGAGCCCCGGGGACCCCCAGGCTCGCTCTGAGCAGACCCCAGGTCTCACCGGGTGCGGGCTGCGCCTGGCAGGCCGGCTGCGGGCCGGGGCGGAGGCGGTTCTCCTTCTGCTGGAGCTGCGGATCGGCCCGGTCCGAGACAGCACCGCCCTCGCCTCGCCCCGCCCGTTAAAGGGCCCGGCGCCCCCGCCCCCCTCCGCCAGCGTTACCCAACGGCTGCGGCGACGGCAGCGGGCGGGCAGCGCTACCCAAGGATCACGGCAGCCCCAGGGGGGCCCGGTTTGACGGTAACCGCAGCCACCGCCGCCACAAAGCCCCTCGCTCCCCGCAGGCGGAGAGGATAAACCGCTGAAAACCGGCGAGGGCTCGCTACCGGGGCTGCCGCCGCACGGCCCTGCGTCCTTACGGGAGCGATTCCAGTCACGGTTAGCGGCGCGCTGCCACTGAGGCCAGGACGGTGACACGCCGGGCAGCGGCAGGCGGGAGCGCCGCAGGGGGTAGCCGGTCCTTCCGGCCACCGGACTGCCCCC
>VZTE01004705.1:1203748-1267628 GCA_013397775.1 Eulacestoma nigropectus
CTCCTTCCACATCGCCCGCCGAGCGGCCGGGGGGGTGCGGTAGGGTGGGAAGGGGCAGCAACGAGGCGGTGCGCATGCGCACGGTGCCGCGAGGCTGGGCGAGGAGTGTGGGTTGGACGGCGCGGGGGCGCGGTGCGCACGCGCACTGCCGGCTGGACCGGCGCGCAGGCGCGAAGGTGCCGGGCGGAGGGCGGAGCTCTGGCGCCCCCTGCCGGCCGCGGCGGCGTCAGCTCCGGCCTCCGCTCCCGCCGCGCCCTGAGGGCACGGCCCTGCCGCTGACACCGCCGCCGGCCCCTCACAGCAGTCCGGCACCTATGTGGGGGGTTTTGTGCCTCCACAGTGCTCAGGGAGCCCGTGATGGGGCTGTGAGGGGAGGTTTATGCGCGCAATGGTGGAGCAGTAAAAGCCACAGTGGCACCCCGGGCCTGACCCGCCGTTAACAGCTGGCTACCCATCCCTCTCCAAGGCCACGGGGAAGATGGTGCAGCACTTGGGGTCGATAACGCCACTGTGCACAGGGCACTTTGTCCTTACAGCATCGAGAAACCTGGCTGGGCTTACCAGGCGGTGGAAGCCGCCTTCCCCAGGCCCAGCAGTCAGAAGGGCTGATCTGATGAGGAGCAGCGGGTGGAAGGCGGACAGCGGACACTGATATGATACATCCGCAGTACCTAGGTCCAGGTCCGGTGGGTTCCTGCCCGGCTCCGCGGCCGCCCCAGCTGACGGTGGCCCGGGGTCCCGCCCGCCGGCCGCTGATAGGCCGTCCGGTACGCCACTCAAAGCACCGCCTTTCCTGATTGGCCCGGCGTGTCCCGCAGTGCGTCATGCGAGTTGTGGTTCGGTTCTCGCCCGGTCATTGCGGCGCCGTGCGAGCACGTACTACATTTCCCGTCAGGCTTTGCAAGGAGAGCGCAACTGCGCTGCGCGGGGTCTGCTTATCCGGGTCCTCAGGCGGTCCGACCAATCAGCGCTCGTCAAGGGCGTGCGCCAGGCGCTGATTGGTGGGTTCGGACGGCCGAGCCCGGTTTGAAATCCGTTAACGGCGGCGGCAGAGGCGCCGCGCGGGGTGGCGGCGGCGCTGCTGAGGTGAGTCCGGGGGGTTCTGGCCGGGCCCCTCTTTCACCGGCCCGCAGCCCTTCCCCATATCTGGTCGTTCGCTCCGGCCGTGGCGACGCGGCTGTTCCCCGGGCCTACTCCGAGCCCAGGTATTGGTAACGGGGCCGAGGGCTCGGCTGGGAAACGGAGGTGGAAGGCGGCTCCGGCCGCTCAGCCCGTGGCCGGAGCCGCTGTCGCGGTGCCTAGCGGGCGGACTCGTAACGGAGCCCTGGGGGCTGATTGCGAACCCGTCGTTCCCCGGGGGAGCCGAGCCCGGAGCCCCCGGCCGGCAGCGGGAGGAGCCGCCGTGGCGGGGGGTTCCCGCTCTCCCGGTGGGATCGCGGTACTGGAACGCCAGGCGTGTGCCTTACGGTGGGGTGGGTGCCTCGGGAGTGAAATAAACTTTTAAGTCTTTAAACAATCACTAAATGTGAGGTAACGGTGTATTTCACGATGTAAATCTCTGTTAATTCTTCTCAGTCCAAATCCTGCTTCCCGGGAAAAGGAGGGAAGCAAACCAGGCCAAACCTGGCCCAAGTAACAGAAAAAGCATTAGGGGAGCTATTTTTATGTGGGGCTTTTTTTTTTAAGCTAGAGGACCTTCAACTTAATCTAGCAATTAGTTGAGGTTATACTAGCTAAAAATAATTTACTTTTCCTTGAACATCTATTCTTAGAATGTCCCATCTTCATGTCTTCTGAAACTTGTGGGATCTTTTTTAGGGAGCACGAGATGTCAGGGCTGTTTATTTTTGGGAATGGGGGCGGGTCTGGGCCGTTAGCAGAGCAAAGGCTGTGCCAGCACTTCGCCCCTCCCTTGGCTGTCGGTCGGGGTGGTCTGCGGAGCTCTCTGCGGGCTCATCTCTCACCCGGGGAGAGTTAAAGGCTTTGTTTCCCAGAGCATTAAATGTTGGAACAGCAGCGTTCTGGGGGATGGTGAATCCAGTGTTTATTTTGTGCTGCAGAAAAGCCCAGTTGAACTTTGAGTAAGGGGCACGAGAGAGGAGGGAGAAGCTGTAGATCGAGAGTGTGTTGTAAGTGTTCACTTAACCCTGCTCAGGGAAAAGGAAGGATGAAGGATGACTTTCTGAGGCTGTTGGCATCATGCAGTGGGAGTTCAGGTGATGGCTTTGTGGTGAGATGGTTCTTACCAGGCTGTGGTGACAGGACTGTAGCTTCAGAGAGGCAATTACAGCCCTTTCTAATGCTCCAGCTTACATGTTAGCCCCTGAAAAGCAGTCAGGAACTTTGTCTGGGTTATTATCCCAATAAAAGGAACAGAAAACTCTGGGTTGCAGGACCATAAAGAAGCTGCCAGGCTGAATTAAAGGTGTCTGGTTAGTGCAGCATCCTGTGTTTAAGTGGCAGCTGATGCTGGAGCCCAGCAGAAAGCCTTGGAATTGCTGGAGCACGTTCCCATGCAGCTGCCTCAGCCTTGGGGAAGCTTCTCTTCCTTATTCCTGGTTGCCTGTCTTGGGTTTGAGGCATGTGGATCAGCTTGCTTTGTGTTTATCTGCTGATGTAGCTTAGAATACCCTTCTTGTGTGTCTGCTGTTGTTTTTTCTGCTTTCTGATCCTGTTAGGATTGGCCCTAAGTGACATCTGTAACTTGTGAAGCTCCAGTGCTGTGTTGTGATAAGGCATCATCTCCACTTCCCCAGGGCCTTATCTACATTGCAAGGTGGCAAGAAAGAGCAGATCTTTCTGCCCTCCTTAGGATCCAGACTGGTTTGGGTTGGAAGGGACCTTGATGCTCATCTTGTTCCAACCCCTTATCATGGGCAGAGACACCTTCCACTGGACCAGCCCCCTCCAACCTGGCCTTCAACACTTCCAGGGATGGGGCAGCCACAGCTTCTCTGGGCAACCCTTGCCAGAGCCTTGCCACCCTCACAGGGAAGAATTTCTCCCTAATATCCAATCTAAATCTCTCCTCTTTTAGTTTGAAGCCATTCCCACTTGTCCTATCACAACCTGTCTGTGTCCCTATCACTGTCATTCTGTCCTTGCTACTCTCCCAAACTGAAACTCCTCCGTTCTCTCTCCCTCTGACCTTGAGTTCTCATCTTAGAATCCTGCATCCTATCTCCAACACTATGGCCTGTATGGCTGGGAGGCTCCTTTGTCCAGGCAGTGGGTGCTGTTGGCACAAAATTCACAACTACATTGAGAAAAAGATGCTGAACACATCTGTGATGGAATTGTGTCAGTATTTTAAAGCTAATTTGGATTAGAGCGAGGTGTGAAGTTATTCCAAAATACCTATTGCACTTGCTGTTGGATCAGTCTTATTCTGGGATAGGAATGCTTGTTCCAATTTAGTGTAATCCTTTTTCAAAGCTAACTAATCTAAACCATGCCAAGGCACTCTTCTGGAACGTGCCAAAGTGTAGCTACTCAAAAGAAACCTGATGTCCAGAGGAACCCACTGCCCATTCCTCCATGTGGATGTGGCTGTGCTGCTCTGGAGGCACGTTTAGGTCAGTGAGAGAGCAGACCTAGAAAGAAAATTCAGATTTTAATTAAGTAGTCACTTTATAAAAGGAATTTGGAGTGTTTTTGCAAGAGAGAAGATCAGATCCTCCTTTCCTGCCCCAGCAGCTCTGCAAACCAGGTGAAAGCTGATCCTGCAGAACGGGGGTGAGGGTTCCCCGGCTGGCTCGCTGCAGACACCCGTGTCGACACAGGAGGTGATGGATGTGGGGGGGGAGCAGGGTCATTCTTTAAATCCATGTAGGATTACAGTGTGCCTGTAATCACGCTCGGGGAAATGCACGCAGTGCCTGCTAATTAGGGAACGTCCCTATTAATGAGGAAAAATTTCCATGCCTCCCTCCTGGTGGGTGAATGCCGTGGTGGAGAGAAAGAATTTTGGATTGAGATAAATGTGGTTGTGCTGTCAAAATCACGACCGGGTGTTTTAAAATGCATTCAGGGAGTGGGCAGCGGGTGTCGGGCTATGCTTGGCAGAGCCTGTTGGGATTGCAGATGCCTTGTGGTGGGCACAGGAGCGATAAATCACCCGAGCATTCCTGGCTGATCCCTGTCCCAGCCGAGTCGGTGGGCGGAGGAGCAGGATGCCTTTCAGTGAACTGCGGCTTCACCGTCAATCCTGTTCCGGGCAGGACTTGGAGGATATGTAGGGATTTGAGAAGTAGATGCCATGAGTTCATCTGACTGAAATGGACTCTCTGGAGTTCAGTCACAATAACTTTTACCTCCCTGTTGTCTCTTTCAAGAAACAGAGTATGAAACTGAGGGAGTGATACTGTCCTTTTCCTGAGTATTCTCTTCTATCTCAGATAGAGGGGAGAGAGAAGGGGTCAGCGATGAGGTCAATGATGAGGGTGGTGACACTATGGAAGAATATGGACTCTACACAGTAAAAAGCTGGAAACTGTAGCAGTGGGCACAAGTAGCTGTGAAACATGATGCCCAAAGTTCTGCCTCTGACTGGAGAGGGTGAGGGGAGAATGCAGATGACGCATTTGATTTTTAAAAAAGTCTAAAGCGTTGACAGAAATTCTATCTTGATTAAGGGCAGTAGGAAAGCATTTGATTCCAGCCATGTCTCAAGCTCAGTTACAGTTGGTTTTGGCTCCAATTCTTCTGTTTGCCTTCTTTGGGCCCTACCTTGACATCTTCCCAGCAGTGTAGCTGGTGCTTCTCTAGTGACATTCTTCCCTTTAACTATCACAGTTTTGCTCTGGGGAACTGGAGGCTTCTCAGTGCACCCGTCCTCGGGGGCCAGTGGTTGTGACCAGCGTGGTACCCCCTAAACCCTGTTTTGCTTTACTCTTGACCATTTTGTTATTTATTGAGAAACGCCATCTGGGTTTTGAACCATGTGTGGTCTACCTAGACAGATGGTTTAAGGCCAAGGCTCTGTGGATTAGGAATATGCTGCTTTGGAATTGCTTGGGTTCATAAAAGCAAAGTTCAGGTGATTTCCTTGGGGAGTGTTTTATAACATCCTCGTGGGCTTTGCCTCACAGCTGTTCAAAGCATCACAAAAGCACCTTTGCAAAAAGGTTTTGTTGTAATTTCTGGGTTTATAACTTTGTCGCTGGCTTTATTCCTGTTCCGTTGAGTTTAATATCACCTGTTGACACAGGGACTCCTCTTGCTGTCAGTGCTCCATTAATTAACTGTAGGGACTGTTTGACACGGGTCACAGTGCTCAGTTTGTTTATAGCCTGGCCAGCCTCGGGCTAGTGCTGTGGAATGCAAGAGGGCCTGACATTGCCCTCCTTCTGACTGTTTGCCCAGTAACAATGCTCTACAGAACCTTCTTCCTGCTTTGAAAATCAATTTATTCTATGGAAGAGCACCTTTGTGGCATTAGTTCTTGTTTGTAGCCCTTCAGCGAGAGAGAGAGGCTGTGCATTGCAGTGCTCTGGAGTAAATCTCATCAGCTTTGTAAATCCTCTAAGAGTAAGAACTCTTCCTTAGGCATGATGAGGGAAGGAAGTGCAAATCAATCACTCTCTGGAAGAGCTTTATAATTTACTTCCTATGAAAAAATACAATTCTAGCACCTAGAGGTACAAAAAAAGCCCTGTCAAAACTTGATCTTTCTGATAGTTTTGAACCTGCGAATGTCAACAATGGTGAAATCTCCTTAACTTTGCAGATCAGCAGTAGAATAAAACTCTGCATTGCTTATGAGGAGTTCTGCCCAAAGGTGTGAAGTGCAAGAAGGGGGGATGTACCAAAGTGTGTCCCAATGCCTGTCCCTAGAAACCCTGCAGAGGAAAAGAGGTGGGGGATGATTCCACTGATATCCTGTTGTTGTCTAAAGGGCTGTAGCGGTGCAGGCAGAGGACTCGTGGGGACAGTGTGACTGTGAAGATGTCTAAGCCAGAATCCCGTTACTCTTTTGATGTCCCAAACATCTGCATCAACTTTGCAACTCTGAGTGAGGATGATGTGCACAATGCAGACTCCTGGTTTGGTAAGTTACTTCCAACTCCTTGAGTTGTTTCCTTGCTGGATGACACCTTGGTATGATCCTTGTTTTGGGCCTGGCTTCTGTGCCAGTTAATCATGATGCTAACTGCATCATTCATCATGCATGGAGTTTCTTTTGTTCTGGTTTTTTGTATTTAAATTTTGGCATCTGGAACTTGACTTTGTTAACCTCATAATGATATTCTGGGGTATTGTTAACAATTCCTAACAGTATGTATAGTGAAAGTCTTTCTCTCTTTACAGACCAAAAAGCCAATCTGGAGAATGTCCCTCCTGCAGAAAATCTGGCAAAGGCCTCACACAGCAGCCCTGCTTTTTCAAAGCCTGATGTTATTCTGTCTTCTGTCCCGTCACAAGAAGTAGCAATGAGTAAGCTGGCATGGTGTGGCAGGGAGGGAATAAATTTTACCTGCTTTTCACTGGCAAAATGGAAAGGCCTCTGTCTGGCTTTTATGGGGCCATCTTCATAAACCGTTATCTGCAAGGTCTCGTGTGGTTTTACTTGTTGTTGTTGTGTATATGTGTATATAGATGAGCTGACACTTGCCCCTTTCTCAGGTGAAAGCGATGGTGAAGCAGAATGTGCCCAGGCCAACGCGGCCCCTCAGAATATCGTTGGGTCCCTGGCAACCTGGAGAGCTGCTGCCCCTGCAGAGGCCCCTCAGAGGTGAAATACTGTGTTCAGTTTGTAGAACGATC
This sequence comes from Eulacestoma nigropectus, assembly GCA_013397775.1. NCBI lineage: Eukaryota > Metazoa > Chordata > Aves > Passeriformes > Eulacestoma > Eulacestoma nigropectus. The sequence continues at coordinate 1,210,514 of VZTE01004705.1, forward strand.
GATGACGGTGTCACTAAGCAGGTCCTTGCTCTCAGGATCTGCAGTTCTAGCTGTTCTTGGGGCATCCTGTGGGGCTGGAGTTCTCCAGCATGGAGATCGTGTATTGGGACACCTGATCTGCTGGCTAAGCTGGAGGGACAGTCTCTAGGGTGGAAATGTAATGCAGTGTCTCACATACTTGTCAAATGAGACTTGGCAGCACCAGGAGCTTCTGGAATGTGAGGATATCTGAAACTGAGGTGGCTTATAAAGTTTCTTTGTTTATATCTGCCTGACTTGGGCAGAACTCATTCTTGATATGGCTGCAAGGGGCTCTGCATGCTCATATATAGCAAAGAATATTTAGTTTATGGATTGTTAAACTTTAATAAATCATGCTGTGTTTGGATTGTTATGTTAAACACAATTTGCTTAGGGGAGTTAGGGGATGCACTGACATAAAAAGTGTTATTTAGGTCAGATGTCTCCTCAGATCTGTGGGAAGAATGACCTCTGCTTTCTGTTCCACTCTAGAGCGGGCAGGAGACTGGCTACAAAGCAGGGGAAAACCCAGCAGCGCAAGCAGCCGGGCAGAATCAAAGCAGAGAGAATTGCTAATGCCCTGGATAATAAGGAAGAGGTTCCACCCTTGAAGAAAATGAGAATGTACGTCATCCAAGTCCTTCTGTTTAGGGCTGGGAAAAGAGATACAATTGTTTCGTTGGAAAGGGTTTCCACCTGGCTGAGAAGGTTCTTACAGGAAGGTTAGGGGGTGGTGGCTGGAGCTGGTTGCTGCTACTGGTTTCATAAACAAGAAGTGGCTGTAAATGCTGAAGGAATTGCTCTGTTTGGAGGTAGAGATGTGAAAGAAACAAGCATGGGCTTCTTCACCTTCTTACTCCTTATTCAGTGTCTGTCAGTTAGCTTTAAATTTGTCTGAACTTATCCATCCGGAAGTCATGAGGCAGTCATTAGCTATGAAAGAGTCACAGCTAAAATATTTCTCAAATTAACTTAACTGCTAAAGTATCATATGGTGATAAGCTTGAGGGCAGGAAATTGAAGTGTGATTTTTGAAACACTACTGTACCTCGATGATCTACAGTATACCTCTCTTCTCCAGAAGAGTTCCAGAAACTCAGTAATTAATCTTCCCTTCTGCAGCCTTAGAGTACCAGGGAAAGCTGGATGTTCTATACCTGGGCCTGGGGTGAGGTAAGGCCAGCCTAGCATACCTTAGACCTCACCAGGTGTTGGGATGTTATGCATGGTGGTGAGAACTGCAGGTGGTCATTTACTTAGAACATGGTTAATTCGAGGTGTTTGCCCTAACAACTTGTTTTCTTAGTTCTGGCAGCAGAGAGAAGGTGACAGAAGCATCCACAAAGACAGAGCCCCTGCAGGATCCTGACCTCTCCCCAGGGAGAGGGAAAAGCAAACTGACCATGCCCTCCACGCCAACAATGTTGAAGTACGTGGCTTTCTTGTGACTTGTCTGCTAATCACAGTTGATTTAGGTGACAGTCCTGGCTGAGTGTTTTCAGCTTCAACTTAGCATGTGATGGTATCACATTTAGTGAACACCGGGTCGAGGCAACAATATTAGGATGAAATGTATTTCGCCAGCTGAACCTGTGCACAGGAAAGCTTTTGCTTTTCTTTTGAGGAAAAAAGTTGTTCTTCCTAATGGATTGAGAATGCACACTGCAAATGGGTCTGCAGAATAGCAGCTAGCTGTGAGATTTCTTGAAAAAACAAAACCCAAGCAGATCTCTTCTAAAGAGGATGATTTTATAACCTATGATGCTCCTGCAGTGAGGTTGGAGATAAGCATGTTCCTTGCACTAACATCGTGCTAATAACCAGGGAAGCACAAAGGCATATCTTAGTTTTTAATGTGCTTCTACAGGAGGACCAAACCTTCTAGCAAGCAGAAGAGTACAGAGGAGCAGGAGCTGGAAAAGATGCAGCAGTTGCAGCAGGAGGTTATGGAGCTGCGGAAGAAGAACGAGGAGTCTCTGAAAGCAGCTATTGCTGGAGCAGGTGGGCTCTGCCTGAATTGCAGAATGAAGCTGCGTTGGGCTCAGCTGGAGAGTCCTGCATACAGCTGTGCAAATACCTTTGGAAACAAGCATTCCAGACTTTGCAATAAATATTAGGAGCCCTTTAATGTAGATCAGCCCCTAAATTGCCTGGAAACAGGTGTGCTTGGGTTATGTCATGTTTTGAAAAGTTAAAGATGAGTTCTCTAAAAACTTACCTCGTTGTTAGAAATTAAATGCTATTTTTATTTCCACAAATCCTGCCCCACACGAAAAGGCTTCCAATCCTTACATGTTCTTTTCTTCTAGGACAACCCATGAAGAGACCTGCTGGTCAAGTAACGAAGCCAATTGACTTCCACTTCTGCACGGAGAATAGAATTAAACAGAATGTGGAAAGCCAGCCTGGGGATGAGTACAAGGAGCTGGATTTTGCAGCAGTACTGAGGAAGCATCCCCCTTCTCCGGTGAGAGCCAGAGTGCTGCCAGCACTCAGCTCACTGATTCTTGCCCTCACCTCCCTGCTGCTTGTGCAATGCTTGGGCTGATGACCCACAGAGAGGTTACCACAGGAGAGGCAGGTGTTGTGCAAACCTGACTGCAAACTTCCTGTGTGTCTGTTGCCACAAGACTCCAAAGAAACCCTGTGGAAAAGGGAGCCCTTTTAATGTCAGATCTTCCAGTCATTCCAATTCATGCTTTAATCTGCTCGATACAGTTTCCCAATATAACTTGTGCATGTTCAGACTGTTAACACTTGTGCTTAATGTGAAGTGTTACCTTCTTTGCAGTGAGAGGAAGGGACAGATACTGTGCATCCCTGGGGAAAGGAAATGTCATCAAAGCCTCCTGGCCGTACTGACTGTGGTTTTTTGTCTACAGGTGCGAATGCCAAAGGGACCCACTGTCCCCAAACCTTTCAATCTGTCCCAGGGAAACAAAAGAAAACTTGAAGAAGCCACAACAGAATATGTGTCCTTTGCTGAGCAGGTAGAAGCATTCCAAAAACGCACACCCCCCCGTTACCATTTGAGGAGCAGGAAATCTGAGGAAGGTGAGTGGTCCTGGCTGTGTCCACAAGAGATGGTGGTAGAGCAAGAGATGCTTTGACTACTCTGAGCAAATGGCCCGTGTCTGTTGCAGGCCTTGCCATTAACTGCTGGTCTCTGTGACTTGAATTTGTAGGCTCAGTTTCAGGAAAGGCAGTGAAGGCTCGGATCACACACCCCAAAACACCAGTGCTCCGAACAAAGCACCGCTTGAGACCTGTCACCTGCAAAACTGCTGCAGAGTTAGAAGCAGAGGAAATAGAGAAAATTCAGCAGTAAGTAAAGGCTTACTCTAGTCCTCCAGGGGACAATTATACCATACTGGAAGTATTTTTCAGATACCAGAATATCACTTCTCTGGAATACCCTTTTGTGTAAAAGAATGAGTAGCATAAACCATTGAGATTCCTTTAGGTTGTTCATGATTATTTAGCTCTGATTGTAGGGAAGTGAAATATAAACAATTCATTTTGAAGAAAGTGCTTTTAGAAGAGCTGATCTTGGGTTGAGTAAAGCAAACCCAATATAGCAATGCAGCCTGCATGCACTTCAAAATTTGCTTGTAGGCAAAGGTTTGGATTTCTAGGAAAACAATCCGTAAGATTTTCCTTATTAACCTTGCTGTTTTGAAGGCAAAGGAAGAATTGCTAACTACAGCTGCGCGCTGACGTACAATTGGTGACTGTCTCCATTATTCCTGCATAGGTACAAATTCAAAGCACGAGAACTCAATCACAAAATTTTTGAGGGTGGGCCGCTCCTGCCCAAGAAACCCGCTGTGAAGGAGCTCACCCAACCCATCGGCTTTCAGCTGGAAATAGAAAAAAGGATTCAGGAGCGTGAAAGTAAGAAGCAGCAGGAGGAAGAGCGCTTCGAATTCCATTCCAGGCCATGTCCCACAAAAATCCTGGAGGATGTTGTGGTAAGAAGTTTAATAACACCCAGGCTTGGGAACTGGAGTGACAATGAGCTTCAAAATGTTTGCAGCCATGTGGCATTATGTGTTTAATGATCTTAGTAAACAGTGTCTGTCATTAGGTGAGAACCGCAGTGGGTACATCCTGTGCTGTCAGGTTGTTTCTCTGTAGCGCTTTCTTGGCACTTGGCCTTGGGTAACTCCTTACTGGCTCTTTTGAACAGGGTGTTCCAGAGAAGAAAGCACTTCCTGTTACAATCCCCAAGTCTCCAGCCTTCACCTTGAAAAGCAGAACCCGCGTGTCTGGCAGAGAGGAAGAAAAGGTAACAGTTGAGACGAGGCTGGAGCCAGGCCCAGGTCCCACTGCGGTGCCTGCTGTGCTTCTGGATGTGGGTGGGATGCTCTGGGGCTGGAAGCCCCTTCCCTCCTGTGAGCAGTTCCTGCAGTGGTTACTTTTGCCTGTGCCGTTCGCTTCAAGCAATCTGGTTATTGCTACTCATTTTACAGAAACTGAATTCTCTTAAAAAATGAAATCATTTAAATGCTAGGGCACTGATAAGGGTTTCTGAGGTGTTGCTGCTATGAATGAGGGAAGTGAACTGCTTAGATTTCTCATCCTTCCCTATTCTGTTACAGAAGGCAGATATTACACATTACCTTTCTTCTCCCTGAGGTGGGGAGCAGGATTCTGAAAGCTTCACATCCTTCTTCCTTTCCTTCTTATCAAGAGGATATTAAATAATTACAGTCTAACTTGGATGAGTACTAGAATTGAGAATGGTTTCAAAAAAAGAAGAGCTGGGCCTGTGGTTCAGGATGCCAGTAAATTGGTACTTGTTGGATTCCTAATTTTTGTAGTGTCCACTGTTTGCGTGACCCTGCTGTGTCCCTTATTAAAGGAGTATGTTCAAAGCTCTTTGTGGCTTTGCTCGGCAGGAGCTGCGGCCTATACAAAAGTAAAACATCAGATCCTAATGCTAATATCCCTTTAGGAAAAAGAGGAGGTGGCTGTGATCAAAGCTAATCCTATGCCACATTATGGAGTGCCCTTCAAACCCAAAATGCCAGAGCAGAGGCACGTGGAAGTTTGCCCCTTCTCTTTCGATGCCCGGGACAGAGAGCGACAAATACAAAAAGAGAAAAAAATAGAAGAACTACAGAAGGAAGAGGTAAGAATTAAAAGTTACCTTGGATTCTACTCCTTTAGTAAAAAAAGTGTGGCAGGATTTGCTGTTTCTATTAAACTTCCAAGGAAAGGACGAGAAATATTTTGAGTTGTTTATTTCAGGTGCCAAAGTTCAAAGCGCTGCCTCTGCCTTACTTTGACCAAGTTAAACTGCCAGAAAAGAAGGTCAAAACCCCTACTCAGCCTGAACCGTTCCATCTGCAGGTGGATGAACGGGGAGCTGCCAAGCTCCAGAGCTGGAAGCAGCAGGTAGGATGAAAAGGATAACAGGAATGACCAGACTTAAAGCAGCTGATGGAGTTGTGGTTGACTACAGAAAGTGTCCTGCTTGGATTTGAATCAGTAGCTGAGTTCGAGCAAGGAATTTTTCTGTACTTGGCATGAGACTTGTGCTGTGGGATAAGGATTGGTCAATTTTTTTTTTTTTTTTATTTTTCTCACTTTATGGTAAATGATGGGATTTACTACAACTGTATGAACAGGTGTGGGCTGTTTTCTAAGCAGCAGCTCTGTGCAGCTGAACCCCTTTGCTGACTACCTCCAGGAATTTACTGACACATAAATAATATACTGCTTTTCTCACACCAAGTCTACAGTGGACACCTGAAACTTTCTTCAGGCTATTTTTGGCAAAGCAACTGTCGGGCAACAAGTGACACCACTTTTTGGCTTTAATGTAATTTTCTATGGAAATGATTTGACTAAGTCAACATGGCTTTTCCAGTGTGGGGAGTCCTGGAGTCTGGGTTGTGGGGAGAGGGTCTCCTTCTGCCTGGCACTTGACGTGTGCTCTTCTCTTGCAGCTTAAAGAAGACTTGAAAAGGCAGAAAGAGGCAGCGTGTTTTAAAGCTCGTCCCAACACAGTGATGTACCAGGAGCCTTTTGTGCCCAAAAAGGAACATAAGATGCTGTCAGGTAGAGTTACAAGTACTTGCTACATGGGCTTGGCTGATAGCTCAGAACTGATGCAATTAAATGATGTTTTTTCTGGCTGTTGCCTCTTCTTCATCAGCACAGCCAATAGTGCCTTGCATTTAATCAACTAATTGCCTAACAGCTTGTGTCCCCTGGGACCAGGGGGATTTCCTCTCCACCCCCCTGTCCTGCTCCAGCATGGCAGCTGTATTTAGCAGCTCTGCTGCAATTGGCAGATGATTGATGTGTGCCAGCTCAGGATAAGGGTACTGAGAATGTGAGGAGCTCCCTGCAGAGACAGCTGGCATTTCTGCAGAGCTGTCACTCTTTCCCTCCCATTTCTAATGAGATGAAGGTATCTACTGCTTGGGTAGGCTGAGATTTGTAGGGCTTAAAACCAGTCAAAAACTTGTTTGTACTAATAATTGTGTGCTTGCTCCCTCCCATGAGAACACCCGTGACGGGGTGACGTCTGCATTAACACTGCTCACGTCTGGGAGTAAAGTTTTCTCTTTTCCTGAAGCCTGGAGGTATCTCCTAACCACCCTTGCCAAGGGGAAGCTCTCCAAAGGGAGGCTTCCATTGATACTAGTACTGCTCTGCTTTACCTGACTGTCTTTGAACCAATGTTATCTCCTCTATTTCTAAACTTAGAGAGCCTTTCTGGTTCTGTAGTTCCTGAAAGCTTTGAGCTGGCAACAGAAAGAAGAGCAAAAGAACGGCAAGAATTTGAAAAGCGATTGGCAGACGCAGAAGCCTTAAGGGAGAGGTATGAGGAGCAGATCAGGCAGCAACAAGAGGAGCGTGAAAAGGAAGAAATTGCTAAGCTAAGACAAGAAATGGTAAGTGAGCTGTTTCTGAGTAAGGGCTGTAAAGTAACCCAAAGGAATGTGGGAATATCCTTAAGGAGCTAATGTCACTGTTGAGCTGTGCTAAAACTGCCTTTTCAAGGTTCCCTTTTGCAAACTGACGACTCACTAGCTTCACAAGTGGTTTAAAAAAACCAAACCTACAAAACTATGCAAACAAAGAAGGCAGCTGTGCTAAGATGGCTGTTTTGGAGCTGCACACATGTAATTATCAAAGCAGAATGATCTTAGTAAAACCCACAACCCCAACGTGTGCCATGCATTTTCCCAGTCCCTCACTCTAGTGCCCAGGGTGGTGTGGTAGTCTCAGGCAGATGCCTGCCTTCACCTCCTCCACGGCTCACCTGTAAATTTCAGCTTCATCATAACTGCAACCATTTGCTTTGTTTTGCCCTTGCTTATTTTTATTTTTTCACAGGTTCACAAGGCAAACCCAATACGCAAATACCGCAGCCTGGAAGTGAAGCCCAGCGATCAGCCGCTGACCATGCCAAAGTCTCCCAACTTCTCAGACAGATTCCGGTGCTGATGAGCATCCATGTGATATAACAGGAGGGAGATCCCATCCCTCTCCACTCCCTTGGTAGGAGAGAGGGAGCAGTTGTTTTTCCATGACTGCTCAGTCTGAACTCCTATGTTTGGTTCTGTGGTTGTACTGAATAGTTAAACTCCACCTGAGCCCATGACATCCCAGCAGAGCCTCCTGGCCTTGCTGTGTGTACAAGACCCCATGTTCTCTAGAGACTAAACTAAGTTTTGATACTGCATACAGATATTATGTACCTAACTAAATAAAAATTCCTAATCTGCTCGCTGTCTCTGGCTAGTGGGGGCTTAAGCCCTTTCCTGCAGAAGAGTTTTTGATAAAGGCTGACCACACAGATGTGTGCATCTGGCAGAGCTGCCTTGTGTTTGTACACTAAGGACTATTTTCAAGTGTCTGTTTTATAACCTTTTAGTCTGCGTTAAGCTTGAATTGTGTTAAGTGATGTGAGGTTCCTTCAAGCCAGTGTAGGGTGGGTCTGGCCTTTCTTGTTGATGTTTAGATGACCACAAATATGAATCTTGGCCACGCTTTGAAAGTAGTTCTCTGTGTATATTAGAGCATTAAACCATCTTGCTGTTTTATAGCTGAAGTTCTTCTATTTGGGGAACCATTTATCTGGCAAGTGACTTGCTGTGAGCTGCTGCCCCAATTCCTGCCAGTGCAGGTCTCTTGGCTACAGAGCCATCAGCATCTCTGGCCAGTTTGGGCAGTGAGCAGCGCTAAATATAGCCCAAGTGCTCAGATGTGCTGGAGGATGAAACTGCTGGCATTGTGAAGAGTGGACACATCTAGATTAAAGTTTTAATAATTATCTCTTAACTTAGCATTGTGCTCTGATTTCTTACCTTTATATCTTGCTGAAACACCTGTAAGTAGGGCTGCTTGCTACTGTTGTGCTGTTTAGAAGAGAGGGGGGAAAAGGGAAATTTAGAATTAATTTGTCCTAACTGCACAAACTTTTCTTGTTTGGTGGTTATGGGAAACATTTGCTTTCATTTCCTCTTAATCTGGATACTGTTGAAGAAGTATTCCCAGTGTGTAGCTTTTTATTCAGATTTTTGGGTGAAAAAGGGTTCAAACTTGGTGTTAGACTCCAGCTAAGGGGATGGTTAGAGGTGCTGTCTCATTCTTGCCAAAGTTCATCAAGCAATTGCTATTTTACTCCTAGAGTGAGAGAGGTGACAGTGGAAGAAAGTCCTTAGAGACATAAATTCCAAGATGAACATTTATTGTACCCAAGGGGTGATGTTTCTGCAGGAATTCTCCTAAAAAGTGTGATGCTCAAGAGATGTCATTGCAGAACCGCTGGGGTCTCTATGGGAGTGTTTCAAAGAGTGCCAGCCTCAAACTTCAGTGCTGGGATTATAAGAGGAAAAGCCACCCCCACTGAAATACAGATTCTTTTAAAAAAATTAAAGGTTTTGTGCAGTTAGTAACTGAGGAACTGGAGAATTGAGAGTATGTTGGCACTACAGGATCAATGACCCTGTGGCAGTGTGGGTTCTTGGAAATGGTGAGCTCAGACATGGCTCCTTTTTGCTCAAAGTTTCAGCTTTTCATTCCCTTCTCTTCAGGATCTTTGTGTAGCTGTGGCAGAGCTTGGCCCAAAAGCTTGACCCAGTCATCCAATCTGCCTTCAGCTACACTTTTCTGACTTTGCTGATAGCCCTGTGTCACTGAGCTGAGAGTTACAGGGCAGCCAGAAAACCTGCTGTCACTGCTGCTGTGACAATTTGCAGGAGTGGCTGGAGCATAAGGCACATGTCAGCATCTTCTTCTTGAAAACTAAACTCCATGTGGATCTGAACTGTCTCAACCCCATTTCTGTCACTGTGGAGCTGTTCCCTGTGGTCTGGTACTGGATGGGGACACCACAGAAACTCAGCTGTACTGTCAGGGAGCCCTTGCTTTTTCCTCGAGTGCCAGCTCTGGAGAAGGCAGCGTGTAGGCAGCAGGAGCAGCAAATATTTATGATGAGTCAGGGGGAAGCTGGAATGATGATGAGGTGCTGAAGAATGTGAAGGCAAGCAGGATCATGACGCCGTGGAACTGGAGCAGCCACCGATCCCTGAACGATGAAGCAGCTGGATTTCCCTGATGGCCCTACATGGCCTCTTCTGCCTTGAGGAAGGGGTTGTGTGCCTGAGAGCTTGGCAGTATTTTTTCCCCAATGGTATCATTTGGGTCTAATAAAAGACATTACATCTTCCCCCAAACACGGCCTCTTGTATTCCCCATGTAGTGCAAACAGGGGCAGGAACCTCAGGCAGCTGTGACTCTAAGGGTCTGGGGTGTTTGTATGAGCTTGGAGTCACCCACCAGGTTCTCACGAGCTGGGATGTGGGACCTGTCCTCTTAGGAGGGAAGTGGTGAGATGGTGGGAAAGCTGTTCTAGTGTACAAAGTGTGTAAAAATCATGTCCTGAAGGAGCTGAGTGTTAGAGAGGATGGGATTTGGCCAAGGCTTCAGCAGGGGAATGGTGGTAGGTGATTTTTCCAGTGCTGGGGAGAAAAGTTTATAGGATGACAGCAAAAGACTGGGATTTAACTAAGTGCTGTTCCAGCACCTGCCTTTAGAGTCAGGGTAGGTTAAGAAACTGATGTAAAATCTATATTCTCCCTGTGTGGATTTTGCAAAAACACTTTCGTATCCCAGTACTCAAAGCCCATCACTGTTATGTGCATGCCTTGAGAGCAAGGAGTGGGAGGAGGTGAGGGGAGAAGATCTGGGTACAAAATCTTCCTCTGCTCCCTTTCTAGTTGAGCTGTACTCAATTTGTTATCAAAGTCATTTGATCTGAACACAGACTAGAGTTGGAACTAAGAGGCAGACAATGTTTTCCTGGACTTTCATGTTGAATTGTAAGATCAGATTATCTGGTGAATAAATTCTTATGACAAGGCTTGATTATGCCCTCAAATCACAGCTTTGCTTCTTCTGTCTCCACTGGGAAACCTTGGTGGCTGCTTGTGTGACCTGGCCTGAGCCTGGCAAGGACCCCTGGACCTGGGCAGGTCCTGGTGCTGCTGCTGGTGGCCACATTGCTCTGGATGCTCTTTTGATGATGTTGGGGTTTTTCCTTGTCTTTCCCCATCACCTTGCTGACATCTGTCATGACACAATGGCAGCTCGTGGTGGAAGCCCTGGTACCGATGGAAGCAGCAAAGCCAGACGGCCCGGCTGGTTTGTGTTTCAGCAGCATGGCTGGGATTCAGGTGGGGATGTTGTTCAGCCTGCCCTGCCGCTCGATTTAGCCGGGGTGTAGGGTTTCCCGGGAATGGGCCGGCTTTGGCCCCGCAGAGCCGCCCTTCCCAGGGTAAGCGTAAAGGTTAAAGTGTGCTGCCGCAGTTGTGACAACGGCGTCGCCAGGGAACAGCGTGCTTGAGGCGCTGCCAGATAGCCCCAGGACAGGCTGTTTCCCAGCTGCAGCCAATGTAGGCTCTGGCTTAAGTTCCTGAATGGGAAGGGGAAAAAAAAAGCCCAAGGCCAGGCTGAGAAGCCTGGGTGGTGGCTGGTTTGCAGAGCCCCAGAGCACTGTGCTGCTCCTTGGGGTGTCTGGTTTTGGACCAAGGCATCTGAAATCCTGGGGTGCAACAGATACTGCTCTTCAATTCTACAATTCCTTCTTCCCAAAGGTCTGATTTCAGCTTATTTGTCTCTGCCCACAAATGAGTTTTATCTGTGATAATGCCAAACCATGGTCACCCATTGCCTTTGGAGAACCATGGCTCTCCAGTACCCGTGCCCAGGGCTTTGCTTTCTCACCTTGTCCCAAGGATTTGTGCCCAGACCAGCCTTGCTCCCAGGGAGTGTGGAAGATTGCAGGCATCCCGGGAAGGCTGGCTGGTGTCCAGGCGCTTGCTCCTGCTCTCCTTGGAGAATTTTATCCCAGTGTCCACCACACCAACAGCTCCAGGAGGGCTGTGGGGCATGGCTCTGGCTCATGGGCTCCTGCCTCATGCCTGGGCATGGATGTGCTGCTTCCACCTGGGGTTTGCCAGGAGGATGCAGAGCTGAAGGCTGGCGGAGTGGTGGCAGTGTGTGCCTGAAGTGACACTGGTGGCCTCCAGGTGCCTGGCAGCCCTCGGCTGGAGGAGGGGAGAGGCAATTCCAAACTGTACGTTGGCGATGACAGTCGACGGGCAGAGTCCCTGCTGGCCAGGCACAGCTTCTGACCAGTTATTCCTGACTGCGGCCCTACAGAGGCCAAGGTGGGGGACTCCCACTCATCACGGGAGCGATGGCTGTGCCAGGACTGGGCAGCGTGGGTGTCACTGTCACCAAGAACTGTGGATGCTGGTGATGCCCCAACCTCTGCTTCTACACAACTGCATCAGCACATCAGTGAGCTGGAGCTGTGTGCCTGCTCCTGCATTATCCCTGCTGGTCCTCATCACATTCCAGGTCTTGCCATGGATTTTAGGAAAGGAGCTGGCCTTGCTAAAGCAATAAATGTGAGCTGTGAAGGCCGGAGTGGGAGAGCTCCATGTCTGCTCAGGAGTCCCCGGCTGTGTCCCACTGAGCAAGTGTCGCTCTTGCATCCAGGTGGTGTTGGTGGGTGCCTGAGGCCAGGGCAGGGACAGGTGGGACAGCAGCACTTCAAGGACGGGGGGAACAGCTGTGCTCCCATCCTGGCTTGTCTCCCTTTCAATGCCACATGTGAACCACTGGCAAAGTCTGACCCCAGGCCATGGCACACAGATGCTGGTGGCTCACTGGGAGCTGGGATTTGGCAATGCAGAGCAGCAGCACTGTCTGGGCAGTGTTGGCCCTCCTGAGAGGTGCTGCAGGCAAAGTGAGCACTGCTCTTGGGGGGCTGCTGCTGCTTGTGTTGGTGGCATTGACTCAGCTCCATCGTGGATGGCACTGGCCAGGGCAGCCTCCCCACCTCCTTCGCTGCTGTAGCCTCCAGCCTTGCCACAGGAGAGGTTTAAACTAAGGAGAAAGCAAAGCAAGGTTTAAGCAGCCAGGTTTGGTGTCTGGCAGGACCTGAGCTTTGTGTGGCTGTGGGATGGGGAGCTGGGAGGCAGGACCAGGCTGGCAGCTGGCAGGGGCTGAGGCTGGAGGAGCCCAGGGTAATCTCAGCCTCCCCAGGCGTACCCAGCCAGCCCGGCCCTAGGGACAGCCCTGCTCCTCCAGCAAACACCCAGATCCAACCCCACGCAGTGCCTGAGGTGTGTCCTGGGGTGCAGCACCCCAGAAGGAGCTGGCAATGCCTGTTCAGCACCCATATACACAGCCCAACCTCTCTGGAGCCTCTTTCCCTGATTCCCAAAACACTTGATTTTGCAGAAAGTAAGACTTTCAGCTGGTGCCCAGGGGAGGCTGCAGCCACGGGCCAGTGCCCAGTTCCCAGCTGCTGTCACCTTCATCAAGGCTCAGTGGCAGTGCCCAGAGGTGCCACATCGTACCCACAGAGCACAGGGTCCTTTGGAGCTGCTCCCCCAAAGGGCCAGTGCCAGCGGGCAGAGCTGGCCACAGCTCAGCAGCACAGGGGACCAGCACCATCACCAGCTGCTTCCAGCCTCCATCCCCATGGGTTGGCCAGTGTCCACCTCGTGTCACCTGTGGGCACCTTGGAGGGCCTTGGCCACCTGGACCCTGTCCGGCTCACCCAGGCCACCCCCGTGGGATGGTGTCCAGTGCCACCACCTCCCGGTGGTGCTGTGCTGGAGCAGGAGGCAAGTCCGTCCCTGTCCCCTGCCCCTTGTCTGCGTGTCCCCAGCCCACGGGGGACAGGCGAGAGTGGCGTGTCCTTTGAACGGGCTCCAGCAGTAACAGGTGCTGGGAAAGGCGAAGCGGGCCGGCTCCCGCTGCTGTAAAGGATCCTCCTCTGCCCGCACTAATCCGGCTCCGTTACACCCGGGATAGAAGAGGCTGCTCCCTCCGGCGCTGCCACAGTGCAGATGCTGCCCCCCTGACCACCCACTGCACCAGCACCCAGGTAAAGGGGCCGGGGGGGTCTCCATGGCTTCTGACTTGGGGCGTGGTGGTGGGGGGTCCTGCGGGTAGTGGAGTCCCCAGCCCTGGGAAGAACACCCCCATCCCCACGGGCTTCCTGTGCTGAGCTGTGGGATGTGGGAACGCTCTCCCAAGGACTGCTCTGCTACACCTCCTGTTCCAGTAGACCAGCAAGCAACTTCCCTATTTTACTGGGATGGCTGCTGGTGGGTTTATTCTGGGGCTGGGCTGTCCTGGGCTCTGGACAGCTGCACAGGGGGGTGTTTTGGGACAGGGTGAGGAAAGATGACCAGGCACAGGAGGGCAGTGGAGCCCAGGGCAGAACAGGGATTTGGGGATCAGGTGCTGGGCTGGAGCCCAACGCAGGTACAGGGCACGAACAGCTCCCCTTGAGGGAGCTGGTTACCCCTGGGCAGGGGGACGAGCAGCGCTGGCGGCTGCTGGGTGCGGGGGTCTGTGTGGCCCCGGAGCAGATGGGGTTTGCCTGCATGTCTGGACCTCCCGTGTGGTTCAGGGGGAGCAGCAGAGGGGCCGTGCTGGGAATGCTCACCTCTCCTGATCCCCACTGCCAGCCCGGGGCCAGAGCCGCTGTCCCCTGCCCTGCCATGGTGGGATGTGGCCTTAAATTGTCACCCTGGCCGCGCCGCGCTGGCTGTGTGCACGTCGGAGGCCCCAGGCAGCCGGTGACAGGTGCCGGGGTCAGGCCATCGATCAGTCACCGCGGGGCAGATATCGGGGCACAATGGGACGGTGCCGGGACTGGTGGCCACGTGGGGGCCCTGGCTCGGTGCCACCAGCCCGGGAGCCGCCGGCTGAGCGGCAGGGGCACAGTTCCCGGCTGGATGGCAGCAGCTCATCCCTGCAGGAGCAGAGCCACTGCCCGAGTCCTGCCGTCCCCTCTGCAGGTCGTCGGGTCCGGCGAGTCCTCAGCTGCTGCTTTCTCTCCCGCAGGAGCGTCGCCGAACCGGGAGCACCGCGGGGCCGCCGCCTCCTGCCTGGAGTGTCCCATGGAGCAGGGTGGAGGGGCGGATGGTGCCGACACTGGGGGGGCTGGCGGCACGGCCCCCTCCGAAACCGAGGGCAGCACAGCACCTGCGGCCCCCCGGGCTGCCCAGCCCCAAGGGGGGACAGTGCCAGCTGCCACCGTGGCGCAGGATGGAGGGACAGATGAGCCTGGGCAGGAGAAGGCTGCAGGAGAGGCTGGAGGAGGGAAGACAGAGCCGGAGCAGGAGACAGCTCTGGCTGCTCCAGAGCCCCAGGATGGACGGGAAGCAGTTCGGGGAGAGGAGGCTTTGGCTGTGCAGCATGCTGGAGGACAGGCAGCATCTGATGAAGGGCAGGCAGCATCCATCGGGGAGAAGGTGCCGGCTGCCACCGAGGCCCAGGGTGTAGAGAAGGATGAGAAAGATAAGCCTGGGAAGAAGAAAGCTCCGGCTGTAGGAGATCACAAAGGAGGAAAGGCTTCAGCTGCTGCAAAGGCTAAGGATGGAGGGAAGGATAAGCCCAGGGAGGAGAAGCCTCCAGCTGTGGGAGAGCCTGAGAAAGGGAAGGATGAGCCCATGGAGGGGAAGGACCTGGCTGTAACTGAGGTGCAGGATGTAGGAAAGGACAAGCCCAAGAATGAGCAAGCCCCTGGTGGGTCAGGGGCTGAGAGTGGCGGAAAAGCAGAGCCCACTGAGAAGGCTCTAGCTGCACCAAATTCTGAAGAAGGGAAGGCAAAACCTATGGAGGAGATAGCCTTGGCTGCAGCTCAGGCTCAGGACAGAGGGAAAGGAGAGCCTGCAAAGGAGAAAGCCACAGTGGCTGCAAAACAGGAGGTCCCAGCCACTGCTAAAGTTCCGGATGAAGGGAAGCAAGATGCAAAGGCAGAGCAAGCCCCAGCTGATACCAAGCCTGCAAAGGAGAAGGCCCCAGCTGCTGCAAAGGCTCAGAGTGGGAAGAATAAAGTAGTACAGGCAGAAAAAGCCCCAGCAGTTAAAAAGGCTCTGGACGGAGGCAAAGAGGAGCCCACGAAGGAGAAGGCTCCAGCTCCAGCGAAGGAGAAAGCCATAATTCCTGCAAAGGAGAAAGCCCCAGGTGATGCCAAAGCTCAGGATGGAGAGAAGGCAGCAGCAAAGGCAGAGAAAACACCAGCTGCAAAAACGGCTCAAGGTGGAGGCAAAAAGGAGCCTGCAAAGGAAAAGTCCCCAGCAGCTGCAAAGGTGCAGGATGGAGGGAAGAAAACTGCAAAAGTGGAAAAATCCACAGTTGCGTCAAAGGCTGGAGATGGAGGGAAAGATCCTACAAAGGAGAAGGTCGCGGCAGCTGCAAAGGCTCAGGATGGAGGGAAGAAAGCTGCTGAGGTGGAGCCTCCCACAGCTGGAGCAGAGGCTGGGGATGGGGCTGCAGAGCCCACGGAGGCAGCGGCCATGGCTGCTGTGAAGGCTCAGGGTGAAGGGGAGCAAGTGTCCAAGGAGACAGAGGGACAGCCACCACCGACCCCCGAGCCCCCGCGCCCGGTCCTGCTGCAGAGCCTGAGCTGCCCGGCTGCCTGCCACAGGTACCCACACCCTCCTGGGATGGGGGGGATCCCCCTCGCTGCTCCAGGGAGCCCTGGGTCCCTGGGTGTTGGGCTCGGGAGCTGCTGCCCTGGCTCGGCTCACCTCCCACTCCTGCTTCCAGGGAGGAGCAGCCCTGGGCAGAGGTGGCAGAGATGGAAACAATAGAAGAGGAGACCACGATGGTGGAGCCAAAAGAGGGTCCGACAGAGCCTGGCTCTGGCTCATCAGCCCTGGGGGACCTGCAGCCCCTGGAACCCCCTGGCACCCCACAGGAGAGGACATTGCCCAGTGCCACAGGGCAGCCCCCGGATCCTGCTGGGGTTGCGGAGCAGCCTGGACCTGGGGTGCAACCATCTTTGACAGAGGCAAAGCCACCTCCTAGCCCCTACCTCACCCCCGATTTTGGAAAGGAAGATCCTTTTGAGATATTGGGTAAGGCCATGAGGTACCTGCCTTTTCCTTACCCCCCTGGACCCTCTGTGGAGTGACAGCCTGGGAACCCCATGGCCCTGCCTGCTGCCCATGCTGCCCTCCATGCTGCCAGCTCCTGTCCTTGGCTTGTCACCTGCCTGGTGGCCTTGGAGCTCCCCTTTCACTGTAAACAGGGCTAAATACGTCGTGTCCCTTCCTAGCCTGCTCTGGCCACACTGACTGTGAGGAAGAGGAGCCTGGGGAGTGACAGTGACTGTCTGGCTGGTGGCAGGGGACAGCATGTCCTCACATCCTGCACCACTGTCCTTGTGGGGATGGCAGGGCTTGGGGGCAGTGGGTGCTTGTGGAGATCCCTGTGAGGCTGGCTCCTGCTCTCACCTGGGAAGGGGTGGCATAGGAGTGGGTGCACAGGGTGCCCCGTGAGTGGGATTTGTCCTGGGAGGGTGAGCAGGAGGTGGTGGCATGGAGGGGGGTTGGCCTGGAGAGGGCGACAGACAATGACATGGCCTGGAAAGGGTAAATGTGACATGTGGGATGGTGGGGGTGGCTGTCATGAAGTAAGGTGGGTGCCATGCATTAGGATGGGTGCCATGGAGCGGGGTGAGTGCCATGGAACAGGGTTGGTGCCATGCAGCAGGGTGATGCTGCGGGCAGTAGCGAGGGACCCTTCAGGGGCTGCTGCATCCTCCAATGCAGCCCCAGTCAGGAGCCCCTGGCTCACAGCCCAGCACTCAGTACCTGGCCACATCCTGCACCCACAGGCTTGGCTGGGTGCCTGTCTTCACCCCACATGAGGGCAGCCCAGGGTACCCACAGGTGGGGTCCCCTGGACAGCAGATTCCCTTCTCACTTCATCCGTTCTCTCTGGGCAGACGATGTCCCTCCGCCGCCAGCGCCCTTCGCACATCGCACCGTCACCCTGCGCTCTGCCAGTGTCAGCTCCCAGTTCAGCCTCAACTCCAAGAACATCCTGGGGGGGTAAGGAGGGGCCCCAGTGCTTCCCTCTGGCACTGTCCCAAGCTGCCTTCCAGCCTTGGGCAGCGGCTTTGAGTCGGTGGGACTCCTCTGGTCATGATGGGTGGGTGCTTTGGGCAGGATGGGTGCCTCAGGCAGTGCCGAGCAGCACCACAGTGCAGTGTGAGGGTCCCCAGCAGCCTGAGTGGCTGATGGCTTGGGCACCTCTCCCTCCCTCCCTCCCCAGGGGCAAGTTTGGTGAAGTTCACACGTGCACAGAGAAGGAGACGGGGCTCAAGCTGGCAGCCAAAGTGATCCGGAAGCAGGGAGCAAAGGACAAGGTCTGAATGATGCCGGGCAGGGGGTGGCAGTGTTCTGCTCTGTGTGCCCCCCTGGTGTGGGGACACAGCCTGTCCCAGTGGCACAGCCAGGGCTGACACCCCACACCATCCTGGGGCTCCTTCCGCAGGAGATGGTGCTGCTGGAGATCGACGTGATGAACCAGCTGAACCACCACAACCTCATCCAGCTGTACGATGCCATCGAAACGCCCCGGGAGATCATCCTCTTCATGGAATTGTGAGTGCCTGTGCCTACCTTGGGGCTGTCCAACCCCAGCACGCTACATCCCACCCTGGCTCTGCTCAGCATCTCTGTGATGGAGCTGGGCCGGGGTCCCCAGGAGGGCAGGGAGCTCTGCAGGAGGATGGCTTGGGGCAGGGAGCCCCCCCAAAGTGACCCCATAGTCCATCCCCATGCAGTGTGGAGGGTGGTGAGCTCTTTGAGCGGATCATCGACGACGACTACCACCTGACGGAGGTGGACTGCATGGTGTTCGTCCGGCAGATCTGCGAGGGCATCCGCTTCATGCACCACATGTGCGTCCTCCACCTCGACCTCAAGGTGCGGGGCTGGGGGCTGACAATGGCAGGGCCAAGGGTGACAGCAGGACACTGGCTGGCTGTGGGAGGGGTGCCTGTGGGTCAGCATCGCTCTGGTGTGGGTCAGCTGCAGGACCCATGCAGTGGGGATGTCCTCTCTCGGTGGTGGGGCAATGGTCACCCTGTCCCCACAGCCTGAGAACATCCTGTGTGTCGCTGCCACCGGGCACATGGTGAAGATCATCGACTTTGGGCTGGCTCGAAGGTGAGGTTTTCTTCCTCAGCTCTCTCCCTCCTCGCTGTCCCCCTTTCACCCTTCACTCCGTGTGCCTTTGGGTACCAGGAGCACCGGGACCTGCTCTAGGCCATTGCTTTGGCCACGGCTCTCCCTGACTAGCTGGGGAGGGCAGCATCTGCTGAGAGAGAGGCAGTGGTTTGGGGGAGCAGCCTGTCCCCCTCCTGCTGACTTGCACCCCCTTTGGCTGCAGGTACAATCCCAATGAGAAGCTGAAGGTGAACTTTGGCACCCCTGAATTCCTCTCCCCTGAGGTGGTCAACTACGAGCAGGTCTCCTACTCCACGGACATGTGGAGCATGGGCGTCATCACCTACATGCTGTACGTCAGGGCTGGGCAGGGGCTGCCAGTGCCATGCTGGGGAGCTGTGGTGCTGGGACAGAGCTCTCCTGGGTGCAGAGCTGTCCCCAAGTACCCGGTTGCTTGGTGGCAGGTGGGGGGTCCTGGATGGGGAGATGGCCGTGTGGGGCTGGGGGCTTGGGGGCAGGAAGAGGCTCAGGCTGGCTGCAGACAGGAGCACAGGGCAGTGCCAGAACATCCCTGGAGCAGCCTTGGCCAGACTGGCTCTCTTCCAGGGGGTCTGGGAGGTGCTGCAGCCTGAGAGCACCTGACTCCTCACCTCCCTGCACCCCCAGGCTCAGTGGCCTCTCCCCCTTCTTGGGTGACGACGACACCGAGACACTCAACAACGTCCTGGCTGCCAACTGGTATTTCGATGAGGAGACCTTTGAGAGCGTCTCCGATGAGGCCAAGGACTTCGTCTCAAACCTCATCATCAAGGATAAGAGGTGTGAGGCTGGCAGTGGCCATGGGGTCCCGGGGTGGACATCCCCAGAGCAGCCCTGGGTACCACATGCTGCCTCTTCACCAGGACCTGCATCATCCCTGGGTCCTGCACTGAATGAAACACAGGGGCTCTGCCCCACTCTAATTGTCCCCAGCAGAGCCCTGCATCCCTCCAGGGACACCTGTCCCAAGCAGGATGTACTGGACCCCTCGGGGTCCTGCCCAGAAGTCCCTGGGCACATCCTTTCATCTGGTTTACCCCCTGCAGGGTTATGGGGTTTTGGGGCTCTGGAGTGGCTGGAGAAGGGGGTGGTTGGGAGTGAGGGGCTCGAGCAGGGTTGACGCAGGCTCCTCTCGCCCCCAGTGCTCGGATGAGTGCTGACCAGTGCCTGCAGCATCCCTGGCTCAATAATCTGGCAGAAAAGGCCAAACGCTCCAACCGGCGGCTCAAGTCCCAAGTGCTGCTCAAGAAATACGTCATGAGGCGGCGCTGGAAGGTGTGGGGGGCTTGGCAAGGGCATGAGGGTCAGCAGCTTCTGAGGGGGCTGGGAGGGGGCTGCCAGACTCTCTGTCCCGGGGGGTGGCATCTAGAGCATGGAGAACGCTCTGTCTTGCTGTGCTGCTGCAGCTGGGACACAGGGCTGGGGACCCTTGCGCATGGATGCCCCTGAGGAGAGACCCCCATCAAGCATGTGGTGGTTACTCCTGTGCCGATCCCAAGAGCAGCTTCTAGGGGCAGGAGTAGTGTCAGGCCCCAGAGCGGGGTCTGGCTCAACTTCTGGTGCCACAGCCCTTGCCAGAGGATGAGCATCTTTCCTCTTCCCTTTCACAGAAAAATTTCATCGGGGTGTGTGCTGCCAACCGCTTCAGGAAGATCACCAGCTCGGGGTCCCTGACAGCGCTGGGCATCTGAGCTGGACTCCCAGCGGAGCCGAGGCCGGAAAGGAACCACTGGAGAGGGACCCCCACCAGTCTGGAGCAGCTCTGCCGAGCTGGTCCCACCCCGGGCAGCATCACTGCGCTCAGGACCACATCACCGCTGGGGGTGCTCGCAGTGGCCTTGGGGCTCCTGAGGCTCCAGCCCTCCGCACTCCCACCGAGCCGATGCTCCCGTCGGGATTTCCTCAGAATGTGAGGCTGCTCAGGAGTGGAGGTTTCTGATCTAATCTCTGGCCCTGGCCCGGCTGCGTGATGCCCGACCTGCAGCCTCTCTGCTCTGCTCACGCTTCCTTCCCGTGCCCTCGGAGGAGGAAGGCCATTCCGGTGTGATCCCGCTGCCTCGGCCACCTGGCGCTTGCTGCTTTTGGACTCAAAATGTGTCACCTCTGCCTGTAAATGCCGCAGCCCTGCCCTGCCTTCGCTGCCGCTGGCCCCTGCACTGCCCGACCTCCCTTCCCAGCTCTGTGGCTCGGCGATGATGCTGGAGGGCACCGCGGACCCTCACCCTGGTACCTTGGCACCGGAGCCGGGGCTGAAGCACCTCCTCCTGGCCAGCTGGGCATGTGGGAGCGGAGCTGGCCCCGAGCTGCTGCTCGCACAGGAAGGGAGGAAGCAGCAAGCACGCTTCCAGCGGCGTCCCCAGCTGGGAGCCGACGAGGAAAGAAGGAGGCTTTGTGTTCCTCCTGCCCTCCCTGCCCTTCGGTTCTGCCAGCGGGGGAAAAACACAACCTCTGCTTCACCCGTCCCCGGCAGAGCGCGATGAGCGAGGCGGGCTAATGCAGAGCAGCTGGCCCGCGCTCCCCGCTCCGGCCGGCACCGCTCACCCGACCACCAACACACCGGAACCGCTCCGCCGCTCCCCGCCCTGTGCGGGGGCTCCGCGGGACCTGCTGGGACTGGGGAGAGGGGTGCTCCTGCTCCCGCGGTTTGTCCCGATCCCCGTCCCCTCTGCCTGCACCCCTTGGGCCTCCCCGGTGCTGCCGGAGGATGGGCATCCCCTGGGATTTGCAGCATCCAGCCTCGCCCGCTGCAGTAGGGGATCGGGGGTTGGCAAGAGGTCCTCCAGCTTTGGCTTTTGCCGTGGCTGAGCCCCCCCAAGCCAAGGCTGTGTGTTTGCTCTGGAGCTGCCTGTGCCCTCTGTGCCTGCTGGAAAAACACTGGGGAGAGGCACAGGGAGACATTGCCTCTCACCCCCATTGGCTGCAGCAGGGGAAGGGGCTTCAGGCCTGTCCCCACCAGGCAGCAGCCAGGGCTAGTGGGACCCTGCCCTGTAATGGAGCCCTCCACAGCGCTCGCCTTCTTGTAAATAAATGTACAGGTCTGCCCACAGCCCACACCTGCCACTACGGGGGGCTGGGGAGGCCCTGCTCCCACCTGTGGGGCCTCGCAGGATAAGTGAGATGAGGATGGGAAGCAGCGTCTCATCTCTGTGGTAGAGGGAATGGGTCCAGGCTGTGCTGTGGACAGGGACCACCTGGTACGTCCTGGGCAGGGCTGGGCAGGCACGGTGCCAAGGGTTTCTGGTCTCCACACCCAACAGCTCTGAGCACCTCAGGGGGATGGGGGAAGGGGAAGCGACTGGATGGGTGGATGGATCAGCTGTCAGTCAGAGGTGTCCTCACACCTTCAGCATCTGCCCACATGGGGTGGGATGCCCAGGCAAGGGCTGGGAGGTCCTGGTGCCCCTTTGCCCAGGGGAGCTGTGGCTGGCCCTGAAGTGGTTAAGGCTGCCAGAGCCCGGACTCCAGCTCCCGCCGCAGGCGTCCCTCCCAGCCGCTTCCTGCCGGCAGCCTTTGACCGGTTCCTGTCGGTGACCACCCCGCAGGCCTGGACGCCAGCGCAGCCCCATCTGGTTTGAGTTACGCTCCACGGCGGTGACGTCTCCTTCCTGTCTGGCCCCAGGAGCCGCGCGTCGCCCCGGTCCCGGCCCTGGCCCTGGCCGGCCACAGGAGCTGCAGGGCGCTGCTGCGGGGTGGTCATGGGGCTTCCAGATGGACCATCAGCCCCGGACATTCCTGGCACCCTGAGCTGTTGTAGGGGATCAGTTCCTGAGCACAGCCCTGTGTGTGCACGTCTGCAGCAGAGGGATGCACAGACACCAGCGCATCCCAGGGTGGGGGACCCCTACCCCACAGCCCAGTTTGGTTTCTCCAGCCCCCTCCTTCCTACCCCGGGACCCTACAGAGATGCATACTGAAGCTGGATGAGTGGGGCCACAGGGCTGACACTCATGGAAATAGCCGTGATCCCATCCTATGTTCCCAGCCAACAGGGCTCATGAGCCCCTGAAGCTGCTTGGAGTGGACTGGTCCCACTGGGGCCAATGGACAGGGCTGCTCCTGGTCCAGCACAGTGCACGACAGCCAGCCCCATCCCTTATGTGTGGGGTCCTCATCACCCCCACGGGTGCACGGTGCAGTCTGGGTGTGCACACGTGTGTCCTCAGCATCCATCCCCGGAGCCTGGAGCAGCACACACTCCCCATGCACCCCGTTCCTGTGGCACCCAGCCTGCCTGCAGAAACAAGGAGCCCCGCAGGCAGTGCAGGGAGGGAAGGGGAGCGGGCAGACCGCTAGCACTGGCACCTGCCAGCACGTGGCAGCGGCAGCAGGTTCGCCCTGTGACCGGGCGCAGCACAGTCCTGGCCACGGCACAGCCCAGGATGGGAGCGGGCGAGAGCGGGCAGGGGGCCAGGCCACCCACAGCGAGCCGGGAGCGAGGAAGGGAGGAGGCAGAGCTGGGAGAACAGCGGGTCCATGACCGGCAGTCGGGGTGAGGGCGGGAAAGGGGAGCGCTGGGAGAGCACATGGCTCTGATCTGCACTCCCGGGCAGTGCAGGATGTGCAGGACAGGAGCCCCCATCCCTAGCGGCTGCTGCAGTTTGGGGGACAGTGGGATGTGCCACACTGTTCCCAGCACAGGGGACCCCATCCAGGGCACAGCACGGGGCCGGGGCCGTGTGTTCCCAGCCGGGGCGGGCGATGGGCCCGGCCACGCTGCGTGGGAACCAGACGGCCCCTGGGCATGGCTGCGGCGCTCGCTTCCTCCCGCGCCCCCGGGGACCGTGCGAAGGAGGGGGCTGAGGTCAGCCGCGCTCGCCGCCGGCCGCTCCGGAGACGCCAGCATGATGTAGGCGCTCAAATATTGTTTTCCACTGGGTAGGGAAAAAAAAAGGGAGAAAATAGAGGCCCAGGGCTGAGTGGCGGTCCTCGATGATGAAGGGCGGCCCCCCCTGCCCTGCCCGGGGCTGGGACTCAGCCATGGCCCAGCAGCAGCAGTCTGGGGGCTGATAACAGAGCTGACGCGGCCGCGGTGCTCCCGGTCCCCGAGTGACGGCAGTGTCCCTCCGTGCCAGCACGGCCCCCGCAGAGACCTCCGGGTCTCGCTGGTCTTGGGGAGCTGGGACGACTTTGACACAAATTCGGTCCCCACATCTGCATGGAGAGCCTCTGCCAGCCCAGTGTTTATCCCGGGGCTGGCTGTGCTGTGAGGTTTGAGTGTTGCTGCTCCTGGGGAGCTCCCTCTCCCAGCCTGGGGTTGGCAGGATGAGGGGCACAAGCACAGCCCCTCACTTTGCCAGCATCATTCTGGCCCCACTCCAGAGCTCAGAGGTGCTGACTCGGGTGTCCCAGTGCTGTGTGGGAAGGGGCCGGTGGCCAGGTCCCATCGTGGGACTGTGTGAGGACCTTGCCCACTCCAGTGTCCCCCAGCCTGGCCAGCTGGGGCATGTCCCTGTGCCCAGCCCAGTGTCAACAGCAGTGACTCAGCTGGTGCCTCTTCACTGGCAGCCACCCTGCATGATTCAGGTCGGAGGAATCCACTTTCCTGGCTGTTCCCATCAGAGCTGCAGCCCCTGGCACAGCCCATCTTTGGGGCTGCCCTGGTCTAGGAGTCTGCAGGGACTAGTTGGAATCCCAGCCAGGCACTGACACAGCCACAAGCAAGGACAGACAGGGGAGGGAGCCCTGTCCCCCCCACAGCAGAGCCTCCACACTGTGCCACAACCCCTGGTGCCTCTCCACAGTCAGTCTGGGGCAATACGGGTCCATTTGCAGGGCCACACGCTGAGGCTGGTGCCACTTGTGCCACGTGTGACACCCTGTGCAAAGCCAGGAACTTGGAGGGGTCCCAGGCACAGGGAGGTGACAGCGGGGCTCCATTGGGGGATAACTTCTGCTGCAGCACATTCCCCTGACCCGCAGGGACAAAGTTCCCTCAAACTACCATGGGATGGCGCTTCAGGGGCTCCTGGCCCCACACTGTGGCAGGACCTTGTCCCCAGCATCTCCCAGGGACACAGGACCTGGGCGTAGGTGCCCTGACCCAAGCCATGCCCCGTCCCCGCACGGCCTCGCCATCCAGTCAGCGGTCACTGGCGGAGGGACTGGTGGGGATGTGGGCTGTGCCAGGTGGCCTTGGGGACGTGTGTCCCCCAGACAGCACCTGAGCTGGGGCTGAGGGTCCCCAGCTTGCCCCTGCCCACTGCCCACCTCGAATGGGGCACAGAGACCACAGAGGCAGCATTGGGGAATGTGTTTTATTGGCTGCTGGGTTGTCCCAGGGTAGGGAGTCCCTCACTCGAAGAAGAACATGCCGGGTGTCCGGTAGAGGCAGGGGGGCAGCCCCAGGGGGTAGCCATTACCCCCCTGCAGTGGGATCGCAGTCCCCGGCCCCCATGGCTCCTTCTGCTCACCTGCCCGTGGCCCCATGGCCCCAAAGGGTGACTGGCGGGGGGCGGCGGGGGCCGGGGGGGCTGCAGCCAGGAGATGCTCCAGCGCTGTGCTGCAGGGCCGCTCCTTCACGCAGAAGCTCAGCGCCTGCACCCGGCACTGGTAGCTGCTGCCCAGCGCCTCGGGGCCCGGCCGGCTGAAGGAGCCGAACACGGGCAGGTGGGGCTGCGTGTAGCCCTCTCCCTCCAGGAAGCAGGATGAGGGGGGTTTGCCGGTGCCGAGGAGGTTGCCAGGGAATGCAGGTGGCACCTGCCCAAACGCCTGACACGGTCCCAACCCAGGGGCAGCCAGCTCCTTGCCCTCCAGCTGCCCCGGGGGAGTGTCTGGCGTGGCCGGCGAGTCCTGCGGGGGGTCCCTGTGCTGGGTGGGCAGCAGAGCGGGCAGCAGGGCAGGGTGCTGGTGCTGGGCCGGGCGCTCGCTGGGCAATGGGTACTGACCTGGCCGGGGCAGCTGCAGCGCTGCCGAGAGCCCCCCGAAGACAGTCTCCTTGGGCGGGCGACTCTCGGGGGGTGTGAAGAACGGCCCCTTGGACTGTGGCACGTCCGGCAGGTACAGGCAGGGCTGCCTGGCCTTGGGCGGCTGACGCCGGGCACAGGGCTCAGGGCACCCCGGCACCCCAGCACCCTCAGACAGAGTGGCAGGGCTCAGCAGGCGTCCTGTGGCCGACGGTGAGGTGTAGCCCCCCTCCGCCTTCCCCTCCTCAGGCAGCGGGGCAGCGGGCAGCCCTCGCGCCTGCTGTCTGGGGGTCTTCCCACGCCCCTCGTCTCCCTCAGTGCCCGGTGCATCCCGGAGGCCCCTCTTCCTGGTGAAGCGCCGGCGGCGCCGCAAGAAGCTGCCGTTCTCGAACATGTTGTAGCAGTCGGGGTCGAGGGTCCAGTAGTTGCCCTTTCCTGGCTTCTTGTCATCACGGGGCACCTTGACGAAGCACTCGTTGAGGGAGAGGTTGTGGCGGATGCTGTTCTGCCAGCCCTGCTTGTTCTCGCGGTAGAAGGTGAAGCGGCCCATGATGTAGCGGTAGATGCCGCTGAGGGTGATGCGCTGCTCGGGCGCGCTCTGGATGGCCATGGTGATGAGGGCGATGTAGCTGTAGGGTGGCTTGGTGGCCTCGGCGCTGGGGAAGGCGCCGCCGGCCGGCTCAGGGGCCGGCGGGCTGCGCAGCGCCGCGTCGCCGACGGGGAGGTCCGGCTGCATCCTCCCGGCCGGCCCCCGCCGTTCCAGCGCTGCCGCTGATCCCGCTCTGCCGCACGGCCCCAGCACGGCCCGTTAAAACCCGCCGGCCGGCGAGGGGGCGGCGGGCCCCTCCTCTGAGGGGCCGCCCAGGGCGGAGCGGGGCTCTGCCGTCCAGCACTGGTCCCTGTGGACAGACGGACGGATGCGCCGCCAAGGCCTGCGGCCAGCAGCCAGTGGCCGCGGGGTTGGCACGGCCGCGGCCTCCCCAGGGCAGAGGCGGGCACAGCCCCCGGCTCCCCCAGCCCCTTTTCCCACGGAAGGTTCCCACGACCTGGTTCTCGTC
Source organism: Eulacestoma nigropectus (assembly GCA_013397775.1). Classification (NCBI taxonomy): domain Eukaryota; kingdom Metazoa; phylum Chordata; class Aves; order Passeriformes; genus Eulacestoma; species Eulacestoma nigropectus. The sequence goes on from VZTE01004705.1 coordinate 1,237,049, forward strand.
CTGCCCTGCTCACGGTGCGCAGCCGGGCTCCGGGTGGGCTGGAGTGAGGCTGAGTGAGGGATGTTGGCAGGACTGAGGGTGCTGCCTGCCCTCAGAGGCCCATCTGCCCCCTGCCCATCCCAGTGCCTCAGCCCCTGCCCCCAGACTGGGCTTGTGCTAGATCCTGTGCCAGGTCTCTGTTGTGCCAGGTCCCTGCACTGTTCCCAAAACTCTGGTAGCAGCACGGGCCCCAGGATCCCCATCACACTACCCATGAGGGGAAACTGAGGCACACCTAGTGAGTGCATTTAGGACAGGCTTCTGTGTTGCCAGGTCAGCAGAGCAGCTAACGGGCACCTCACTGCTGCCTTCACCCCTGCCAAGGGGCTGGGACAAGGGGCAGGACAGGTCTGGAGCCAGCGCTGGGGCAGGGGGTTGTCTCACGCCGTTTCCCTGTGGCTGGGGCTGAGCTGGCCTTGCCCACATGAGGCTCTGTCCGGACTCAGCTTCCCCAGTCACCCATGCTCCGCTCAGATCAGCACCAGCTCCCCAAAACCAGAGCCAGCCCCCGACACTGATACGAAAACGCAACCTTTATTTCTAGGGTTTGCAAACGGCGAGTCCTGGCAGCACAAGTTGCAAGGACGGAGCCGGGTCTGCCCCAGTTCGCTGAACAGGCACGCAACAAATCCTACCTGGGGGACTCCTGGGGAATAAATACAGCAATCACAGGGGCAGCAGCACCTGCCCACCCCAGCTAACATCCGTCCTTGTCTGGTCCTGCATGCTGAGCACCCTGTGCACTCTGCCTCGGGACATGCAGCTGGAGTGGGGCCGTGGGGCTCAGAGCCTCCCGCTCTGAGACTTTATGGCAACTGGGCTCTCCTCTCCCACCCAGCTCAGGGCTGGCAGAGCTGTTTGAGGACATGGAGAACGTGGCTGGAGGTGCCAGGGGCGCAGGGCTGGGGGGAGTTGCGGAGCAGCATCGGCCTCAAGCGCTGGGCATGATGGAAGAGCTCCCGTGCGAACACCGGCTCCACCTGTGGAGGCACAGAACAACAGAGGATGGGCACAGGTCCTCGTCCCCACATTGCAATGGTCTCCCGTGCCTGGCTCGGGGGCGGCCAGCCCCAGTGGGTACTCACGTGAGCCATGATGAGCTTCTGGAAGGGGTGCCCAGCTCTGGTGGGGTACTCCTCCCCGAAGCACAGATAGATCTGGTACTGTGGCATGAGCTGCCCGTTGCTCAGGTACTCCCGCACCTCTGCAAGACACCAACCCTGTCAGGGGACACGGGGTCCCCACAGCCCCCATCAGCCACACCAGGGCAGGACCTGCCCCTCTTCCTGAGAGCAGCAGGGTCTCCCAGGACTTACGCTGTATGTACTGCTGTGTGTCCAGCAGCTTGTAGGTCTTCTCCCTCTCCAGCTTGTTGGGCCAGTTCTTGTGTGGGGCCAGTGGCCCATTCCAGTACACCCTGCCCTGGCACTGGCGCTTCATGAAGACTCCCTCAGGTGCTACCCACAGCAGCACCCCACGCTCCAGGTGGGGCAAGAGCCGCTCCAGCACGTCGGTCATGCAGGCCACGTGGCCATGGCCACTGAGCACCTGTGGTGGGGGGAATTTTATCTGCTCCATGCAGGAGGGGCCGTAGAGGTGCTCGCTGTCGGCTGGCACAGCGCTGGTGCTGATGCGGCAGCCCTCGGCCGTGCGGGTGGTCACCTCCTTCACCAGCACATCGCAGTAGTACAGGCGGATGTGGAGCCAGCAGTCTGGGGCAAGGGGAGAGTCAGTTCACGGGCAATGGAAGGGTCAGTTCATGGGCAGTCCGGGCTGGTGGGGCCACCCAAGGCATTGCCCACCAGCATGGCTCCTACCTGAACTGTTGACATCCTCCACAGGGAGGTAGGACTGGGGTCCGGGAAGAAGCTGGCCATGGGTCGGGTTCCAGCCATAGAAGACTCCCCTCACAAGGCACGCTGGACCAGGGCAGAGATGAAGTGGTAAAAGGACATGGGCAGTTACCCCAAGGGCTCCCAGGCGCTCTCCTGGCCCAAGCCCCTGGGCCTACACTTCCCACTGGGTTTGCTCATTATTGGGCCTCATTATATCCCATAAGGGCATGGCTTGGCTGGGGTAGGGTGGGAGTCCTCAGCCCCTACCTCAGTCCCTTCAGGATCCTGGCAGAAGCGTGTGCTCCCTGCCCCCAGCCCTATCCCACCAAGAGGGACCCTCCTCACCTCGCTCAGTTGGGTGGGCAGAGAGCCGGGGCTGTGGAGACACATGGGCAGTCTCCAGCCTGTCCTGCTGGCTTTCCTCCTTCTTCGGACTCCCCGCGGTGCTGCCCTGGGAGTAGGAGCAGCTTTGGTGAGGGCTGACCTGGCAGTGGGGGATCCTGAGCCAGCTCCTGCCTCTACTATGGACCAGCAGATCCCCTGCCTGGGTCTGGCAGCTGCGTGGCACAGGGGACCCTCACTGATGCCCCGTGGGACAGATGCAGGCAGTGTGCAAGCAAGGGAGCAGCTGATGGGTGAGGGGGGGGATTTGAGGGTCCCACCTTCTCCTCTGCCTGGACGGCACAGGGCAGGCTCACCTGTTGGTCCTCACTGCCTGGGGACTGTGTGTCACTGTCCTCTGCAGAGAGCAAGAAAGGACGGATGAACGAACCCCTGGCAAACGGCAGGAACAGCCCCAGGGAAGACAGCTGGCTGTCCGGGACACCCAGAGAGGAAGAGGAGCAGGGAGGGAGGGTAATGTCGGTGGGGCACGGCACTTGTACAGGCATGGTTCAGGTATCAACCCCACATCTGGCACAGGAGGAGGGACGGCAGGGACGTACCTGCATCACAGGCTCTGTCAGTGACGATCTGGTACACCTTGTAAGGCTCGGAGATGTCCAGCTGGCTCCGCTCGGGCACCTCCTGGAAGTCAGTGCTCTTGTTGAGGGCGCAGCGCAGCCGCGTCTTCCAGGTGGAGGGGTCGGCCTTGTCCGTCCCTTCGTGGTACTTCCCCTTGTAGACGGCCCAAGCCTGAGGGACAGAAGGTGCCCTGTGCTGTGAGGGCTGCCACAACCTGGCTCGGCTGTCCAAGGGAGTCCACCGGGGTATGAGTTCACCGGGGCTGAGGGGGCAATGGGGAACCGGGGCTGTGTGTCCTGCGGGCTGCGGGGAGTTGGCTGGTGCGGGGTTTAGGGGAGCACACGGAGCTGGGCAGCCGGGAGCCCCGGGAGTGTGCTCGGAGCTGGGCGGTGTGTCCCAGGGGTGCGCATGGAGCCAAGTCCTAGCGCTGCGCACAGAGTGCCCTGTAAGGTGCACATGGAGCTCGGCTGCACGGAGCTGGGCAGTGGGGAGCCCCGGGCAATGGGGAGCCCCGGGAGTGCACAGGGAGCCCGGGGGCCAGTCCCAGGGACGCTGCCAGGCCCGAGTGGGGGCCGCGGGAGCCGGGGGTACCTTGAAGAGCGCAGCATCCTCCTGCTGCCGGTAATCCTGCTTGGCCGCGTGCTTCCAGGGGATGCGGAAGAGCGTCCGGTGCCGGTTCTCCCAGCGCAGCCCCGGGTACCGGCCGCTGTCGATCTGCGCGATCAGCCACTCCTTCAGCCGCATGGGCGCCCCCGGCTCCGCCATCGCGGCCCGGCGGCGAAACCGAAAGCGGCTCCGGCTTTCACTTTCCCTTTCCGGGCCCACGCCGCCGGCTCTGGCTGGTCCACGGCGGAGGGGACGGGTCTTAAAAGTTTTTCTCTGCTCCACTTTTCCCCACGCAGCAGCGTCAGACATCCGTGTTCAGGAAAATGTGATGTCGTAATTGAAGGTTACAGCACTGGGAACAGCTGGAGCTGGTGCCTCCGGGAAGGACCCCCAACAAAGGCATCCCCGCGATTTCAGACCCTCACAATGTGTGCACCTATGTACACCAATGGTGATTTTAGGCTCTTCCTGTTGTTCATTGGCTCCTGCGGAGCCTCTGGGTGATCGACCCCCACCCCGGGACGTCCCCTTTGTTAGGCAAAGGGTGGGCGCCCATTCCTGGCTCTTGCCTGGGGCTCCAGCCTTTTCCTGCCATGAAGAACACAATGTGCAGCTCACCCTGATAATTTACATACCGAGAAACCTGCACGAGCTGTATTTCTCAACACAGGCAGCCTGCACCCCCCAACAGAGGGGCAGGCACATTGCATCAACGGGAGAGGGGACAAGGCACCAGAAGGAACGCGGAACTCTCCTGCACCTCTCCCAAGTGCTTCCCCTAAAACTGTCAGGATTCCCACACGCTCCCCGAAGGGACAAGGAACCCTACTCCCGTGTCTTCCTGCTGTGGAGACCCGGACACGTCCCAGCTCCAGGGGCTGTTTCCTCCCGTGGGACCAACTGCTCACTCCCACGGGTGTGGGGAGCTGCAGGGAGCTGCAGGAACAGCACGGAGTTTCCAGGGTGGTGTGAACAGTCACATGTCCCTATCTCTCAAATCTCTATGCTCTAATGCTCACGTCTGCCTCGTGGGGCTCTGGTGCTGAGTCGAGCAGGGTGGGAAGGGCGGATGAGCTGTGCCAAGGGCTGCTGGGACCGGGGTGGGAGCCTGACACATCCTGCACCAGCTCCCCACCGGCCCCCAGTAGGGCACGGGCTGGGTCACTGGGCCACTCTGAGGTGATACGTATTGGTTCCTCCATCACTGCTGCAGAGCCTCATGTCGCTGTGCAGGGAAACCCAGCTCCTCTGACTGGCTGCTGCCCCCCAAGTCTCCTTTTGCAGTCGCCCAGGTCTCCTTTCCTGCTCTGAGTCAGAGAGTCACCTCTCGCCGAGAGGAGAAGCAAAGTCCCTGAGAGCTGCTGGGGCTGCAAAGTCTCCAAATGAATAATCAGTGGCAGAGAGCCCAGTCCCGGGCTTTCCCAGAGGATGTGAGGATAGGGCACGGCCACGTGGCAAAGAGGGCACATGGGGCCACACAGGGTGTACAAGCGAGCCCCACTGGCAGGGGTTTTCTCTCCTTACTGAGCCTGTCCGGGACCTCTGTTGCAAAGGGAAGCCCAGGCACTCCCTGTGCCCTGCATCTGGGCGAGCTGTGGGGCCACGTTCTGGGAAAAGGGCCTGGGACTGACCGACAGAGAATCCATATCTTCCCTTTCTGCCTTGGAAAGCAGAGCGATGGCAAGGAGTCACTGCACAGCCTCCCAGTGGCTTACACTGATTACATCCAAGGCCGGGAGATAATCGCAGCCGTCGGCTCGTTTGTCATCCCCAGCCCGCCGGGATAAGTTTTATCTGCCGGCCGGAGATTTCATGAGGTGTGGCAGCCACCGGGTGACGCGGGACCCGGGGGATCTAATTACCCGGGCATCAGCGAGGGTGCTCAGGAGCCAGATTCCCCACTGGATTCCTCAGCACGCTTCTCCCCGCACAGGGAAGGTGAAGCTGCTTAATCCTTAAACTTTTCATGCCAAAATGAGCTTCAAAATGAGTCAAACATTAACTCGTAGCTAACCCTGCCCTTGCCCGGGTTTTTCCAAGCTGTGCAAACCAGATCTGCCAAAATAAATACATTTTGCTGTGCTGTGAAGCTGGGCTGGAGGCGCCAGGGCCCTGTGTGGTTTATGGTGGGAACAGAGGAATCCCTGGGTGTAAACACCTTGGCATAGGGTGTCCCAGTGGGGGGGGGGTGCAGCTGTGCATGGGGCACACATCCATCCCGGGTGCGTGGTCCTGGGCTGTGAGGCTACCACCCTGCTGGAGGGGCCAAAAGGTGCTGGAGAGCCTGGCCTGGGGGCGAGGGAGTGGGGAGAGCACCCTGGAAGGAACTGGGAGGAGAGTGGGATCCCACACGGCAGACAGTGCAGGAGCAGTGAAGTGTGATGTACCCCTTGGTTATTCAGTTTGCTCAGTATCTATCCAGAGAGGGTGGAGCTCCCAGTGTGCCTGGGTCACCCCAAGGCAGCACCCAGCCCAGCAGGCAGATGCTGGCAGCAGGAAGGAACACTGGTCTTGGAGCTTTGTCTCCTGAGGGATCCCTTCCCCCTAAGAGAGGGGTGGCAGAGATGAGGGGGACCCCAGAAACATGCTCTGAGTCCCAACACGGACAATGCTGATGACCCAGCTGGGCATCCTCAGAATCTTTCCCACCTGGGACTCTGCTCCAGGCAAAGGTGCAAATGGGACAGGTCTGGGGCTTGTGATACTCAGCTGGTGCCAGGCTCCCATTACTCCCAGCAGCTGGAGCGAGCAGACTCCTGGACCTGGTGCTCCTGGATCCAGTGAGTGGAGAGGCTACAGTGAAACAGGTTCCAGGTGAGCTCCCACCTGCTGCTTCCAACCTCTCCTGGAGCAGAGCTTGTCCCCAGAGAGCCCTGCCCTGGCATGGCTCACATTTCTGGCCTCCCTTGTCACCTTCCCTCAAGGCAGCGGGGTGAGCCCTGTCCAGGCACACCAGTGTCCCCAGCCCACTCCAGAGGGTGGCCAGCAGCAGCTCCAGACCTGTCCCATGCTGGGACCTTCCCTCTTGGCATCCCTGTTTCAACCCGGCCATCACAGGGGAGTCAGACCACAGAGAAGGGTGTTTATTACTGGGGGACATAGAAAGTCTTTAAGCAAAATGACTTAAGGCTCCACTCTAGTGAGGTCTGGCCAGGTTAAATGCTTGGTTCCCACCTGTTACGGATTGTGCCCTGGGATGGGTGGGAATAGGGTGCAATGGATTCCTAAAGCTACAGTGCTTGCTCAGCGCTTGTGCTTGGCCAGTCTGGAGCTGGACCCTTGCCTGGGAGCCTGTGTGGTGGCATTACCTGCTGGCACACTGGTGTGTCCCTGCTCCGCAGCCACCTGGACGCTGGGAGCTTGTGCTGCTGGTGGGAAAACTGCTCTGAGGGGAGCACCAGCTCTCTCGTGCACCCTGAGGCCCATGCAGTGGGTACCCAAGTGCTAAAGCTGCTGCTGGCAACACCTGGGTACCGGCCTGTGGCAGAAGAGACCCCCTCTGTGTTCTGCCCCAAGCAGGAGCCTGCAGTGACCCAGGAGCAGAGACCCGCGTCCCCAGCACGCCAGATGTGAAGAGGATGAGCCCAGCATGTGCTGCAAAGCCCAACAGTGTCCATGAAACCTGCCCAGAGAGAGGGTGGCACGTTCCCACCCCAGAAGAGAAGAAGGAGCTGGGCTTTGTGCAGGTTCCTGCCCAGTGCTCCCTGTCCCACTGTGTTGCATCTCCTTCCTCTCTCCCACGCTGTTGGGTGATTCTCACTGCTCTCCCTTGGCTTGGGTTACTTCAGACAAGCCGGGATGCAGGAGAACGTCCTCTTCACCCGCAGCAGGAAGGGACTTGTGCTCCTCATGTCTCTGGTTCTTGGGACCAGTCCTTGCACAGCTCCCTCTGTCCTGGACGTTCCTTCTCTCCCTGCCGGCAGCAAGGCCTTTATTTCTTCCTCGTCATTGAAAGGGGACATCCCATACCTCTGCTTCAGGTGCTTGCGGACCTGGGGAAGGAGCAAGAAGTAAAATAAGGTGCTGGTTTACAAGGCCAGGTCCAAGCCTGCCAGCAAGGGGAGCAGGGAAGAAACTTCCCTCAGGACTTGTCCTTGCTCTGAGACCCATGGCAGGCTCAGCCACGGAGCAGAGCACAGGTGGCAGAGGCTTGTCCCACCTTGCGGGCTGCGCTGCCGCCGAACTCAGACAGCTGCTGCCTGAAGCCGGGGTTGGGGTTGGCGACGGGCCGGATGGTTCGGATGGCATCCAGCACCTCCTGGCAGCTCAGCTCCGTGACAACCATGACGTACGCAACAACCACGGTGGTACTGCGGGAGATGCCAGCGAGGCTGGCAAGGGAAAGTGCAGAAGGGCTGGGGTTAGTGGCACACCCTGACCCCATGCTTGCCTCTTCCTCCACCTCTGTGCCTCAGATATTTCAGTTCTTCTTTTCCAAGGACTTGCTCTCCCGGAGGCCTGAGACCTTCCAAGGTCCTGGCCATCAGTGCCTATAAATACCCACTCCTCTCCAGGGAATGGGAGCAGCAGCCACTGGCTGGCTGCCTGCCCCAAACCCCTGCTCATCCTGTGCACTCAGCTGCAGCAAAAAGCTGCCCCAGCTCCGGGACTGCCTGGATCCCGCTGGGTTTGAGTCACAAGCCGCAACCAAGGGTGGATCCTGGGTGGATCCATTGGCACAGAGCCCTCTGGCACAGGCTGGCTTTGATCAAGGGTTGCAGCGAAAGTGAGGGGCTGGGGGCTATATCTGCTGACCTGGGGGGACACAGCAATGGGCACAGGGGAAGAAGCATTACCAGTGGACGAGGCAGTTCCCTCCATGCAGGCGACACTGGTGGATAAAACTGATGCATTCCTTGAAGTGCCTCTTGCTAGGAGGAAAAATAAACCAGACAGAATAAGAACTTCAGGGGTGGAACAGCATTTTTAGCTGCAGGCAGAGCAGCCCTGCATGTTTTGAGTTGTTTTAGGGGATCTGCCAGGCACTGCTGAGACCTGCGCAGCTCAGTGCTGTTTATTCCCAAGGAAAGGTGGATTTGCCAGCTCATTCTGTGCTGGGGACACAGAGGGGGACACTGTGCTGGGGATGCACGGGGCTGCCCTGTGACTTGTCTGACTCATGCTGGGGCAGTGGGACGCTGGCTGCTCGAGCCTCCAGCCACACCTGTGTCCTCGGCTGGCTCCACACCCTTTATGTGCTCTCCCCTCTCCAGACACTTCCCAGGGGGATGCTTGCTGCTCCTCTCCATGGGTGCTGCAGTGGCTGCCCCTCGCCTCACCCCAGGGGGGCCGTGTACCCTCAGAGCAGTCACTGAACAGGAATGTGTGTCCAGAGGTGGTCCCCTTCACTGTGGCATCACATCTCCAGCCTGTGGATTGCTGTGCTTGAGGAGCTGAAGGCAGCACATTGAGGGCTTGAGAAGCTGTGAGGCCTCACCTCCGGTCACCCTCCCGCCTCCCCACACGTCCCCAGCCTCCCGAAGGTACTCACATGTTGGCTTCAGGGGTGTCGGGCAGGGGGATGCGGAGGTAGGTAATGTCCTGGAAGAGAGAAGAGGAAGAGGAGAAGCTCAGGCACTGCAGCCAGGGTGTCATACACGGTCAGAGTGGGGCTGGCAGTGCCTTTGTTCCTCGACCACAGTTGCCTGCGAAGTTCTGCTCCCACCACAAAGCATCCTCCTGTGTGGGGATGGGGCCACACTCTCCCTGGAGTGAAGGGCAGGGCAAGGGGAGACCAGCAACTCGTGGGAGGGGATGGGAAACAAGAGGAGTGTGGAGAGCTGGAAATTGTTTCCCGTCAGCGTTCAAGGCCGGGTTATAGTCACAAGACAGCCAGTTTCCCATGCCTGGGGCCACCCAGCTCCTCTGGGATCAGTGACCAGGGAGAGGTGTACGTGCTTAGAGGGGGAAGGAAGATGCAGCATGGAAGGAGCTGCAGGAATCTACACAGTGACTTCTGGTGCAGGACCCTACCTTCAGCAAGGGCTGAGGGGATTCATGGATCGAAACAATGTGGGTGATCTTGTTCCGGCTTAGCTGCTCCAGGTCTTTGGCATCTGAAGGATAAAACCAGATATCAACGTGTATTCATTCCCTACCCCTCTCTTCCCACAGCCCTCCCACCCTGCTTCTGCAGCCAGCCAGCACACAGAGCCTTGCTCCAGCAGATGACTGCATCCCACCCCCACATGCAGCAGTGCAGACATGGGCAAACATGGAAACCTGGAATGCCAATCCCGTGATCCCAAACCAGAGGCCTCTCCCTGATCTCTTGTCCTTGCTGCTCATGCTGATTGAACCATTCACACCTGCCCAGAAATGCTCTGGGTCAGCAGGAAGTGTCCCTCCTGCCTGTACTTGTCCCCATTTTGGGAGGAGACCTGTGCCCTGCCCACACCTCCTTGAGCAGACACACAAGTAGCACTGGGACTTGCTGCAGCCTGAGGGATCTGCTTTATCTTGTGAACTATGGAAGTAGAGCTGCAGTAATTTATATCAACTCAGATTTTTTGTAGAAAACACCTGGGCAGCGACTTGCTGCTCTCTGGTCTGTCTTCTCTGCAGCTGCGTGGACAGAAATGGGGTGTCCTTGGCTGTTTGGGACAATGCTTTGCCTCTCACCGATTCTTCAGCATTCTGGCTGTGATCCTGGCCTCTGGTCCAGCATAACAGTTGTTGCACAGGGAGGGGAGCGTGCTTGTCTTGCTGAGCAGCTTCCAAGTGTCTCCCTTTCATGCCACAACCAGCAGATGCTACAAATGCGGCCAGAGAGGAGGGGAAACATTTCCCCATCTCATTCTTTTGGGTTTCTAAACTTTCACGTGGTGTAAAACCTTGGCTCGGGAATCCAGCCCAGGATGTGCTAATGGCATGATGTGAATTTTAATAGGAGTGAGTCTTGAGGGAGATGCTCTGCAGGGGAGCTGCCCTCTGTGTGGGGAGGGAGATGGGGACCCTTGAGGGACTCACACAGCACCTGCCACCTTCCCATCCGCATTGGCAGGCAGTGACAGCAAGTGGTGACACTGGAATCAAGGCTTACTGGGGCTGGAAAAACTTCCAGTTGGACGAAATGTCTCTGTGAGCTTAATGTTGCAGGCCTAGAATCTTGTCACCTTGGATTGCCTGGCAGAGTGATAAGGGATGTTTGGATGGCCTCAGGCATAGGCCCCACAGCAGAGGCTGCTCACAGGAACCCCCCCCGATGAACCTGGCAGCTGGGTGCCCTTGTCCCTCTGCTCCCAGAAAGCCACAGCTCCCCCAGCCCCACCCGAAGTGCTCCACGGGGCACAGAGAGAACAGGGCTGCCAGTCCAGTGACATTTCCTTAGCAATTCACACCAGTGGTTTTAAACTTCTGCAGCGCTTACAGCAGGAATCAAGCTGGCAAAGGAGCCATCAGGGAGGCAGGAGTACTCATAAATGCTGGTTTGTCATAGCAGATGCCAACACTTGGTCATTAACTGTCCCCTGACAATGAAAACCCCTTAAAATAGTGACTTGGTGTGAGAAGGGGTGACTGCCTCTGGGAAATTCCCTCCTGAGGGTGGGCAGCCCCCCTGGCCTCTTCTACAGCTGCAAAACTGGGGAGCATCACCCTGAAGTGCCCCAGTCCTGCTCCCTTGCACCTGTGTGGCACCACCAGCTCCTCTGCTCCTGGCACAGGATCCATATTCCCTCCTTGGCTCCTTTCCCCCATGTATCCCAAGGGCTCAGGGCAGCTGTTAAATAAGGAAACCATGCAAAAGCAGGGGGTCTCAGCCTTGCCTTTCCTGCAGTGCCTTCACTCCCACTACTGCCAACCCAAACTGGGTGAGAGAGCAGAGCAGGCCGTGGGTGCAGGCAGAGCAGGGGGCGCAGGCAGGGTGGTGGGTGCAGGCAGGATGTCAGGCAGCATTTGCAGGCAGGGAGACACCAACTCAAGCAAGCCCCACTCCCCAGCTGGAGAACATCTCTGCAGCAGCTGGGTTCCACTTACCGACGAAGTTCCCAAGGTAGAGGCCAGGAAGGATCTGTGGGACACAAAGGGAAGCGGCAGTGTGAGCAGTGACCTTGTGCTGTGGTACCCACTGTGCTGGGACCCACGCTGGGAAGCAGCAACCTTGGTCGGAGGGGCCAGAGTTCTGGCATTGACATGACCATGACCTGCCAGCCCAGGGGCAGGAACGGTGCTGGTGCAGCTGGACCTGTGCATTCCCAGGGCTGCCGCTGCCCTGGCATCCAAGACAAGGGGCTGGATGTAGCCCTGGCACCTACAACAACCTGGCACTGCACTCTCATGGCTGCTGGGAGCCAGACATAGCTTTTTTTATTGCTCTTCTTGTTTATCATCAATAAACCTCCATTGGGGTTTATTACCTGAGCTCAGCAAGCTGTACACACCTTTGTACAGCCTTGGACTATACCCATGACCTGTGGAAGCCCTGCTGCCCGAGGGATGGGAAAGCAACAGGCACAGAGAAGCTTGCAGGGGATGTGGTTGTCCCCCTCCCAGCCCCAAGCTCCGCTCCCCTCATTCTGCACTGCAGGAACCCCATGCCTCACAGCCTAGGCACAAATTGCTCTGGACCCTGTGCTTTCAGCTCATTTTCCCTGGGAAATTCCACTTCTCATGATGAAAAGATAATTACTCGACAAGGCCTCTGTTAACAGCACTGCAGATGTAGAAGCAGGACACCTTGCAAACCTTCTCAGCCAGAGCTATTTTATATTCTCCCTCACTCACAGCCTGGGCAGTGAGTTCAATCCTGTAACCAGCCAGTTCTCTACCAGCTTCTCCCTGCGGCAGTATTTGGTGCCCAGGGCAGGTGCAGGTGATTTTCACCAGCACAGCTGGACTCACACTTGTCTCACTGCTCACATTTGGAAACGTTTCTCTCGATTGAACGGCTTAAAGAAGGGGGGGTTTTTTATGATTCCTGCGATTTAGATCAATTTCCTATCAACGGGGTGCCTTTAACTCACAGCTGCGGCACTGAGAGGAGTGGGTGGGAGAGCGCCAGTTAGCAAGGGCAGCTCCCAAGGGCAGGACACTGAACCATGAATAAATAGCATGTGCCTGTCCCCAGCTCCTCAGAGGAGAAAATGGGGCAGCACGCAAATAAAATAGAGCCCATCCCCTCTGCCCCGTGATGCCGAGCTCCATGCACAGCCCAGACCCGCTGAGCAGGAGGTGCGGGACCACCAGACTTGGGGTCATACAGGGCTCTCAGCGTGTGCTTGGAGCTAGTTCCTTAGGATTAAAGGTGTTGGGAAAGGCTCCCCCCTTCCTTGAAGGAACTCTCTGTGACCCCTGCCCTCCACACCCCCCGAGCAGCTGTCGGGACGAGCTCCAAGCGCAGTGTATCTGCCTGTTTCACCTTCGGTTTTGCTCTGCCGGCAGATATACTGCCTAAGAGCCGAGCCCTGCGCCGGATCCGGTGCCGGCAGGTGAAACGCCACTTGGCACGGCAGAGGCAGCCGCCAGCTAAGCGTCTCCCACCTCCGGCACCGGCCGAGCTGCCCGGGCACGGCCGAACTGCAGAGCAGCCGCCCCAGCGCTCCCCGTTACCTGGCTCATGCCGTTCCCCATGGCCGACGGCGGGCGCCGGGGGTGGGGACGGGGCGCGAGTGTCCTTGTCCCCAGTGCTGCCGTCCTCCCCGTCCTCGGGCGCAGCTGCCGTCCCCGCTGCCTGGTCGAGTTCCCGTCATGAAGAGCTTGGCTCCCCCGCGATCGCTGCTCGTTCTCAGCGCGGCGAGGCCGAGCCTGTGGCTGTGCCGGGGCAGAGGGCACCGCGGCCGCCGTCCTCCGCGGCTCCTGCCGAGGCCCTTCCCCGGCTGCTCCGGCGCTGCCGCGCACCGGCTGCTGCCTGGCCGGGAGCAGACAAAGGAGGAGAAACTCCCCCCCTGCGCCGTGGCGTGGGAGCACGGGGCCGCGCTGGCTGCTGCCTGTCGCCGCTGCCCGCGGCCGCACAAGGCTGCACTGTTGGGAGAAGAACAAAACCTTTGTCCTGCTCCATCAAGGAAGGTCTGTGCGCCCACGCGGCGAAGCGCCCGGCAGCATGCCCACCCCTGCCCAGGCCGTGCCCACTCCTGCATGCACCATACCTATCCCTTCTCTGCCCTGCCCGCAGAGTGTCCACCCCTGCTCGCACCGTGCCCACCCCTGCCTGCACCACACCTCCCCCTGCCCTGCCCGCTCCAAGCCTACCCCTTCCCGTGCCCACCTGCAGCCAGGTGCCGCAGGATCCCTGCCCTGCCCGGTGGGCTGCGGGAGTGTCCTGAGGACTTCGCAGGGCCGCAGGACGGGCGGTGCCAGCGAGGAGCGGGGCTGAGGGGTTCCGCACCAGCGGCTGTCACCGCCAGCCCGCAGGGAGGGTCAGGGCGGGGGTCCCGGGGGTCGGGACAGGGCGGGGGGGTCGGGCCGGGGGCTGGGGGGGGCCGTGTGGGGGTGCTGGTGCCNGATGTTTTCTTAGGAGCCAAGAGGCACTCTGCCAACAGGGCTTTTGGAACAGCATGGGCCTGGCTGGGGAGGGCCGTGTGGGGGTGCTGGTGCCGAGAGCGCCCCCTGGCGTGCAGCCGCGCCGTTGCCATGGGGACGCGCGCGGGCTCCGGCCGCCCTCAAAGGCGGGCGGGGGTCGGGGGTCGCGGTTCGGCCCGGCCCCGCCCGGCCCGGCTCGGCTCAGAGCGGGGCCCGGGGGGTGCCCGGTGGGCTCCCGGCGGGTTCCTGGTTCTGTATGCCAGCTCCTGCACATCCCTGGGACAGCATGTTAAGCCCCATACGCGCCATGTGCAGGTGAGGGCGAGAACAGCCCCCCCTCCCCAAGCCTCCCACCGTGTATGGGGAGTATGGTTGGTATCTATGGGCAGGTTTAGATGCTACAGGTATAATAGAATTAATTAGGTTGGAAAATACTTCTGAGATCATGGTGTCCAACCTATGACTGAACCACCACCTTGTCAGCCAGACCAGGGCACAGGGTGCCACTCCAGTCTTTCCTTAAACACCTCCAGGGAGGGTGACTCCACCAGCTCCCTGGGCAGCCCATTCCAATGTATAAACACCTACAGCCCTGTCCTCTCCTGGGCCATTTCTCCTGCAGCACAGTGACTGAATGGGATGTGATCCCACTGGGAGCCTTAGCCCTCACCAAGTGGGACATTTGAGTAGCTTGGTCCAGTGGAAGGTGTCCCATGGCAAGGGGGTGGAATGGGATGAGCTTTTAAGGTTCCTCCCAACCCAAACCAGTCTGAGACTCTATGGAGGGAGGTTGAGGGTGGTTTATAACACTGCGTTGACCAGTGGTGGTTGAGGAGTGCTGTGGCTGAGCTGCTGCAGGGTCACTGTGGGCAGCTGCCTGCCCTTGGAGAAGGGGGTGCTGGCTGCATAGGAAAGCTACAGTAGGAATGGTAGAACATGGATTGTGACACTTGCTCTGTTCTAGCTCCCAGTGTTCATGCAGAGAGACAGAAAATTGAAATTGATCCTCTTCCTCCCCAAAGAAAAAGCAGTTCTCAGTGGTATCCATATTTATTTATTTTTCCTCTCAGAATATGTGGTGCAGTTGACCCCCAGAAGCTTCCCAAGGGCAATTGAAGCAAGTCATACTGTGGGAGCATTTGTTGTGCTGAATCTTGTATTTCTCTTTCTACCCAGCTGAGTCAGAACAGCTGCTTAGCAAAGGATCTGAAGAGGTTTCAGAAGCAGCTAGAAAGGGAAGCGGGAAAGCCTGAGGCAAGAAAATGTGCCTTTATTCTGAAGACCCTCAAAATGCCTTCAGAGTACTATTTGTTTGTGGAAGAATTTTGCAAGAATCCTGGCATCGCTTGGGTTATGAAAGTGGTAGGTATGTGCTCTCCCAAAGAAAGTGAGAGATGAATGGATGCCTTCGTTCTTCAGAGGGAGAGGAAAATATGCAGGAAACCCACAGGAAGAATTGGGCAGAGCAAGGTGACGTGGAGCAGCAGTGCTCTTGGCCAGGTTTCTGATCAACATGTACCACCAAAACGCTGCTTCTTGTGTAAGAGTTTATTTCGGCGGCCGAAAGTCAGCTCAGTTTATTTGTAGAGCCAAAGTTAACTCAGGGATGAAGGTATAAAGTGCAGAAGTCTGTGTGGAGGAACAGACTGTTCCTCCCAGGGTTTCTGGCTGTGGGGTTCTGGCTGTGGGGTTCTGGCTGAGTTCATGCTCTGAAAGCCTTCAGTTCAGCTGCAGGTGTGCAAGAAGGTGAGCGTGTGTGCAACGCAGGTGGCTAATTGGGCTTCTGGTTAACGAGCATTAGGGCAGCCCCCAAAGATGGAGCTGTGAAAACATGTTTGGATTTAGGGAAATCCCATTGTGTTAGATGTCAGCTGGTGCAAGTCTGGTGTAAACTTACTGGGTGGAATTCCATCCTGAGAATGTGAAGAGATTATCATCACAGAATTGCAGAATGGTTTGGGTTGGAGAGGATCTTAACATTTATCTCGTTCTACCCCCCTGCCATGGGCAGGGACACCTTCCACTAGACCAGGTTGCTCAAAACCCAGTCCAATCTGGCCTTGGACACTTCCAGGAAAGGATAGCCATTACCAGTCTGGAGCACAAGTTGGGGTGGATTTGGTTGGCATGAACTTCTCTCTGCCCTGCAGGTACAGAAGGGCAGCCTTATGCTCTTGAGTCAGGTTTGTCCCCCCCAAACCTGCTGCTCGTTTGTTCAGCTGCCTGGAGCTGTGCTGAATGCCACAGCTTCCACTTCAGCCAGTGATCTGGGGATTAAGGAAAAACTGTGTTTCCTTTAGAAATTCTGACAATACCATGTGACACTGAGAAGTGCCTTGCCCGTGCCAGAGGATTCAAGCCATTTGACATCCTAAGTGTTGTGCTGTGGTTCATAATTAAAAACACACCCCTGCGAGTGAGCAGTCCCTCTGTTTTGTGCAGCAGGTCTGGTGAGGAGGCTGGGACAGGAGGATTTGTCTTACCCTTGTGAGAAGTGACTGGGAGGTAATTATGCAAACTAACTCGTGAATTACAACCAGGAGGATAGCAGCTAGTGATTATCTAACTCTACAAATGGGAATGTGTTAATTGGCAACAAAACCCTTATATTAAGCTGATTTTATGCCCCACAACCTCAATTAACATGTTAAATAGCCAGAACATGGTAAATAAGGATATATGAAAAGCCTGTGATTACTGAAATTATACCAACAACTTAAATAGATTGTGGCTGACCTCAAAACTCACAGGCAAGTAAAAATAAACTCCATGTTACTCCTTCTGTTGGTCTGTGTTCTGCAGCAGCCCCGTGTTGTGATGTCCCGCGTTGCCTACTCCCACACCCAGAGGCAGTAGTAGGTCAGGACGTGTCCAGTGCTATAACCTGGGGCTGGAGGAAGCTGGACCTGGGGAGCTGTGCTCCTTGGGTGCCTTATCTGAGCCACTCCTCAGCCTCTCTGATGCAATGTGCAGCTTAGGCTGTCTTCAGGATTTTTCTGCTTATTTGCCATAGTTTCCCAACATATTTTTTGACTTTCCTGTTTAATAAAGTTCTTCTGTAACATACACAAATTTAAAATGGGACTTAAAATTCCCAACAACATATGTTGCGTTACATATATTTCTGGAAGCGTGTGACAGAGTTTGTTTATTTGGTGCTGTGGGAGTTCCCCATAGGCTGCCTGCTCTGCCTTTCCTCCAGGAATCCTCCAAACACAAATATGAGGGGGTTTTTGTTGGATCTCCCTGCCCCCATAACCTTAAATAAACATGCTTGCACACGAACAGCTGATGAATCAGGTTATGCAGGTCTTCTGCACTGAAATTCTGGAAAACTGCAGGAAATGCTAACGTTAAAGCCACTGAGTCTGCTCTTCCATCTGTAGGTTGGCAAGTCACAAGGTGGGGGAATGTTCTGAAAACTGAAATATATAATTGATTGAAGAAGGTGAGAATGACTGTCTTTTTATTGGGAATATCCAACAGGCATTTTGTTCTTTTGCTCTTTTTTCATCCTCTCCTTCTGCCAGTGGCTTGGTCTGTTCTCTCGTGCCCTCCTCCTGCAATGTTCCTTCACCATTCCCCAGGGCAACAATAAAGGTTTTTACAATGGATTTTCCCAAGTGGCTGGATACGTTGTCTGAGATTTGATTTTTTACACTTTGTGTACATATTTATATATAAACTTCCAATCTGAGGTGCATCTAACACCAGGCAGCAACTGGGTTATATTATCATTTTTATAGAAAATATATGCATGTTTTACAATATATTTATACTATCCATTCCTTGGGTGGTCCTGCACAGGGCCAGGAGTTGGACTTTGATCGTTGTAGGTCCCTTTCAACTCAGGATTTTCTATGATTCCTGCAGGGTAAGAAAAGGACTGTGCAGTTCTACTGCTTGGTATTAGATGCATCAGATGAACCTTGTCACTTCCAACTCCTGCAAACACCTACAGGACTCGGCTGGCCCGTCACTGCTGCTGTCACCCTGTTTCTCTCCAGTCCTTTTTCATTGGAAAACTGGTGTCACCAGATCACTGGAAATGTCAGTTTGACAAATCAGCTCGGCACAAAGCTGAAATGTCACTCTCAGTTTTACTGTTAGTGGTTGAATTTTGGCAGCCTTTCTTCTTCCTTGGGTTCACAGAATGTAAGGACAGGGTGATTCACGGGAGAGAACTATTTGATTTTCAGTGTGTCACGCTTGCTTCTGTGTTGAGTTTGATAGCTTTCATTAGATTAACACATCTTCCCAAAAGGTATGCCACCTCAATTTGATGGTTTAGGAGACAGGAAAATCCATCAGTTCTCTCTGTGAAAGTTCAGCAGAGTTCATGCTCGCTCTGAATGATCGAAAGCCTTTCCAGTGCGGGTGCAGCAGGCTGCCTTGGGGGAGGTGCGCCGAGGTTTGGAGACATGGTGACGTGAAGATCTTGTTCCAAGCCCCCTGCCGTGGGCAGGGACACCTTCCACTAGACCAGGTTGCTTCAAACCTCATCCAACCTGGCCTTGAGCACTTGCAGGGATGGGTTATGACCCACCTTTGAGTGGTAAATGAGCTTCTTGTTAATAGATCCTTTGAGGTGAATTAGAGTGAAATGACACTGAGTGACCAATGCACATATATGAGGCAGGTTTGTTTTAATTTAAAAGAAAAGGAGGCATACAGCTGTTTTGATTGTTTTCTATTAAAATATAAAAATAACACTAAGTGAAAAAGTATGAGGAAGAAAGAAAGGAAGATATCACCACCCATGGATCCAGTGATGACGTTTGATCATTACAGTTTCAATGTCTGTGGTCTGCATGATGGTCAGAGTCTTCATCCATTAGGAGCCCACACAACAAAGACTTCCACGGGTTATATGTGTTCAGTCTTAGGGGAAATGCCTCGATACCTCCCTTGGGGGGTTTTACACTGTCAGATGCAGCTGTGCCTTATCGGGAGGGAGAAAATGGGCATGATAAAAACCATTACCCCACCTCTGCAGGATCTGCATCTTATCGGCCTTTTCCCTTATCTGATGCAATAACACTTTGTCTAAGTGGGTTATCTGGGAAACAATAGATCGCAGGGCTCAACTGATTTATCTTAGCAAACTTTGGTTTATCACAATGGGGCATTCACAGCTTCTCTGGGCAACCTGTGCCAGTGCCTCACCTTGATGTACAGCACTAGCTCAGGGCAGTTGTTCTTTCCTTTTCCATTACTTGTTGATTACTTCTGATTTTTACTATTTTTGGTCAGATAGCATCATGCAGTGGTGGATTTCAGCTCAGGTGGCTGAAGAATGGGAAAATAGTTAGGGATAGACAGGGAAAATAATTAATTGTCGCTGGGGCGCAGAGGACTGTCAGAGTGAGAATTGCATATTTGCTTGTTCAGTGTCTGTTTGTCTTGGATCTTTACCTCTATTTCATCCCAGATGTTCCTCTCACAAATGTGGCAGCACAAAACCTGCACCTGACTGATCCCGGCCAGGGGAGGGGGACACGCTGCCTGCAGGCTATTCCGGGCTGCTTGCTGTGGGATCTCTGGCAGGTACAGGTGAGCTGACCTCACCCTGCCAGCTGCCACGTGTGCTACAGCCACTTAACTGTGCTGCCTCCTCTCCTGACACATAGCCAGGTGATTTTCTTGGTGGCAGCTTTAGGCATGAGGCTGGGCCAGCCTTCTGCTTTAATGTTGCTTTGTGCATCTCTAAGGTGGATATTTTTTACTTTAAACTTGATAATGTTCTGGTTAGTGCACTCCTGAGAGGTAGATGTAGCTTAGCCCTTCGCTTCTGAGACCTCAAAGGGACAGCAAGGCTGGCATTGCTGCACACTGCTGTCACTATTAAGCTGCCTCTCTCAAGAGGTGGCAGCTGAGAGAAAGAAGGAGAGAGAGAGGGAGGAAGGAAAAAAAAAAAGTTGTCAGATTCCTCATGATTCTGAGAATGGTGTTTGAGCATAATGGGGGATGGTGTTGAACTTCCCATTTTATGGGCTGCTCCCTTCTATAAATCTCTCTTGTCAGTAGGGAAAGGAGAGTCTTTGCAGCACCCTGATAGCAGAGAGGATGTTGATTGCTGCTGGGGAACTTCTGATGGAGACCTGGTGATTCTTTTCTCCTGTAGCTGTAGAGCAGTTAAGCCTGGAGAATTTAACTGCTGAGTGTGGTTGGTGGCCCCGACCTTCTGGTCTCTGGCCTTATACTCAGAATTCTTCCTGAGCTGTGGAGATTATGAAAACAAATCACATGGACTAAATGTGGGGTCACCATGTTGGGAATGACTTTGTGTAATTGTTTGGATGTCTCAGGGCTGCAGGTGGATGATCGGGCAGCTTGGACAGTGCCCAGCTCCCAAGCGTGGCGCAGGGCTGGTGGAGGTTCTCATTGTGGATATGGACAAGCCCTTTCATCCGGTGTTCAGAAGGGGATTAGCAGTGACAAACGCTACTTTGAGCTCCTGGGCTGTGACATCCCGACCCATCAGGATCTGAAACCCCCAATGTGTTATTAAGTAGATAAGGGGTTACAGTGTCAGGTCAGCTGCTGGCCCTGAGACAGGGGTGTCTCGTGATGCTTCTGCACCCTGCAGGTAGGGGTTTGCAGGCTGAGAATGAGCTGGTGTGGTGCTGCAAGTGAGGTGTACAGCTCTGTGAACTGGTTACATGAAGGAAGCTGCCACCTGGAAGGATGCAGCTGCTTTTACTCAGAGTATCAGGTTTTTCAGCTGGGTGCAGCACTATATAACTCTGTCAGATCTCTAGCCCTGTGTTGTGAAACCCTGCCAACTTGGCTATTTCTGGAAGATGCTCCCCTCCAAGTACCAGCAAATCACAAGTATCAGAGCACTTGACAGAGATGGAGGGTTATGATCATCTCTCCTGCTTATGTATCCCACAGCAGTGCCCCATCAGCACCGATAAACCTCCCCCCAGAGTTGTTTGGCTGCCAGCAATGAACATCACCAGGTCCATGGTGCACTGACTGAGATGCAGGCCGGGAACTGAGGGTACTTAAAACAACAACAAAAAGCCCCTTTAAAACAGAATTTAACTCAGTTGTTTTTGTTTGTTTTTTAACACAGGCTTTCTCCCTGGTTAAATGAAAAAGATTTATCACTAAATTCAGCTGAAATTCTCAGAAATTTATCTGCTACATTCGCAACCCAAGTATTGCAACAGCAGGAACCCGAGAACGCAACTGATTTGTCATTACAAGAGTTGAGAGAAACAGAAACAGCACATAGTGCTACAAAAATGACAAGCAAAAATACGATTATTATTCTTTCAGCCTTAGTCATGTAAAGAGCAAGCAGAACCATAGGTAAGGCAGTTTCCCTTAGATGTGACTTATGTTGATGGTGCTCTCCTATGAAATGCATTTAACTCTTTCTTCTAACAAGACATGGTCACTGGTATTACTTGTTACAGCACTGTGTCCTGTCAGCTTCAGCCCAATATTTCACATGGTGCCACTGGGGACAGTTTTATTTCAAATAAGCAAATAAATTCAGCTCTGTTCTGGTCTGGGATAGCTCTAATGGGCACAGTCTACTCTGTTCACAGTCTCAAACAAAATTACTGCTTATGCAGGCTGCAGGTAAAGAGCCAGAGTAACTTCAGTTAGTCAGGAAAGAAATGAATTGGAATGAAAGTCCTCGATGTCATCACAGTGCTGCTGGGCTCTCAGAGAGACATCTGAACGCTCTGCTGGAAACCTGTTCCCTGCAAACACCCACATCTGCAATTAAAAAGGGTTAATGCTCATTCTGTGAATCTTACTGCTTCAGCATGACTTTATTTTTCACTTTTCTTTCTGGAAGCCAAAGGGATTTTTTTTTCTTTAGTCTCATCAAGAACAGGAATAGAAACTTTGCAATAGGCTCAGAATGTTCTTTGGCTCAGCACATGGGAAAGAGATTTTAGGGTTGGATTTCCTATTGCTTCACACTCACTCCTGCCTGCTAGCAGGGTAATGATTTTGTGGGCAGGCATTTTTCTTAATGAGCCATTGGCAAAACTGCCTGTTTCTCCCTAATTTACTGTTATATCTCCTCAGCTGGGTTTTGGGAGTAAACACTTCACCTTCCCGCACTCCCAGCTGCCAGGGAGACTCTGAACTCAAGTTCATCTTCTGAAAGATGCACTTTGCATTGTGAACAGGGAGAGCAGGGGGGTGAAGATGTTTATCACTTTCTAAGGGGTTTTATTAGAGTGTTTGGGATGGATGGTCCGGTTTCATGATTTTCTTGGCAACTGATCATAATCCTCTAACCTTCATAGTGATTAAATGATGAATATCCAGCAGCAGAGCAAAGTAAGGAAGCATGTTGCCCCTTCAGAGTGGGAAAACAAGGCAGCGTGGGGCTGCCAAGGGACTGGAGCCCGTGTTGGAGCCAGGACTTGCACAAGAGCTCTCTGTCAGAGGTCCTTGTGCACTGTGCCTCCCACTCGTGCTGCTGCTGGAGCTCTCTGTTCCCAGCAGCTGGTCTTGCAGCATTTTGTCATTGACTTTACAACTGTGCTAAGCTCAGATATTAATAGCAGAGAGATGTCCCCTGCTTTCAGGTGTTCAGCTGTGTCCTGATGGTCTGGAAGTTGATTCCTGCATGCAGCTGGGGAATTGTCGCTGCTCAGGTACTTCAGTCCGTGGGTCTGATGCCGTAGGCTGACAGGGAAGGAACAGCATGTTGGAGGGTTTGACCTGGTCTGAAAGGACAGGCCTGTCAGCAGAGGGGGAGATCTGGGTGTTCTGGTGAATGAGAACATCATGGCAAACACACATTTAGGTGCAGAATTCATCCAGTGCTGGCAGGTGCCCTGCTCAGTCCTGAAGCTGTCGGCACGTCTGCAGGAGGGGATCGCACATCCTCACTGGAGAACACTCATGGGTGTGTGAGCAATTAGGGGATTAGGAGACCAAAAGTTTTCCAAAAATGACTCTCTGCAGTCGCTGTGGTGACTGTTTATTGGGCACCTTCCTGAAGCTAGTTGTGTATTTTACTGATGGGAAGCAGTACTTGGATTCTCCGTACTTGGAGAAGCTGACACACGTTGTACTCTTTGCCATGCACACCTCAGTGTGTCTTCAGTCATCTCTGGCTGTGGATTCTAACCAACAACACATGAGTACAGCATCACCTGAAAAATGAAACATCACCTCGCCTCTACAGGCAGGAAGAGGAAGGTGTTATGTAACTCGCCTGTTCATGTTTTCATTGTGGCTGCTGTGTCCTAGAAGAAACAACTGAAGCAGCTTTTCAGGAGTCTCGCTGCACAGCAGAAACAGTGGTGCTGACCCCAAGCTTGGGGTGGGAGAGATCCTCATGGATGAAGTTCACTCTCCCCTCATGTTGGGCAGCAGCAGCTCCCACTTCTCTCTGGACACCACTGGCTCAGCACAAGGCACTGGCTCCCTTGCTTCTCAGAGTTTCCCAGTTTGGAAGCTGCAGTGGGCTGGAATGAGGTATTTTAGCTGCTGACACAGGGATGCTTGGCTGCTCAGCTGGCCCTCTGCACTGCAGAGCTTAGTTCTGTTCCATGTAAGAAAACAAAGGGGCTGAACACATTCTGCACAGCAAAACAAAGTTTTTAGGGCAGGCAGGCATCTGATCCTCCTCCTGCTACTACTATGGAAACATGTCAGAGCAGAAAACCTGTTGCCATGAGACTGTAAAAATAACCCTGCCATCACATTATGGAGACACAGACTGGCTGCACCACACGGGTTATGTAAGAGCAGCTCCAACACTGGGATGTGGCACTGTGAGCTGCCTCCTGCTCCCAGGAGACAAGCAAGCTTCTGAAAAAGCTACAGGCAAGACAGTTGAGGTAGTAAGTCTGTTATTTTTAGTCTGTGTATCTGAAATGTAAGCCTGAAGTGGACAGAGACACATTTAGGGTACGTAGTGTCAGCAGCAGAATTTTTAAAGTTAGACCAAACAATGGTAGTTGGGTTTTTTGGTTTAAAGAAATCACACCTCGATTTTAAGGGGTCTGATACAGGGTATTTTTAGGAACTCCGTGTAATTTGAAGCGTGTTTAGAACTGGCCAGGGCAGGAGAAGGCCTTGCTAAGCTGGAAGGTGGTCAGGGAGCCAGGGAAATGGTGGTGCTGTGTTTGAAGTTGTCATGGCTGGGAAAAAGGAAAGAGAGCAAGGGACCAAGCCCAGGGACCAGGCCCAGCTCTGTTACTCTTGCAAGATTTGGCAGAACAGGTGAGCAACCTCAGGGCTGGAGAAAGGACAACAGCCATGTTTACAGTTCTTGAACTCCATCCAGAAATATCTCTACAGAAGTTCAAAAAATTAAGGGCTTGGCTGGACCCAGACACTTCCCTGTACGCAGAAAAAAATCAAACTCACTGTAGTCCTGTACTAATTATCACTAATTTTTTTAAATCTTATGCTCTTGACCAAGTTAAGCACTTGGGGGAGCACATTCAGAGGGGGGAGTGCAGAAAACAGCAAATTTTAAAACCTTTGCAGAAACTACTACTGGTTACATCAATTGTTTTTTTACTACAAGACAAACTCAGTGACTATTTCTGCTCAACTCTTCTCAGGCTGCTTTTTAAGATGTACCCAAGTTTTATCACTTCATCTAGTCCTGAAAGCCTCATTTCTGTTGTCTCTTGCTTTCCAACAGTGGAACATGTTTTCCCAGCGAGACTAAAAGGATGCTGCCTCCTCCTGCTCCTCCCTACACATCCTTAGAGATTCCTGACGTGCCTCAGATGTACAGCTTTGCTTTGTTTGAATGCCAGGGGCGTGCACAACTCCTCTTCTGTGCTTCAGGCATGTGGAGGATTCCCAATCCCTCCTACTCCTGTTCCCAGTGTGACAAAGGACCAGCTCTGAAGCCAAACCCCAGAAGAGCTCATATAAACCCCCAACAAGGAACATACACACGGAGTCAGGAATGCCCCACTGCTCGGATTTTAATGATCCCACTTCCACCCAAGCCGTGGGCCTTTGCCCAGCACTGTATCCAGCACAGCTCTGCCACCCGAGTTCCAGCACAGAGCAGGAAAGGATTTGTGATCCAAAGAAACTGCAGTGCTGTAGCTGAGGAGCCAAACGATTCCCAGGGCCCTCACCTGGGTGGTCTCTGGACACACCAATGTCCTGCAAATCCCAAGGACTGTGGCTATGGAAGCATGAGCCCACAGTGACAGCCAAACACGCTGTGACAATGGCACGGCCACCTCAGCCCTCCAGGATGCGGTTGATGAGCTTCATTTCCTCGGCAGACATGGGATTCAGGTTAAACCCCTTCAGCTCAGGTTTACCTGAGAGAACACATTAAAAAAAAATCAGCATTTTGCCACAAAAGAAGTGAAGTGGTTCATGCCAGACTCGAGAGGGGCTGCGGGGAGGAAGCCCTGGGAGCTCAAGTGGGGTCACCCTAGCACAATGCCGGAGGGGGTTTAGGGGTGGGTGACAGCTCCACACAGAGACAGACAACGCTGCTGGGACAGGGAGGGAACTGCAAAACCAGTGGAAAAGAGGCTGCAGGAACATATGGAACTAAGGAATTTCGGGGCCCTCCTGATGCACGAGCCTGCTCCCAGGCACTGAGCAGGTTCCAGGGTGGGAGCGTTTACCCTGAGCTTCATAGAGCCGGTTGACCTTCACGCGCAGCTCTTTCCGGAGGTTGTTTATCTCTTCGTCCAGCTCTTCCTGGTCTGGGATAAGAGAGGCGGGAGTGAGGAGGACTGTGCTGGGCTCTGGGATGAAGGCTCAATTTCCCGGGGGGGTCCCACCCTGCCCTCCATCACCCGCGGGGCCAGGCAGCTTCCGCATGTGCTTCCCAGGGCACAGCACGGGCCAGAATCAGCCTCTCCAGAGGTGCTGGGCACCTCAACGCCCATCTCTGGACA
Organism: Eulacestoma nigropectus; assembly: GCA_013397775.1. Lineage (NCBI taxonomy): Eukaryota > Metazoa > Chordata > Aves > Passeriformes > Eulacestoma > Eulacestoma nigropectus. Next base: position 1,262,826 of record VZTE01004705.1, read on the forward strand.
GAACTGCGTTAATTTAGCCAACACCTCGTTAATTATGGTGCTTATTAAAACGCTTATAGCTACACGGAATCCTCGGGGTGACCTCACCCTGCCGCAGCATCTCGCGGGTCTTCGCCTTCGGCAGCTCGATGAACATGTTCCCGAAGCAAACCATGGCCTTCTCTGGGGAGAGTAGGAGAGGGAAGGGGCTGTCAGCGGAGCCGCTCCCCGACCCGCGGCCACGAGGTCACGGTGGGCGCAGCCAGCCCGGCCTCACCGTCGGGCTCCGGGTCTTTATGCAGAGCCCGCAGGGCCTCGCGGTTCCGGTTCCGCTTCACGTCCAGGTCCACGATCTGCAACGGGAGCGAGAGAGGCAGGAGCGGCCGGGGCTCCGGGCTACCGGCGGCGGGACAGAGCGGGGCGGGGGAGGCCCGCCGGGGCGGGGTCGTACCTGCTGCCGTGCCGCCAGCACGTCCTCGGCCAGCTCCTCCACCTCGGCCAGATAGCGCAGCACGAAGGCCGGGTCCCGGGCCATGGCGGGGCCGAGCGGGGCCTCCACCGGGGCCTCCACCGAGTCCGGTCCGGGTCCGCCGCCGTTCGGCTCCGGGCCGCAGCCGCAGCCGCGCGGGCGGGTTCCGCGGCGGGAGGGGCCGGGGGCAGCGCGCCCTCTCGCGGCCGCTGCCGGGAGCGCTCCCCGGTTCAGGGGCCCCGGGGCGGGGCGGCCCCGGGGCGGGGGGGAGCGGCGGGGACCGACCGGGGCTGCGAACACGCGTGGCCGGGGTCGGGAGAGGGGCCGTGAGTGGCCGTGAGCTGGGAGGGGGGTGCCCGCCGGCCCGGCGCCAGCGTGGGATCTCCTCCAAGGTGCGGACATGCGGTCCCGGGATTGGCTCCGGGATGCCTCTATCCCCACGGGACTCTCCGCCCGGCAAAAGGATGGAGAGTTCAGGGTGGCCATGTGGCGCTGAGCCCCAGAGTTGAGGTCCTGACCCCGCAGCCGGCGCCCAACCCACCCCGCTCATCACAGCCCGGAGGGAAAGGGGGCTGAGAGCCCCTGCCCTGCCTGGTCCCCTTGTGTGTGAATTATTTATAGCTTGTCACAGCCCTTCCCCTCGCCCCCAGCACCGCCGTCTGTCTCCTCTTCCTCGCTGCTTCCCAGCACGGTACCGCTGTTGTCAGCTGGGTCCTTGGAGCATCAGGTGGCCTCTCTGTCCTTTTTTCATCCCAGAAGGCAATAAAGGGCACTCAAAGCGCGGGGCAATGAGCTCAGGTTTCCTTTCGTGCAGCTGGTGGCTCATCTGTAGCTCAGCGTCCAGGACCTGCCATCCCCAGGGAGTGGAGCCAATTGTGGTCCCGGCAGCTTGACTCACCCTCAGCCAGCCCCGGTGCCCTCCAGTCTGTGTCAGGCAGGGGCTGGTCCCAGGAATGCTCTGGCAGGGCACCACATCCATCTGCTGCCCTGAACGACCCTGCCTGCAGGAAGGGAAACACAGTGCACCTCAAAATGCTTTTTATCCCTTTCTTTCTGCCCCACCCAGCTGTGAGCAAGAGGAGGTGGAAAGATGGGGTGCGGGAGATGCAGGGAGAGCCAGCACTGATGATGAGGACTGGCAGATTCTCACCGTGTGCGCTCTGCAGTGGGAAAGGGGCCCCCGGAGCCCACCCAGGGCTGGTGGGCAACAGGGGACACAGGTTTTCATGTCCCATGTCCCTACTCTGGACAGAGCCCTGAAAGAGCATCTCAGGTTTCCAAATGCAGCCCTGTCCCCAGCTGGCCATCTCTGCCACCCTGGCTGTGCCACTCAGCTGCTGCTTCCCTGATGCTGGAAGGACCTCTGGTCTGTCTCGGATCAGTGCTTCGAAGGGAGGGAGCCCCAGTGACCTGCCTGAAGCAGCAAACAGGGGCCGAGGAGAGGAGGAGCCCCAGCACTTGGGGACCCTGGCACGTGCACTTAATGAGACTCATTTGACAAGGAGCTCCCCGAAGGTGGTGACCCCAGTGCTGCAGCCCCTCTGGGCTGCCAGAGATGAGGACCACAGGGGACAGGGATGCAGGGAGCGAGGCAGCGGCTGGCTGGTGGTCACCACACTGCCATGGGCAAATAATCCCTTAAGGGAGATTACCCAGATTGGAAGATTACTGGCCCTAATCCCATAAGGTCATTTGTTTCAGTTAACAGAGATCTCCGTCTGCAGCAGCGTTGAATGAAGTACAGCAGCTTCAGGGGAGCAGTGGGAGCGAGGGCTGGGAATGATCCGCACTCAGGTTAGATTCCTTCCTGACATCAACCAGAAAATGTACTGGGATTGGGGCTGGATGCCAGTGCTGGGAAATGCTCATTTGTTGGTGGGAGCAGCTGGCTGGAGATCTGAAAAAGCAGGAAGCAGGGAGGGCTTTCAGAGTCTGGGCAGGAGGGATGGGGATGGGAATGGGAAATGGGGAATGGGGATGGGATGAGATGAGATGGAAATGGGGTTGGGAACAGGGATGGGAACAGGGATGGGAACAGGCTGACTGTGTCCTGGCAGCAGTGGAAGGAAGCAGTGGCTCTGGGGTTGCCAATGACAGTGCAATGAAGGCAGGGTTTTGCCAGGAATGTTGGGCTGTGTGGAAGGGTGGGGGCTGCTCTCCCTGGGAAGGTGGGGCCCAGCTCAGCACAGGCATGGGGAAAGCTGCAGCTGAGGGATCACAAAGCCATGGGCATCTGGAAAACATTCTCAGGGCAGTGAGAAGTGGCTGGTGCTGCACTCTGCGGCCTCTCCCCAGCTGAGCTCTGAGCCAGCCACAAATCATCATGGATTTCTCCTCCTGGAGCCAGTGCCAGGGGCAGACATTCTGCTTGGAAGCTGGACTCAGACTGGAACCAGAGGTCCATTTGGACCAGTTCCCCTGGGAACTGGGCAGTCAGAGGGAGCGGCCACCCGCCCGCTGCCAGGAGCTGCTTTGCTTTGCTGTATGTTTTGTGGAAAAGAGCAGGTTTGATTTCATCATGTTCCTTTTTCTTCCTTGCAGCCCTTTTCTGTATGCAGCCAGAAACCCTCCCTGCCTGCTGGCAGCTGCACAGGAAGCTTCAGGGATGTTTATAAGGTTTTTTTCTCTCTTCTCCTTTCATGTGGCTGCTGGGGCCTGTTGTTAAGATAAATCAGACTTCAAACCACGGTCTCCATGTTCTCAGGCTGTGGATCTTTAACTGCTGCTTCAGAGGGGGTGTTTCAGGGTCAGGGGAGAAAGGTGGGTCTGTCTCTCGCTGATTTCCAAGTCCCCTCTCCCTGGTGCTGTGCCCACCATCATGGCAACATGGTCTCTGCTCCATCACCCAGCCAAGACAGAGAGTCACCAGGGACCAAGCCCAAAGAGGTCTGGAGTGGCCAGGTGTTGAGAGGGGCTCTGGCCAGTGGATGCCATCCTTGGAAGGGGCCCTGCCCTGCCTGGTTTTTGATGAAAGGCTGCTTTCTTCAGGCTTTGGGATGCTGGGAGCATCCCCTCCCCCAGGCAGGCATTTGTGGAGGGATCTGTCAGGAGCATCTCAAGGTGAGGTGTTTCATTATCGATGCTAATACATGCAGCACGAGGAGAGCCTTGCCGAGGGCCTGGCCACTCCCTTGTGCCGAGTAACATCTTCACGCCCTGGATTGTGTCCCAGGAATCCAGACTTACCCCACCCCCGGTTTGCGCTGATCCCTCTGGCCGCCCTGCAAGGCAGAATTTGGAAGTTGGCCGTGTTTCCTGGGATCAAACACGCTCCCCCTCTCTGTGTGCCACGGTGTGCTGACCATGGGCCAGGCTTCAGCCAGGCTCCTCTGCAGGCAGATGCACCAGGCTGGGCCTCAGGGCTGAGCCGCAGAGCCAGAGCCTGGCCCCGTGGGCTGGGGGCTGGGGCTGCCTTCAGGAGGCAGCTGCCTGTATGCAGTCACCCTCCCTGGAGACCCACCACAAAGGAGAGAAAGCCCTTTCCCTCGCAGCCCTTTCCCTCCCAGCAGTGCCAGGGATGCCGGCACAGCGCTGCTCCTCGTGTGAGCGCACGTCCCGGGGTACAGCCCCTCGCTCTGCCAGACACGTCGTGTCCAACCTCACACGGGCAGCAAGCGGAGGAGAGGTGTTGCGGCAGAGCTGTGGAGCAGCTCAGCGTCAGGGCTCTTGTGCACCGAGACTCCAGTGGCCTTGGTACTTCACTTCCAGGGACATTCCCAAGGCTGGGGAATAACATCTGTAACTCTTTCACGAGTTTCATTTCAGGAACAACAAAAGCCTGCTACCAAACCCCATCTTTGGTCTTTTTAAAGAGGATACGCCTTCTTTGAGCAACCTGGTCTAGTGGAAGATGTCCCCAAGGGGTTGGCACAAATTGATCTTTGAGGTCCCTTCTAACCCAAACCATTCTGTGACGATTCTGTGACTCTCCCTCCAAAGCAGGGCTCAGGTCGAGCCCAGCCAGTCCCTGCTGGGACCTTCTCTGGCTGCGTCGCGCAGGATTCTGGTGGTCTGGGGTCCTGTCTCAGCCCAAGGGGAGAAGAGACACCCACACCTCCACCCACCCGAACCTCGGGGGCCTCACACCGCCCTGGCCCGGCCCAAGCCTGAACCCACGGGCAGGGTCTTGCCTGGGCTGAGCCTCGGGGCTGGGGGGCCGTGGGGCCGCCCAGGAGCTTCCCGCGAAGCTCCGGTCCTCGGTGGGCTGGGAAAGGGTGGTCGGACGGCATGGACAGCGTGGTTCCGCCGGGACCGGGGTGGGGTGCAGGGTGGTCCCCACCGGCACCGTGCGGTGCTCGGCGGGTCCGGGCGGCCCTTGCCGGCGGGGACCCGGGGGGTGGGGGCCGGTCGGGGGA
>VZTE01004705.1:1268503-1280335 GCA_013397775.1 Eulacestoma nigropectus
GGGGGATGGGGATGCTTCTGGGCTTGACACACCTGCTGCAGCTGGGGCAGGTCTGGAGATACGAGGGTACGGGGGGTGAGGGTGCAGGGGGCTGGGATGGGGCTGCTGCACAGCCTGATCCACCTGCTGCAGCTCGGGCAGCTCTGGTGGTACGGGAGGAGGGGGGACATGGGGGTCATGGAGCCAGGCGGGGCCTGGAGGGAGCGGCACAGTGCAGCAGGGACATGGGTGGGGATAACAGCATGGAGACCTCAGGAGGGGTTGGCAGGGCATGAGGGAAGTGGGTGGGGATGGAGAGGTGAAGCAGGGGCCCAGGCAGCTGGGGGAGGCACAAAGATAGATCTCTCTGCAGCCCCAGCAGGAGGAGTGGTGGGGAAGAGCCCCTAGCTGTGGGCAGAGAGAGGTGTGGGCAGGAGCTGTGGGTGTGGGTGCGGAGCTGCAGCCCAGCTCAGTGCCACAGCCCTGCCATCGGTGCAGCCAGCTGGTGCTGGGCCTGCTGGGGACCTGCCTGGCCATGGCAGTGTGGTCCTGGGGCTGTGAAGTGTTTATGCTGGACCCTGAACACCTCGAGGCTCCTGTCCTGATCTTGCCGTATTTGTGGGGTGGTGGTCGAGGAGGTGCTGGTGGTCCCCAGCCTGTCCGGGCTCTCCTGCTGTCCCATCCCAGTCCTGGGGACAGGCTGGTGGTGTGGGCAGGGCAAGCAGCAGACAGACAGGCTGGGGCAGCTCAAGGCCCTTCACCTGCCTCTCTGCAGACCCCCCAGATGCCCAAGGTGATGCTTTCTTGGCACCTTCCTCCGCTGTGCCATGGACCCAGCCCCGTGCCCTCCCAGCTCCAACCCCAGGCACTGGGGAAGAACCAGGTGCTGGCACTGAGCGGCTCTCGAGGAGCTGGTGCCGGGAGGGCAGACAATGGCAAATTCCCGGAACAATGCGTGGAGCCGGCAGCACTCCCGGCTCGGGTTTCCATCCTGTTTCCCCTCCTGAGTGCTGTAGTAGAGGCTCTTCGCTCGATCCCTCTTGGTGTCTGCATGTTCATTCCTCTGCTGCTCCTTCTGGGATGCTCCGGGGTGTTTAACTTTGTTTGACAGTGCAGTGTGTGCCGTGCCCAGCACACCTGCCAACACACCTGCTCTCCCTGATCCCCCTGACAACGGGGCCACTCTCAGGGTTCTCTGGCTGCAGGGTGGGCACAAAACCCGCTTCAGTGTGTGGCAGGAGCTGGTGAGGGAGAGGACAAGAACTCTCCAGCCCTGCCTGCAGCTGGCGTGAGCCCGACACACCTGATCCCGGCCTGAGCTGGAGCTGAGCCGCAGCCGGGGGCTTTGCTCCTGGGGGTGTCAGTCCCGCTCTCAGATCGGCTGCGCCATGGAGACTCCTAAGCCAATTAAAGCCGTAACTCTCAGCACTCACCCTCCAGGACATGTTGGTCTCAAGCAGCAGCTGAGGCTCTTTCTAATCTCTGGATTTGGGATTAGTTCGGGTGACCAGTTAAATGCAGTTTGTTAAACCCATTAGTGGGGTTGGATCCGGTGCAGGAGGATGTGGCAGTTAGAGAAGTGTTGGATAAATGCTGCAGGTGAAAGGAAGGATTTTCCCTGGTCAGAGCACTGACCTTGCCAAACATCTCCCCCTTCCTGATTTACCTGCCTCCTCCCTCACCTCTGCAGATCTTACCTCTACCAACCTCACTGCACAGCCCTGAGCCCCACCTATGATAAAGACCCCCAATCCTAAAAGTACAGCTGCTTCCCACCTGCAAAAGCAGCTCTGAGCACTGGCTCTGTGGTTATCCCTAATGAAAGCTGCTGAAGTTAGTTGTCATTGGTATGTTCATGGTGCACATGCACAAACTGCATCAGGGGTGGTCTCTGGAGATGCTGCTGGTGGCATGACCATGTGCCTGTGTAAGCAGCAGCAGCATGGGCCTGTCCCCAGCTGGTCCCATACCACCACCGTGCTTGTGGGCCACGCTTGGATGGTTTTGCAGCTCAGGAATTGTTATCACTCACAAAGTCCCCAGATTCTTCACCAAAGCAGCTCTGCAGGGCAGGGGTGCTGTGCATGCCAGTGTGCCTCCTGTCCAGAAGTGTGTCAGGGTCCCCTGCCACCTCTCTGGGCTGGCAGCTGGCCAGGGTGTGCTGCAGGTCCCACTGGGCTGGGGACAGCCCTGTCTGTGCCTGTGTCTGTGTTAGCCCAGGGTCACACATGGTTTGGCTGCCTGGGGTCACTGGGGCCAGACCTGTGGCTCCCTCTCTTCCTGAAAGCCCCCATCAGCCTGTGTACCCCCATCCTCTGCTGGCTTGGGGGCCCAGTGCCACCCCTCAGTCCTGGTGCCAGTCTGGTGGCAGTCCAGGAGGGCAAGGACATCCTGGGTGGGCTCATGAGGGGTGGCAGAGCTGGGACTTGCAGGTTTCCTCATCACTCCGCTCCCCGGAGCTTTGCTCTGTCTGTGTGGGGGCAGGAGCCCTCCCAGCCCTGGGAGCACCCAGCTTTTGGGTGTCAGCTTTTCCTGCTGCAGGACCCAGTTCTGGGGATCCCCACCTGGCCCTGGTGCACAGGACAAGGGGTTTTTAGGGCCAGACCAAGCCTTTCCCTGAGCACAAGTGCCCTCAGGTACTCCTATCTGCCCGGAGTACCCAGGCCATCTTGGGGTGTGGGGCTGGTGGGACACGGTGAGTGAGGTGACCTGGGCACATGTGCAGCTCTCCCTGATGACCTGGCTTGGTAGGATGTGTAAGGGATTAAGATGGCTGTAACAGAAGCAATTTTCTCCTTGTTTAAATACAGGATTAAGGGATGAGATCCCAAATTATCTTCTAGGAAAATCACACTTCCTATTGCTCACTCTGGGACCGGAGGGTCCCTCGTCCTTTTCCATCCGAGGATGATGATTAGCGGATTTGTTTGTAACCAGTGTTGGGCTTTTCTCCTCGTTCATTTTTCAAACACCTAAAAACTGGGCTCAGTAGTTGGGAGTTGGGGGCAAACGGTGACACTGGTGACAAATCCGGCTGTAGTGGGGCTCTGACAAAACCAGTGCCCACCCAAGCCACCACCTTCCTGCTGCAGGGTTTTTGTTGGATCACTCTGTGCAATACAAAGGAGGGAGCAATTAGCCCTGAGAGCTCTCGCTGTCGGTTTCTGCCTCATCATCAGTTTTTTTGAAAATTAAATGATTTTTTTTCAAGTGATTGATTCTGTGTTTCCCGTGCAGCTGCCGTGGCGCAGGGCTGGGGAGCGCCCGCCGTGCTGGCAGCGCCGGGATCGCTCACTGGGCTGAAACACCACGGGATGATCAAATGCAGAACAAATAAGAATCAACATTTCATTCGGGCGAGTTGATGGGAGATGAAATCTCGTTTTAATGAGACCTATGGAGTTGGCGGAGAGGCAGAGGGATAATTGTGCCCTTGCTGAAAGCTGGGGAGGCCACGGGTCACTTGTTGAACAGTGCAGGACCCAGGGCTGGGGGCTCTGTGGTGTGTGTGCAGGGGCTGCTCTGCGCCATGGACAGTGGGATCGCGGTGCTGATGAGCCCAATTATCAAGACTAATTACAAGGACAGGGTGAGGTCACCGGCGCCCAAGGCTGGTTCATGCATGGGCACCCTGGGACAGCAGTGACGCCCTACAGCAGCCAGGGCTCTACATCACTTCCCCAGTTGTTTCCCCTATGCTGTGCCTTCCACCCCTCGGCTGCCCACTGGTTTGCTCCTCACCAGCGAGGAGGGTCCTTCACCGGGCCCTTCTCAGGGGCAGTGGCTCTGGTGGTGCCACAATGGCAGCGCTGACCTGGCTGCCGTGAGCAGGTGGCCCTGGGATGCAGATCTGCGCCAGGAGCTGGGTGGCCACAGCCTCTCCCCACCCCGAGCAGTGAGGGACAGGCTGCAGCATAGGCTAAAATTAGGTGCTGCCCCCGAGGTGGAGGTTAAAATGTCACTTTGACACCAGCACAGAGAAGCCGGTGAGGGCTGGAACTGGGGCTGGCAGGGCAGAGCAGATGGCACCAGGGTGTCCTGAGGGCTCAGTGGCCCCAGCTGATGACCCTCGCTGTGCTCTCCAGGCTGTGCAGCCCCGGGGGTGGGAGCACTTGGCTGTCCCTGCAGCGGGAGCAGGGCTGGCTCCTGCCTCCTCCTGCTGACGGATGAGCTGAAAGTGCTGCGATCAGGCTTTCTCCCATGCTCTGGGCTGATGGAGTTGTCTGGCAGCACATTCTGGAGCTGATGGAGAAGCCGTTGCTCTGCCAGAGGATTTTATTCACTGGGAGGAATCTATGGCCTGACGTCCTCCTGCTGCACCTGTTTTCCTTCTCATCAGGCTCCCTTCTCCTCCTCGCCAGCAGAGCCCTGGCCGTGGTGCAGGCAGGGCTGCCCGGGGATGCCCTGCCTGGCCAGCCCCGCGTCCCCTCCTGCGGTGCCGGATCTGGCCCAGTGCCGTGGGGAGGGTCCCTGGTGGCGGTGACTCAGCCGGGCGTGCGTCGGTGCGACGCACACCTTCGCTGACCCCCGGCCCACCACCAGATGGCCGGGGCCAGCGTGTGGCTGTGCCCGCAGCCCTGCCAAGAGCCCAGGCAACACCGGCATGAGCGCCGGGAGCTTCCCGCGGGCAGCACGGCACAACCAGCTGGTGCCTCCATCCTGGCCGGAGCAGGAGGAAGGAGGGTGGGCTCTGCGCCAGCTGGGACCAAAATATCCCTTTTGAGAAGCAGCCAGGTGTGGTGCTGGGTTGGGGCACCCTGAATCCGTGGGTGGCTGGAGAGCAGAGCTGTGGATGGGATCCCCATCTGGGCGAAGCCAGGCCCTGCAACGGGGGGTTAAGGATTGGGGTGCTGGGTGGGTAGGCACTGTATGCAGTGGGGTGAAGGCCTGGGGCTCTGGGGTGCTGAGCTGGCTTTGCACAAGCTTCCCCTTCCCAAGTCGGAGCCCTGGCATGGGACGGGGATGTGTTCATCATTGCTGCTGCCCTGCAGCCCCTGGCACCCCGGCCTAGGGGGCTTTCCATGATCCCAGATCAGCAGGTTCAGGTTGGCACCGGTTGCAGGGCATTCCTGGTGTGGGCAGAGCCGGGTGAGCTCACCTGGCTGCATGGGCTCATCTCACCCTTCCCCTGCCTCGCACAGGTACCTCCGCACGCTGTACCTGGGGCTGCAGAGCCGGTGGCAGGCCGAGCACCGCCGCCGCCACTTCTACTGGCGGATGATGTTCGAGAGTGCAGACATCAGCATGCTGCGGCTGCTGGAGGCCTTCCTCAAGAGCGCGCCCCAGCTCGTGCTGCAGCTCAGCATCATGGTGCAGCAGAACAGCATCGAGCCTCTGCAGGGTAAGGGACAGCCCTCGCAGGGGACAGGGTGGCGGGAGGGGGGTCCCTGACTTCTGCGGGCTCTCATGGCCGCTCCCTGCAGGACTCTCGGCCTCGGCCTCGCTGGTCTCGCTGGCCTGGATGATCGCGTCCTACCAGAAGGTGCTGCGGGACTCGCGAGAGGACAAGATGCCCATGTCCTACAAGGGCGCCGTGGTGCAGATCCTCTGGCACCTCTTCACCATCGCCGCTCGTGCCATCGCCTTTGCCCTCTTCGCCTCTGTGTTCCAGCTCTACTTCGGCATCTTCATCGTCACCCACTGGTGCATCATGACCTTCTGGATCATCCAGGGCGAGACAGATTTCTGCATGTCCAAGTGGGAGGAGATCATCTACAACATGGTGGTGGGCATCATCTACATCTTCTGCTGGTTCAACGTCAAGGAGGGACGGAGCCGCTACCGCATGTGCATCTACTACATCATCACGCTGTCGGAGAACGCCGCCCTCACCATCCTCTGGTTCCTGTACTACGACCGCAAGACCACCTCCGACTTCGACGCCTTAATCCTCGTCTGCGTGGTTAGCTCCAGCTTCGCCCTCGGCATCTTCTTCATGTTCATCTACTACTGCCTCTTGCACCCCAATGGCCCCATCTTCAGCCACCGCTCCGTGGGCTGCATCTTCCGGCAGGAGCCGCCCCCGGTGCCGGGGTCCCCCGTGGAAGCCGTCACCAGCCCCCCCCGCTCGCTGCCGCGGACTACAGGGGGGGAGCGGGACGGGGCGCCGGGGGAGCGGGACAGCTGCGTGCCCGTCTTCCAGGTGAGACCCCGTACCCTGCCGGTGCCGGCCGCCCGTGCCCCGCGGACAGAGAGGCCCGTCATCCGCATTGACCTGCCCAGGAAGAAGTACCCGGCCTGGGATGCCCACTTCATCGACCGGCGCCTGCGGAAGACCATCCTGGCGCTGGAGTACGCGTCGCCCATCACCCCACGCCTGCAGTACCGCACCCCCGGCGCCCCGCAGGAGGTGCTGGAGTACGAGACCACCGTGTAGGTTGGGGGCCGTGAGGCTGCGGCGGGAGCCCCGGTGCCGCCCAGGCCGCCCTGCGTCTCCGCAGCCGTTTGCCTTCCGTCGGGTTTGCCGGCGCGCCGTGTCGCCATGCCAAGCGCCCCGCGGGCGGTGGCCGGGGAGGTCTCTTGGTGCTATCCCCTCCCCGCGCTGCCTTCCCGCAGCCCAGACCCGTCCCACCCGATGGCGGCCGCCCCCGCGCCCTCCAGGGCTCGTCCTTGCCAAAATACCTCACCGGTGCCTGAGCCCAGGCGGTGGGTGCTGTGGCCCATATCAGTGGTGCAGGATGGGGGCCGGGGGCACCCTGGGATGGGGACTGGCAGCTGCCAGGGGCACGGTGGGGCACGGTGGGCAGCACATGGGAACACAGGTGCCTGTGCCACGGCAGAGCCGTGGGGATGGAACATGGCTGCACTGGGGTGTGCACGGGGCTTGTCACCCCCAGGGAGCTGGGGCAGGGACAGCTGGGGTCTATCCAGTCTCCCCCATGTGTCCGACTTCCCCCACACTCTTCCACACCAACCCTAAGTGAGCCCTTTCATTTCCATCCTCAGTCCCCCTGGCTCAGGGTTGAGCCATGTCCCCAACTCTGTGGAGTCTCCACTATCCTGTGGGGCGTAGACCCTGGCCTAGGGGGGCCCTCGTGGGTGGGCACGAACCCTGCACCCCTGGTTCTGAGCTGGGTGCCCAGCTCGGCCAGGATGGCTGCGCCCCATCCTCCCCCCCATCCCCACAGGAACTGCTTCATCTCATCGGGTTTGTTTTCACCTGAATGGTGACATTTTTTGTGACATTTTCTACCTCCGCTGGGGCCGGGGGTAGCAGGGCCTTGCTGGCACCACTGAGGGGTGTGTGTGGGGCCACCGGCATCCCCCGGATTCCCCAAAGTGGGATTCACCCCCAGCCGTTCTCCTCTCCTGGTTTGGCATCACTTCCCACCCAGGAGCATTTCCATTTACTCCTTCATCAGCATCAGCCCCCTCCAGCTCCCAAGTATAACCTGAGCTGGGACCCTGTCTTCCCTGACCTCACCCTGTGTCCCCCCTGCCTCTCCCCTGCCCATCCCTGTCCCTGCCCCACCTGCCCCTGCCTGCTCCTGCCTCCCCAGAGGAGTGGGGCTGCTTGGACTCCGGGTTTGAATGTGTCCCTGGTCGTGCCCGGATCCGCTGGCCCCCACTGGGAGGCTGTGCTGAATGTACCCTGTGGCCCCAGGCCGGGACTGTCCCGGGGGGTTGTGTGCATGTGTGTGTGTGTGTGTCAGAGTGCAGGGGCTGGCAGGGGTTTGCAGGGCAGGGGAGCTGTTGGACCCCCCAGCCTTGCGCTGCCCCAGCCCCTCGCCCCTGCACCCACGGCCCCTGTGCCTTCCCCGCGTCCCCTGTGCCCCCGCCATGGCTCCACAGGGTCCCGGCCTCTGGCTGCCCCGAGCCACAGTGCCAAGCCCTGCCCGGGCTGGGGAGTGTGGCCAGCACTGAGAGCCCCTCTGTGCCATGGGGCACCGTGTGAGGCACTAGAGGATGGGAAGGGTGGGATGGGAGAGCTGCACCTGGGGATGGTTGGGATGTGGGGTCCCTGAGGGCCAGTGTGGGTGCCCGGCCCTGTGACGCGGCCGGGCTGGGTGGGTGTGCGGTGGCGGTGGCATCACGTTGCTTTTGTTTCCCATTTCTTGGTAGCTGGGGTGACAGCAGGCTGGGCTGGCCATCGCTGGGGTCGCCGGTGCTAACTGGTGCTAACTGGAAGCTTTGGAAACCCTTTAGGAGGAGGGTGCAGAGCATGGCTGGGGCTGGGCAGAGGGCTGGGCCCCCGCCACCAGCGCCCCTCCTTCACCGCCGTCACGGGCGGCCCCCGGCGGTGTGTGCTGGTCGTGCTGGGGCAGCCCCGGCGTGGGGCGGCTCTGGGGCGGGGTCGCTTTTCCTCAGGGAAGGTGGGGGGCAGCAGCCAGGGCTGCCAGGCTGGTCCGGGGGCTCACCGCTGCAGGCATCGAGCAGCGTCACCTCAGCCCCTGTGCGGTGCCCGGGTGGTGGCAGCTCCTCACCGGGTCCGGCTCACAGAGGATCTGGGGATGGGCCGCATGGGGACTGTGCCAGCACGGGGCGGCCCCTCTGGGCTCCCCCTGCCCCAGCCCCTCTCCCTGTCCACCCCAGGGCACAGACGCTGTTTGAGGTGACCTGCACCCCCCATGCTCTTCATGCGGGGGTTGGTGTGGGGACGCCAGGGCCACGCTGGTGGGTCAGAGGGACACTTTTCTATGCACTCAAGCCACGGTACCCTCATCCCTGGGCTGCTCTGGGCAGAGGAGTCTGGCCACGTGTGGGGTTCTGGGGGAGCCCTCAGTCTCGCTCCTGCGCCAGGCCATCCGCCCTGCCCGCCACCCAGCCGTGCCACAGGGGCAGCCAAACCCAGCGCGCTGCTGCCAGCGGCAGCACCGGGATGGCAGCGCCTGCCCACTGGGATGACAGGGGGACACGACCTGGGGGCCAGGATGGGCACAGCTCCAGGGGTGCTCGAGCTCCCACTGGGGATGGGGGTGGTTCTGGTCCCTGGGGGTGTCACCCAGCGGTGGCAGCAGGGCTGCTCCACCTTCAGGGAGTGAGGGAAGTTCGTTCTGGCAGGGGCTGCCGCGGGGTCTCAGCCACATCCCTGAACCCCCCAGCGCTGGGACCCGGCGGCTGCTGTCACGTACTGTAAATACTCTGTGTGCCACCTTCTCTGGGACCCTCGGCGCGGGCGGGGGCGAGCGGGAGGCCGGGGTCCGTCCCGAGACTTTTTTGTATACCACAAACTTTTTGTATATTTTTAATTTTGCTGCAACATGAGATATTAAATTCATTTCAATAAGCCCTGCCTGTGCGATCCTGTCCTTGTCAGCACCTCCAGCTCACAGCTGGGGCTCCAAAGCAGGGCAGGATGATTCCTCTCTGTCCCGGGGTGCTCAGGGACATCACTAACAGAGTGGGATGGCTGTAGCAGCGCTGCCTGCATGGTGTCGGTGGCCCTGGCGTGGTGGCCGGCAGGGAAGGGGTGCACAGGCAGGATGCAGCATCCCGGGGAGGAAGCTGCCGGACATGGCCACTGCCGGGCCAACCTCCCCACTGCCGGGGGCCCCGATCCCCGGCCGACCCCCAGACCCACGGCAGGTTTGGACCCCATGGGCAGCTGTGGGGACGGGGTGCTGAGTGCAGCTGTGTGGGCTCCTGCCAGTGCTGTTCCCAGTGCCACGGTCCCGTGTGAGCAGGACAGGATGTGGGCAGCGAGAGCTGGGAGCCCCCAGAGCTGCCCCATGAGGACGGGGCTGGTGTGGGGTCATAGGGAAGCAGAACCAGCCCCAGGAAAGAGCCCTGCAGTGAGGGGCAGGGGCTGCTCCATAGCGGAGTCCCACAGGCACCACCAGCACCTGCTCTGGTCCCAGCACCTGCTCCAGTCCCATCTCAGCCCACTTCAAACCCAGTCTGCCCAAATCCCAGCCTCAGCCTTGGTCCAAGTGTCAACCCCAGCCCCAGTCCCAGCACCAGCACCAGTCTAAGTCTCTGCTCCAGTCCCATCCCAGCCAACTTCAGCCCCTGCTTCTGCCCAAGTAACAGCTCAGCCCCTATCCCAGTCCCCATCCCCGTCCCAGTGCCAGTGCCAGTGCCAGTGCCAGTCCCAGTCCCAGTGCCAGTCCCAGTGCCAGCCCAATCCCGGTCTCAGTGCCAGCCCAGGCCAGGCCAGCCCAGGCCAGCCCAGTCCCAGCACCCCCCAGGAGAGGCAGGAACTCACATCCCAGCTATCCTGGTGGAGTTTCCGACACAGGAAAGCGCCGCGGCGCCGAGCGGGGCAGTGGGGGCGGCCGCAGCACCGCGCCCTGCCATGGACAGCGAGGCCAAGAAGGGGAAGAAGGTGCGTGGGGCTGGGGCTGGTGTCCGGGGGGCTGGCAGGAGGGCGGGAGCGGGTGAGAGGCACGAATTTGAGAGGCCCTGCACCCCTCCCACAGCGCAGTGGGGACAAGGGGGGCCGCCCAAATAGTGCGAAGAGCCAGCAGAGAGGTGCTCAGCTGTCCCCCCCCGCTGCCCCAGGTGCTGGGTGCCACGGACCCCGTGTGTGGGGGCCAGGGTTGGGTGCCCGGTGCTGACCCCTCCCCGTGCCCGTTCCCCTGCCAGGGCTTCGTGTCGCCCATCAAGCGTCTGGTTTTCCCGAAGGCTGCGCGGAGGGCGGCGCTCCGCAGCAGCGTCTATCGGCGCCCGCTGCACTCCGTGCCCCTCTATCCCCCCGACTACCTGATCGACCCTCAGATCCTGCTGCACGACTATGTGGAGAAGGAGGTGAAGGTAAAGGGATCCCCAAAGGTGCCCGGGGTCACTGCCTGCTTGGGGTGGGGATGTGAGGCCACCACAACATGCTGAGAGCCACACACAGTGGCCAGAAGGGTCCGGGTCCCCTCCCTGCCCAGGCAAACACCCAAGGAGGAGGAGGGTCCACTGGCGGTGCAGGGAGGACCCCCTAACTGCAGAGTCTCCCTGAACCCCAGGGAGATGTGTCCTGACCTTGCAGCTATGGGGTGAGGGGGAGGGTGCATGCCCCAGCCTCCCCAAACTGCGCTGGGATTTTTTCCCCCCACAGTTTTTAGGTCATCTGACATGGGTGACATCCTCCCTAAACCCCTCCAGCCGGGATGAGGTGCTGCAGCTGCTGGACACGGCCAGGGTAAGAGGGGTCCCCACGCCCCAGAGGGTGGGCACTGGGTACTCCACACTGCCGGGTGCCCCACGCTCCCCCCCCGCCGCACTCTGTCCATGCAGCAGCTGAAGGAGCTGCCGCTGCAGACGACGCCAGAGCAGGACAGCATCCTCAGCCTCTCGGCGCGCTGCCTCCTGCTCACCTGGCGCGACAACGAGGAGCTGATCCTGCGAATCCCCACACACGAGATCGCAGCGGCCTCCTACCTGCGCGACGATGCCCTGCACCTCCTCATCCTCAAAACCGGTGCGAGGGTCCGGCCGGGGGCCACCAGCCGAGCCACAGCCGGCCCCGAGTGGCCCTGGGCACGAGGGGCTGGAACACGGCGGGTGATGGGTGTCAGAGTCTATCAGGGCGGCAGCACGGTCTGAGCACAAAATCCCGCGTTGTCGCTGTCTTGATGTGTCCCATCCTCTCCCACATACTGAGTCCCGGAGGGGTGACCCCAACCCGCTGGGGCTCCCACATCCCCACCCTACACCCCCATCCCTCTGCATCCCACTGGGCTGGTGGGACAGGGAGGCCAGGGCAGGGGCTGGGGGCCAGGCAGGGTGGGCAGTGCAGCCCCCCGCCCTGACGCCCTGCCTGTCCCCGCCCCCCAGGCCTGGGAGTGGACCCGGTCCCCGCCGGAGCGCACCCCGAGGCGGCCCCGGCCGGCGTGCCGGAGGCGTTTCCCGCAGAGAAGCGTGCGGGGGGCTCGTGGCCGGAGGGCCGGCTCGGGGGCCCGATGGAGCGGCGGCACACGATCTGCA
>VZTE01004705.1:1280607-1321791 GCA_013397775.1 Eulacestoma nigropectus
ACGCCGGCAGCAACCCCCTGGACCCCCAGGAGCCCTGTCCCGACGCTTACTCCAACCTCGTTATCCTCGCCGTGCCCAACAGGGTGAGCGGTCCCGGCGTGTGCCACCCAATGCCCGCTCGGCCACCCACCGGCGCTCACTGCTCTCCTCCCTTCCCGCTGCAGGATGCTGGCGAGGAGTCCTGTGCGCTTATCTGCCAGGTGTTCCAGATCATCTACGGTGACCAGAGCATCGAATGCGTGGACCGTGCCGGGTACCACTACACCTCCACGCCCACCCGGCCCTGGCTCTCCAGCAGGAGTGAGTGGCTGGGGACAGGAGTGGGAACACCAAGCGGGGTGGCGTGGGGCTGGTGGGTGGGGGTGCGTGGGCACAGCATGGGGCTGACAGGTGGGGGTACATGGACACATCGTGGGGGGTTTGGCTCTGCTATGAGATCTCAGCTCTCCCTCCCCAGGCGAGAGCTGCCGCACAGATGGGACATACGGCTACGATGCTGACTACAGCTGCTGCAGCTCCTTGTGAGTCTGCCTCCCCCAGGGTGCCCCTGGACCGATGTGGGTGCCACTGGACCGGTGTGGGAGTCCCCCTACCCCTGCCCTTGAGTGGGTGCCAGTCCCAGCTGCAGTGATGCCCCAGCCCTACCTGATGGTGGATGCTGTGCAGTGCGTGGGGGCAGCCGGGCACACGAGGGGTACAGGGACCCGCTGACCCGTGTCCTCCCACAGCAATGGCTCCCACGAGACCTTTGAAGCGTATTACAGCGGCACCTCCTCGCCCTCCTTCCACCGCTCCCACCACAGCCTGGCCACCGCTTGCAGCGGCAGCGACCAGAGCGGCGCAGGGCTGGAGCAGCTGCAGGACTACATGGTGACGGTGAGGGCACAGGGACAGGCACGGGGACAAGCAGCAGGCCAGCAGTGCCAGCAGCTGGGGCGGGGGGCAGCAGGCAGGTCTGGGGCCCCTGCACCAGAGAACAGCAGTGGGACACAGGGTGAGGGGCTGGGAGCTGTGTGCTGCCGGTGTCCCCAAGACTGACCTGTCCCCCCGTGTCACCACAGCTGCGCAACAAGCTGTCACCGCAGGAGATCCAGCAGTTTGCCATTCTGCTCCGCGAGTACCGGCTGGGCACGCCGGTGCAGGAATACTGCAGCGAGCTCCTGCGCCTCTACGGGGACCGCAGGAAGTTCCTCCTCCTGGGTGAGTGTCTGCAGCCACCCTGTGTCACCCTGGTGATGTCTATGCATCCCTTGGGGACATGGTGCTGGTGCTGGGTGTGCTTCAGGGCCCCATTGCTTACTGGGGACAGGATGGGACAAACCTCCTGCCAGCAGCCAGTAGGGCTGGCATTGCACCCCAGCGCTGCCCACCTGGGCAGCCTCCCGAGGCTTATGGTGCCTATGACAGGAATGAGGCCCTTCATCCCTGACCAAGACATCGGCTACTTTGAGACCTTCCTGGAGAGCATCGGGATCCGGGAGGGCGGGATCCTCACTGACAGCTTTGGCCGCATCAAGCGCAGCATGAGCAACACGTCGGCCTCGGCCGTGCGCAGCTATGACAGCTGGTCCCTGCGCTCCGAGTCCGAGTCCTTCAATCGTATGATCACGGACATCACCCACGACATCGAGGCACTGGCACGGGATGAGGAGGAGGAGGAGGAGGAGGAAGAGGACAACTACCTGTGAGCCAGTGCCAAAACCCAGCTGTCCCCTCCCTGCTCGCTGATGTGGTGCTGCACCTCCAGGACCAGACTCAGCAGGTGCCCAGCTCTGCCCCAGCACCAGGGAGGGTGCATTTGTCACCGTGGGAGGGGACAGGCCTCTGCACTGCCCTGTCAGCTCTTGTCAAGGCTGTTGGAATCACAGAGCAGCCGTGGCTGTGGGGAAGACGTGCTGTAATTTCTGCAGATTTAATTAAATGCTAGGGCTGGGGGCAGAGCAGGTTCTTCCCTGGGGAAAGGCCCTGTCAGGGTGCAGGGGCTGCTGCGGTGTGGGAGTGAGCTGGGGCGGGGGGCTGCTGGGCTGGGCACCTGCCCATTCCGGTGTCACATGGAGGTCACTACCAGTGTCAGGGTACTGCCGGCTGTTTCTGGCTTGCTCTAGGGGATGCTCAGAGCAATGGAGGGAGTCAGCAAGAGCGTGCTGGGAGAGGAAAGGGCTGATGGCCGCGGCTGGCCCGCTGCTGCCTGCGACGCCTGTGCGACACTCATCCGGCCGCGGGCTGCGGGTGTTTCACAAAAGGAAGTTCCTGCCCCGGGACCCGGCTTCCTGCAATCCCGCCCTGCAGCCTCTCCGCCGCCGAGGGACAGGGCCGTGCTCCCCGCCGCCCGATGGACCTCAGCTGATGTCCCCTGGCCACCGTCCCCCAGCCCATTCCCCCTGGCCACCGTACCCCAGCCAATATCCCGCGGCTGATGCCCTTGGCTGATGGCCCCGAGCCAACATCCGCTGGCCAATGTCCCTTGGCGGGGACTACGGGACGGCGCTGCATCCCCAGGGTGGTGTGTGGGCAGCAGACGCTGGGGCTACCAGAGCAACTTATTTTTTCTCCTAAAAAATTTACATATGCAAACCCTCATGAGGTGAGACGTCCTGGCTGCTTCCCCTGACACCCTGAGCCCAAGCAGCCCATGGTCAGGGTCACACAGAGCCCTGGGTCCCCTTGCTGAATTCCCCTCCATCCCGAATTCAGGGGCTGTCTGGGCAATCCAGAAGAAAGGCTGGAGCACTGCGGGGCTGGGTAGGGCACCGAGAGGAGCTTTGGCACGGGAATACCGGGGCCAGCAGGGACACCAAAAAGTCCAGACATACCTGGACCTCTCTGAGCTGAGCTTCACAAAGCCAGCCCCATGTACCCACTGTGTCCTGCACCCCCTCATGTCCTGCACCCCACTACGGGATACTCAGGGCTTTCTTTTCTCCTTCCTGGCGACAGACACCCCAGGCTGACGCCGTGTCCCCCCCGCCCTCCATGGCCCTGCACCAGTCGAGGAAACATCCTGGGGGCTGCTCTGGGGTGCAGGACCCAAACCCGTCCGGTGTCCCGGAAGCAGCGAGTGGACAGACGGGCTCTGGCACCCGTCGGGGGGTCCCTAAGGGCAGTGGTGTCACGCAGGACTGGGATGTCCTTGCGAGTGCGGTTCCTGGGTGGTGGTCTCCGCTCCCAGCCCGGCACAGGAGGCACCGGCCGCGCCCCCCGGGGGCGGGGCCGTACCGGGAGGGGCGCGGCCGTACCGGGCAGGAGGCGGGAGAGCAGCCGGGCAGAGCGGAGCGGCGGCGGCAGCCCGGGTTCCGCGACGGGGACTGGGAGCGGGATCCGCGACGGGGACGTGCCCAGGACGGCAGCGAAGGTGAGAGCTCCGGGAGCGGAGCCGTGCGCGGAGCCCCGAGGGCGGCGGGGGAGTCCCGCAGCCGGTCCCGGGCAGCCCGGTGGGTCCGACCCCGCGCCGGTCGCGCTCAGAGCGACGGACCCGGGGTGACCGGGGTGGGGCGATGGCCGGGAGTCCCACGGGTCCCGGTGCAGCCCCGGTTGGGCACGGTGTAGCCCCGACGAGGGGCTCCCTGCGCGTGGCTTTTCAGGGGACCGAAGGCACGGGGCAGCAAGGACAGGGGGCTGCGGGCAGCCGTGCTCCGGGAGCGATGGGCACCCTCATCCAACCTGGTCCTCATGACTGGGGACACCGCATGAGCCCTGGGACCTGGCTCTCCAGGGTGGGACACATCAGGAATGCCAGCTATGCCACAGGAGCCAGTGGGAACGACCCTTGGACCGCCCGGGGTGTTTGTGTTTTGCAGGGCTGGATGCCCTGAGCCGGTGTGGGACGGGCACAGCAAATACCTGAAGTGGTGATGGTGTGAGCCACGTCTGAGTCTAAGCAGGGCACCATGTGGGTTCGCCAGGATGGATCTGGCACAGTCCCGAGCCTGTGTCCCCAGTGAGGGGGATGAGCTGTCGTGGCTGCCACCACTGCTCCTGCTCTGCCCTCGGGAGCAAGGCTGAGCCAGGCTTTGGCAAGCAGGGAAAGACAAGGAGTGACCATGGGGTGTTGTGGAGGTGACAGCGATGTCCCTCGAGAGTTGTGCTGTGCACATCGAGAGCTCAGCCCTGAGCGTCCTCCTTCACTGTCACCACCAGCACCTTCTCCTTTCTCTGCACTCAGGTCTCCCTGGCCAAGGGAAGCACATTTGCAAGGGGTTTCCCACTCTTGCTGCTTCTTGCAGCTTTTTTTCCCACTGAGTTTCTTGGGGTGCTGGAGAAAGTTGAGCATTTGCCTTTGCCCTGGACTGGCTGCTTGGGGCAGGTCCCACCCAGCAGAGAGCAGGGGAGCACAGTGGGGAAGGGTGACCTGTGCTGATGGGGGGGCCATGGGCACCAGGGGTGCTGTGTGAGGACCCCTAAGCTGCAGCAAATCTCACCATGATGAGGGCACCTCTTTGCAGAAGATGCTGAACATGGCTCTCTGATGCCATGGTGCCCAGTGCCTGCATCCTGTCCTGGATCCCAGAAGGGCTGGGAAGCTGTTCCATGGCAGCTGCTGTTGTCTGCCCAAAATTGGCCTCCTGTGACATCTCCAGGAGATCCCTTTTACTCTGGGGTGTCACTAAGCTGTGGAGGGAGCAAAGGTGGGCATTGGGGCCCTGTGCTGGGTGGGAGCTGATGGGAACAGGGCTGAACTGGGGTTGGAGCGGGGCTTTCACCACTGTTGCAATGGCCTCACTTCCCCTTCCTTGGCTGCAGCATGGGTTGCGTGAGGTCAAAGGAAGCTGGTGTCCAGGAGAAGATGATAAAAACTGACCCTGACCCTGATCCTGGCCCCACCATCCAGCAGGGCCACTATGTGAGGGATCCCACAGCCACCAACAGGAGGGTGAGTGATGAGGGGTTTCAGGGCTGAGCTGTCATGGGGGGCTCGGCCCCTCTCCTCAGCAGTGCTACCTGCACTGAGAGTGGAGCCAGCTGAGGGCCCCGGCAGTGCCCATGCACCAGGGCAGGGGCTTGGCTATGGGGTGGGAGCCCAGGCCACACTGAGACAAAGCACAGAGTGGACCTGATGAGAATCCAAGAATTATGGAGAAAGAGAGAGAAAAAGGAAGGTGTTGGGAGGGGGTGGAGATGCTGGTGCTGGGTGGGTTGTTGTGTTGGGTGGTGCTGCTGCTGTCCCTCGGGTGCCCTCGTGCCCCTGCCACTGCTGTTGGGGCCAAGACTCCCAGTGGGAAACGGGTCTGTGCCACCTGTGATGTCACTCTGTGGTTTTCTTGCACTTTCCAGAACAATAATGTCCCCAGCATGGCTGTGCCCCTGCCCGAGGATGGTAGGTACAAGGGGGCTGCAAGTGGGTGCAGGGGGTGGGAGTGTGTGGGGGCAGCGTGGCCGGATCATCTCTGACCCTGGGGGGGAGCACTGCCAGTCCTGGTGGGATGGGAGCTCTGGGCTCCTCTGAAGGGCCAGATGTGACACGATGAAGATGGAGGTGCTGGGTACTGTGGGGGTCCTGGCCAATGTCCTGGCCAGTGTTCATGGCAGGAGTGGCCGGGCACGCCATCCCAGCACGGGGAGGGGTGCCCAGGGAGCTCCCTCGCTGCAGGCTTGGAGGACAGCGTGGTACTGGCGCTCTACAGCTACGAGGCGATGAACGCTGGGGACCTCAGCTTCCAGAAAGGGGAGCGGATGAAGGTCCTGGAGAAGTAAGTGCTGCTGGCAGACCCCTGCCCAGGCTCTCCTGATGGCTTGTGTGGCCTTGTTGAGAATTTCTTCTGGAATTTGCCCCGGAGGAGCTGCTGGTGCCCAGGTCCAGGTGCCATGAGCCAACCCAATGCCATTTCTGTCACAGGTCAGGGGAGTGGTGGCAAGCACGGTCACTGGTGACAGGATGTGAAGGCTTCATCCCCAGCAACTACGTTGCCCAAGCCAACTCACTGGAGACAGAGGAGTGAGTCCATCCCTCCGTGCCAGATCCTGGCCCCATGCTGTCCCACACTTCTCCACCACCGCTGTCCCCACTCCTGCCTCACATCCTGCCCCCAGCCCTGCCCCACACCAGCATTCCTTGGTTCACTTGGTTCTGCTGCAGGTGGTTTTTCAAGGACGTCAGCCGGAAGGATGCGGAGCGGCAGCTCCTTGGCCCTGGGAACATGATTGGGTCCTTCATGATAAGGGACAGCGAGACGACGAAAGGTGTGGAGGGGTGTCCGCAGCACCGTGGTGGGGAACAGGTGCCCAAGGGGCTTCCCTCATCCACTTTTGCCTGGAAGAGGAGCTCCCTCCCCAGCCCTGGGGATCTGCTGTGCTGCAGGGAGGGACTGGAGGGCCCATGCTCTCGCTGGGAGTGCCCCTGCAATAGCCTGTGGTGCTGCCACACGTCCAAACCCCACGGCAGGGATAGGGGGACATGTTCCTTTGAGGCTGCTTTGGGTGTTTGGGGTGCAGGCGCAGTTGGCCTGGGGCTGAAGGGGTGGTGGCAGCACAGTGGGATGGGTGCTGCTGGCTCTGCCGGGCGATGGCTCTGTGTATGCCAGGAGCACCGGGATGGCCAGGTGCAGCAGGAATATGCTCCCGTGGGAGCTGCCAGCTCACCCTCCCTGCCCAGGCTCTTACTCACTGTCGGTGCGGGACGGGGACGAGCTGCGGAGCGGGGCAGTGAAGCATTACAAGATCCGGACTCTGGACAGTGGTGGCTTCTACATCTCCCCACGAAACAACTTCAGCACGCTGCAGGAGCTGGTCCAGCATTACAAAGGTGAGCCCTGGGGTGCCTGGCCCCCCTTCCCAAATGGGGCTTTGTCCCTGAGCCAAGCAGCCACCGGGCAGCTGGGGGTGTGCAGAGGCCGAGGGGCTCCTGCCCATCACCCCTGGGCTCCTGCTGTGGTTGTGACTGCAACATGCAGTGACTTCCAGACCTTCCCCTGTTGCCATGGCTGGCCTGCTGCCTGTCACAGCTGTAGTGTTGGTGTCCCTGAACACCCACGGTGCCCAGAACTCCCCTTTGAAGCACAGTGTGGCCAGTGAGACAGGCTAGCTGATGGCCCTGGATGCTTCCCTCAGGTCAGAGTGATGGGCTGTGTCAGAAGCTTACCCATCCCTGCCGTGTACCCAAACCACAGAAGCCCTGGGAGAAGGATGCCTGGGAGATACCTCGGGAGTCACTGAGCCTGGAGAGGAAGCTGGGAGCTGGGCAGTTCGGAGAAGTGTGGATGGGTGAGAGTGAGGGGGAGGTGGCTGGGAGGATGATGGAGGTGATGATGAAGGAGGAAGGGTGAAGGATGAGAGAGAAGGTGGAGGGATGGTGGGATGGAAAAGGCAAGGAGGGAGTGACGTGGGAGAGAAACAGGAGGACATGGAGGTGGCCCTGCCTTAATGCAGGGGCTGGTTGGGGCTGGGCATGTGGGAACAGCCCTGGGCTGTGTGTGGTCTCCAACCTTCCCACAGCAGCTCCATCTGCAGGACTGGGACTTTGTCTCCAAAGCCCAGTGCTCCCAGGGCAGCCTGGTAATGATCTGTTGTGCCACCCCCAGCTACCTACAACAAGCACACCAAGGTGGCGGTGAAGACGATGAAGCCGGGCAGCATGTCCGTGGAAGCCTTCCTGGAGGAGGCGAATCTGATGAAGACGCTGCAGCACGGCAAGCTGGTGAAGCTGCACGCAGTGGTCACCAGGGAGGAGCCCATCTTCATCATCACCGAATTCATGGAGAAAGGTGCCATCAACATCCCTGAGTGATGTCTGTGGGCCAGGCCAAGTGGCAGCACCCAGGTGCCCTGGGATGGTGCAGGATCAACCTCTTCCACATCCCCAGGCTCGGCTGTGGGCTCTGCACCAGCTCCCAGGACTCTGGGAGCAGTTCTGGCTTCTGCCACAGCGTGTCAGTGCTCTGGGGCAGGGTGCTGGGAGAGGGTGACAGCACAGGGAGAGGAGGGACCCCCAAGAGGGGACAGATGAGAACAAGCACTCCACAAGGCAGGAGGGAGCCTGCAGAGGTGCTCCCCCCTCGGCCCAATCTGTGGGAGCAGGATGGTGGATCAAGTGTGTTTCCAGAGTCCCCTTGTCCTGCTTGGCTCCTCGGGACCTTGTGCGACCCTAAGGTGCAGGCTCCAGCTAAACCATTACCCCTGGCACCTTTCCCTGTCTGCAGGGAGCTTGCTGGATTTCCTGAAGAGTGAGGAGGGGAACAAGCTGCCGCTCCCGAAGCTGATCGACTTCTCTGCCCAGGTGAGGAAGGAGCAGACTTTCCCTGGCTCTGAGTCCCCCTTGTTCCCCTGAAAAGGGTGAGTGAGGAGCCTGGGAACTTATCTGGGGCTTGTGCAGGGCCAGCCAGAAGCCTGGTCTGAACAGTGCTGGGGGTGCAGTGAGGTTTTCCTGCGGGCAGCCACTGCCTGCTCACCATCCTCATCCCCCAGACCTCGCAGGAGCAGGGGTGTGGGAAAGGAGAAGTGGCAGCTTCCCCCTCACCACACCAGTATCTGCAGCACTCAGCCAGCCCACCTGCACCTGAGCAGCGAGCAGCAGAGCTGCACAGAGTCTGGGAGAGGATTGGCCAGGCTGCTCCTTCTGAGGGGCTGGAAAATCTATGACTTCTACGTCTGCCATGGTTCCTGCAGCCCTTGCAGCCCACGGGGCCACTGTGCTTTGTGGAGAAAGAGGGCATGAGAATCGGGCTTGTTTCCACAGCTCACATTTGCATGGTCCCTTCTCTGGGACATGCCAGTGCTGGTTGGTGTGGCCCAACCAAGCCCAGGGCAAAGTTATCAATTTCTGTAATTGATAACTATTGATATTGATAACTATAATTTCTAATTTGCTGCTGCTGTGAGAGTTACCTGCAAACCTTACCCGCAAACTTGGCCAAAGCCCCACAAACCCAGCATGGCCACACACCCACCCCATCCCCAGCACTGCTTCGGGACAGCACCATGGTGGTGTGAAGCCCTGTGGGTTTAACAGGAATCCTGCAGCATGGTCCTGTGTGCTCCCAATGCCTGAGAGGCTGAGCCAGGCATGGTTCCCAGTCTCCTGGAGGGAGCATAGCAGGCTGTGTTTCCCCAGGGAAATGCCTACGGGAGGGCTGTGGTTCAATAAAGTCACCAGAGGGCTGTCACGGGCAGGGGAAGGCAGCTGGAGAGGCAGGAGGACTCAGCAATAATTATTTCAGGGATATTTTCAGGAGCTGATTTTGAGTACAGCGGAACAGGCTGTTAAACACCTCACTCCATGTGCAACCATTTGCACAACCACTGAGTCCCTGCTGCTTCTCCAGTGCCCCTGGGTGAGGGCTGAAGCCAGGGACCCTTTGAGCTGATCTCAAATATTTCATAGAGGCACCTGAGCAATAGGAAAGCCAGGATGGGAGCCCACACCCCGTGGGCTTAGACCAGGTCACTGGCTGCTGGAGCTGGCTGTGCTGGGGTCTGTGGATCAGCTGTGCACTCCTGCACACCATCTGTTCTCAGCAAGCTGGCTCGTGCCAATGCCGGCTCGGCCCACGGCTCCGAGGAGGTGCTTGGAGAAGCACTGGGGAGCAAAGGCTGAAGGGCTGTCACAGGCAGGCAGCAGCCTGACACTCGTGCTGGGGCTGAGTCACTGTGGGCAGAAATGCATCTGCGGTCATGGAAATGATCCTTCCGCTCTTGTGCTGCCTGGTTACTTCTGTATTTAGTGGGGAGAGCTCTGTGAGAGCTGCACCTCACTCCAGGCCAGCTTATGTGGGGGTGATGAGGATGGGGGGTTCTCCCCTCTGGCTGCTCCAACCCCTTTGCATTCTGGATTCTGGTCACATCCAGACATGGGGTAACAGCACAACTTTGGGGTTTGGTTTTGCACACACCAGGTCACCTCTGCCTGATCAGGGCTGAGAGCTGCACACACAGCACTGAGTGCAGAGACTTCAGAAGGCAGAGGGGTGAGGGGGGATTGTCAGGGGCCATCACAGACATCCTGTCTGCAGGCAGAGGTGACTCTTCAGAAACTAGTTTGGAAGAACCCAGGCATCTTCCCGTGCGCTTTTCCCTGGCTGAGGAAGCTCTGGAATGCTGGCCATTTTGGGTGTATCTGGAGACTGGTCTGACATCTTCCCTGAGCAGAGAATTATTTGCTCCTCTCCACATCCTCATGGCTGTAGATGAAACCTTGCCCTGAAAACACTCACAGACTCACTCTCTGGTGATCACATGAGCTCCTCAGCTGTCAGTTCTCATGGCCTTTCTCACACAGCAGCTTAAAGGTGTCATGTTGGGCTGGTCACCCTGACCTTCTGCAAGGGATTCCCTGCTCGGAGAGCAGTTTCCATGCAGGAAAGTCACAGAATGGTTTGGGTTGGAAGGAACCTTAAAGCTCCTCTTATTACAACCCCTTGCCTTGGGCAGGGACACTTTCCACTAGACCAGGTTGCTCCAAGCCCTGTCCAGTCTGACCTTGAACACTTCCAGAGATGGGACATCCATCTCCTGCTGTGGCTCAGCCTCCTTTCACCCTTTTCTGAGTGCTAGCCTGAAGCAAATGACTTCTTTGGTGCTGAGGGGGTGTGTGTTATTTCAAGCAGCCTCTTTGCATGTGCCTTGTTCCCCTGTGGCAGATTGCAGAAGGAATGGCTTTTATTGAGAAGAGGAACTACATCCACAGAGACCTGAGAGCCGCCAACATCCTGGTGTCGGCAGTGCTGGTGTGCAAGATTGCAGACTTCGGGCTGGCCAGGGTCATCGAGGACACCGAGTACACGGCCCGGGAAGGTGCTGGGGGTGAAGGCTTGGGGGGTTCCCTTAGAGCCACTTGCCACCATGGTGGTCCCGACCCCAGGAGGGACGTGCTGGGTACACGGGCAGAGGGAAGCTCCTCTCATTTGCATCACTCCACTTGTTCCTCTTCTGCTTGTTTCTTGTTCCCCGTATTTCACCACCCATTTCTCAGCAGTTGGGGTTGAGCTCACATTTCCCATTGGATCTCTTTGTCCAGGCGCCAAGTTTCCCATTAAATGGACTGCACTAGAAGCCATCAACTACGGATCTTTCACTATAAAATCTGATGTCTGGTCCTTTGGGATCCTCCTGACTGAGATCATTACCTATGGACGCATCCCCTACCCAGGTAAGGAGGTGAAATGCCTTCTCTAATCTGGTTCTAAAAGACACATTTCACCTTCTGGGCCCCATCCATGTGACCTGAGCTCCTCCAGCTCCGTGGGAAAAACCCTGTAAATCCTTATCATTAGGGACCATCCTGTATTTTATACTAAGGATACCTTTTTTCAATGGGAAATTACTCTGCAAATGCTACCACAAACGGACCATGAAGGATCATGGGCTGTTCTGAGGAGCAGCTCTGCCTCCACACAGACCTGTTTTCATTGGAAGCAATGGCTTGTCACAGACTCAGCATATGGAAGTTTTAATTTATACAAAGCGATTATAAACCCCACCTCACCTGGGGCACAAAATTCCATCCTACAATAACCCAGCATCTCCTCTGTCTACGTTTCCCTGACCAGGAAGAGCAGTTCCCCTTCCCAGCCTCTCTAACCACTTTTTCTTTCCTGGAGACATTGCCCAAAGGGTGAGAAGTTTTGGGTTTGGGGTTTTTATGACTTTTAAAGAAATCAGTGATAAACCAGAGGATATTCACCTGTCCCACCCCGTTCTGCCAGGGATGTCGAGTGTGGAGGTGATCAGGGCGCTGGAGCATGGATACCGGATGCCCCGCATGGATAACTGCCCCGAGGAGCTGTACGACATCATGATGAGGTGCTGGAAGACCAGACCCGAGGATCGTCCCACTTTTGAGTACATACAAAGTGTTTTGGAGGATTTCTTTACTGCGACAGAGAGCCAGTACCAGCAGCAGCCGTAGCACAGGACACTCTGGACAGACACTGCCAGCTCTTCCCTGTCCCACGTGTGCTCTGCTTCCCCTGCCAGCCTGGCCCAGGAACCACAGCCTTCCTGGAGTGGCTGGGCTGGAGGAAGTGCAGGAGGAAGCGCATGATGGAGGGAGAAGAGACGTGGCCATACCTCGTGCCTTTCCCAGGAGCCCGAGTGCCCCCGGGGCAGCGGCTCTGGGCAGTGTTGGCTGGACAATGGATGCCCAAGCCCCAGAAGGAGGGACAGGTTTGGGCCAGGCCTGCTTTTGCTGCAAATGAAAAACCCAGATCAATAGTTTTTTAATCCTTCTGAGATCTTATCACGTCGTTCTGCAGAAGTAGGTGCTTTAGTGTGCTGGCATTGGAGAAATGCCATGCAGCGCCTGTGCTCCTTCTGTGATTGATCCCAGGGGATTCCCATGGGGCACGCTGCAATGCAGCCCATTGGCTCATCATCAGCACAGGATCCTGGGGTTTGGATGTCGAGTGTCACGGACACGTGTCCTCCTCTCTCCCTCCTGGCTTTCCTTCCCCAGTATTTTCATGGCACCCCTTGTGCAGAGCGCAGGTTTCGTGAGGCTGTGCTGCAGGGGCAGATGGACAGAGACAGTGCTTTTCCAGGTCATCCCTGCATGGATCCCCCTCCACTTGCCTTGGGAGGAACGACTGGAGCCCAAAGCCATGGCAAAAGGAGCCCTCTTCCCTATGGCAAAGCTCACAGGCAGGATTTGTTGTCTGCTGGGGCATTTGCAGTGTCAGCAAGGGCCAGGTGCTCCCTGCACGCCCACTTTATGTTGTTGTTTATTTTTAGTATTTCACGACAGGTTATTTGGGGAAAAGGAGTATTTTTTTAAGACAGCCCCATAGCTCTTACAGCAGGGAGATTGGGGCCTGTCATTATATTTTCGATACCAAGAGGGAAACGCCGTCGCTTCTGCTTTGGGATTTTTTTTTTTTTTGTAATCAATAAAGTATTTATCAACCTTTCCTCTCCTGGCCGTTCCTGCTGCTCCGCAGCCCGCGTGAGGGAGACGCGGATGGGGCAAGGTTGGGGCTCGCAGCGCCCCTCGGAACCGGGGCTCCAGAGCCGGGCGGGCCCGCAGCACCCTCGGAGCAGCCCCCGGGCCGCGGACCGCCGGAGTCGGATCGCAGGGACGGGAGGAACCGGGATGTTCGGAACGG
The DNA here is from genome assembly GCA_013397775.1 of Eulacestoma nigropectus. Taxonomy (NCBI): domain Eukaryota; kingdom Metazoa; phylum Chordata; class Aves; order Passeriformes; genus Eulacestoma; species Eulacestoma nigropectus. The sequence goes on from VZTE01004705.1 coordinate 1,293,636, forward strand.
CCCGGGCGCCTCCCGGCCCCACCGCCTCGGCGCCCTCACCAAACGTGGCGGCCGCGGCGTCGTGCCCGCCCTCCATGCCAGGGCCGCTGCCCTCAGCAAAGATGGCGGCGCGGACCGCCCCTTCCCCGGCCGGCTTCGCGAGGCCGAAGACCCGCTGGGGACCGGAGCGGAGACCCCGCCCCACCGCGCCCGGCAGAAGGGCTGGGCCGATCCGGGCGAGGCTGGGCCCGGCCCCGGTAGCGCGGAGCGCGGCCGCCCGGCGGGGTCCTGCCCGGCCGCCGCTGTCGCCATGGCGATCGGCCCCGCAGCCAACCGCGCGCCGCTTCCGGTGACGTCAGCGCCGACACGTGGATCCAAGATGGCGGCGTCGGCGGCGATGGTGAGTGCGGCGGGGCCCGGCCCGGCCCCGCGTCCCGCCCGCTGCCCCCCGGCCCGGCCCGGCGGCGGCCCCGGCGCGGGGCTCAGTGCGGGGGCTCCGGTCGGGCCTGCACCGCGCTGGGAGGGATGCGGGCCCGGCCCCTGGCCGGGGGAGGCTCCCCGGTCCCGCCCGGGGCCTTGCAGCTGTCCCGCGTCTCCCGGCGGTGTCACCGGCGGAGGGCAGAGCTCGGGCCGCCGCTCGGTGCCCAGGGGCCCAACGGAGCCGAGCGGGTTCCTGTCCCGCCTGCCCCGCGCTCCCTCGGCAGCAAAGTTGGCTCCGTTTGTGCGGTTCACGGCGTTGGCTGGGCAGGAGGGGCCGGGCGGGGGGCTCGGAGCCGTGTGGGTTGTAGGGAGCACCGGCGCTTCCTTTTGCCTTCCCTTCCGAGATGTCAGCCCGGGCCGGTGCTGGTGCCAAGCACAGAGGCTGTTGCTCTGTGTGTGGTTTTCACAAGTGTTTGGTGGTGATTTTCGGGTCCGGGTTTGAGCGGTTGCTTCACCTTTCCGCGTCCCAGCATCCCTGTTATTCCTACTGAATTATTCCTTGAATCCTCGGAGGGCTGAAGGTGTTCCTGGTGGGTATTTGCTAAGGTAGGCGAGCATCAGTGCTACCTCACAGAGGAGAAAACGAGTTGCTGAGACATTTGTTACCTGCCTTGAAGTCTTGTAAAACGGATTTCCTTCTTGCTTTCTTAGGAGGATATTTCTGTGACAATGCATTGCGGGAGTAGCGGTATGGATAAAGGATGTGTTCTGATACAAAGGTCGCTGGCTGGGCTGTGAGGTGACTCCTGGAGAGACTGGGAGGGGATTGGGAGAGCCGAGGCTTTCCTTTAATTTGCTTTAAGCATGTTCATACCCTGCTGGCTTTCTCCCAGGCAGGGAGGAGGGAGTGCTCAGCTGGCTTTGAGAGCTGGGGATGGTCCTACTGGGAATTTCCTCGTGGCGCTCTGTTGTGTGAAGGGCAGAGAAGGCTGCCAGCAGATCTCCTGGTGTCAAAGGAGCTCTGAAGTGAATGTGAATGCAGCACTTGTCTCCTTCAAAGGGCTCTCGGAGTCTCCTCCAGTGCAGGGTGAGCAGGGCAGGGACATAATAAAGATGAACTTATCCAAACAGTTGTCAGGATCATCCAAGGAGGCAGCCCTTGGAAAAGGGGCCGAGTATCTGGGTGCCATTAGCACCGTTCTCGTCCTGTTAATGTGCCTGAGGGCAGAATGAAGGTTGCATGTGTGAGAGAGCTTTGTTGGTATTTTTCCCTCCCCCTAGAGTAGTGGGTTGTGTCTTTCCTTCCTTTCTGTCACCGTATTAAAAAGTTTCAGTAAGTGGAATGGAATAGGAGAGCTGTGTGAATCCGTTTGGACAAATGGCTCTGCACAGGTCGTTTTCCCTGTTTTTCTTCAAAGCTGTCTTTGAAAGTTAACAGCTCTTGATTGTGGCCGTTTGATGTCCCTCTTGCCCTTCTCTGCCAAAAGGAGATGGAACAATTCATGATATCCATCACTGTCGCTTCCTGCTTCCTTTTCCTCTCTTTGGACAAATACTGTGTTCTGTTCTTCAGTTCCTGTGTGGATTGTGAAGCTCCTAAGACCTAAACCAGCTCTGGTACAGCAACAGCCCAGTTCAGATGCTTGAAATTGCTGCTGCTTGAGGGTTTCTTCAAGTTGTTGGCAGGGACGTCCTGGGTGCACATGGGCAGGCCGTGGGCCCTCTAGAGCACATTGGAGCTGTTGTAGAGTGCCCCAGGGAACAGCTGCTGTTTCCCCTTTCCCTTAAATAAGTGCTGGAGTTCAGACTCTGGCAGTGGTAGCTGGAGGGACCACGAGCTGTAGAGAAGGACAAGTGTGGTAATAACTGGATGTTTTAGGGCCTCTTCATGCTGGGTCAGGCTGGGATTTAGTGAACAAGTCCTCTGTTTTGGCAGCGTGGTTTGTGAACCTTCTGTGGATTCACAGAAAGTGGCAATGTTGTTATAAGTCCTTCTGAATGGGATAAACCTGGGGTTGTCTGCAATCCCAAGACTAGTGATAATTATCCAGAAGTGCCTTCTTGGAGAGAGTTTGTGTGTGAACTTTTCATCTGAGGGACAGGAATGGATGATTGTGCTCCTGCAGTTACTTATTTTATTTAGATCATATTCTCCTAAGAAAGGGTCTCTCTGCATGTCTGCGTATAGGAAAATAATCAGGCTCAGGCAATCTGGACTATTTTTGCCTACTTGAAGCTGGGTTTTTCTCAGTCTGGGGTTCTGCATATTTGTTGCGTTACTTGTTGCACCATTACGTGATTTCCTGGCACCTCAGATGCAAGATTGTCGTCTGAGGGGGTTTTGTGCATGTATTTTGAAATGTAAATAATTGGGAAAGGCTTTGAAGGTGTGTGCCCTGTTTGCTGGAAGTCTGGGCCTTGCCAGGGCTCTGTGACTGAACCAAAACCCAAAACAGAGCTCCCTCCTGGAAGTTCTGGCCTGGCATGGAAGAGAACTCAGCTTGCAGGCATCCCCCGGGTGAGATGATCACCTGGCCAGGCCCGTGAGTTACACAGATGTTTTGAGTGGTGTCCATGTTGCCACTGCTAAGCTGCTGCCTTCGTTTGGAGAAGGTGAAGCACATTTGTCAATACAAGAGCAAAGATCCTGATGAGAAAAGCCCCTGGCTTCATCTTTCCTGTGCTCTGCCAGCTCAAAAACCTGCACTGGGCATTTCCTTCATATTTCACTTCCAAAGCTCCCCCACCTGTTGCATAGCAGCTTCCCCATTTCTTGCTACCAACTGTTCTTTCCTGGCAAGGCTTTACAGAGTCGCCCTCTTGTCTTTCTTGTTGCCTGGTGCTGCCTGAGTCATCATCATCTGTATGCAAAGACAGCCTGATTTCTGCCAAAATTGTCATCAAAAATTCAATCTTCTGCATGCTCATGTGTCTCCTGAGTGTCTGCCTAAGTTCTGTCCTGGTCTTGTCACCTCCCAGCCTGCTGGGGCAAGGGTGGCACTGGTGTGGTTTTGGTTTTTCAGTAACATTGTGTAGGTGTGTCACTTCAGTGACAAATGAGGTAAGGGCTACAGGTTGCTGGCTGCTCTGGGATGCAGTGTGGGACAAGAACGCAGATTCCTTCCAGTGCTTCACCTGTCCAGGAGACTGTCTCCTACTCAGTGGAGAGTCACTGAGCACTTCCTTTAAAGGCTGGGAAGGCAAAATTTAGTGTAGCACAGAAAATAAGCCCCACATTCTCAAGGCAGATCGGTATTGAAGGTCAGGCAGTTTTAACAAGAGTGTTTCCAAGCTGGGGCTTTATGCCTGCTCCAAGTGTATTTGGCTGTGCTTAGAATAGATCTGAAAATCCCCTTTGTAAGCAAAAAGAGATCACAGAATGGTTTAGGTTGGCAGGGTCCTTGGAGCTCATCTTGTTCCACCCCACTGCCATGGGCAGGGACACCTTCCACTGTCCCAGGTTGCTCCAAGCTCCATCTAACCTGGGCTGGAACACTTCCAGGGATGGGACAGCCACAGCTTCTCTGGGCACCCTGTGACAGGGCTCTCACCACCCTGATAGGGAACAATTTCTTCCTAATATACGATCTAACCCTACTCTCTGTCTGTTTATAGCCATTCCCCCTTGTCCTTTACTCCATGGTCTTGTAAATAGTCTCTCCCAATTTTTCTTGTAGGCTCCCTTCAGGTACTGGAAGCCACATGTCTCTGATGATTCAGTACTAACATTTTCTGTAGGTGCCTAGCATTTGCATCTTAAGTACATTTTAGACTTTCAACCCCCTGATATTTCTGCCTTTTTTTTTTTTTTTCATCCTGCTCAGTTCCTCTAATTCTGGATGCACTGGTTGGCCCTCACTGGTGTCTGGGCCAAACATACCTTCCTTGCCTTAGAATAAGATGGGAGGAAGGTGATGAAGAGGAAGGGGTGTGGGGGCAATAAACACAGATTTTAAAATTTTTTTTTTCCCCCAGCCTGAGGAAGGATCCCCATGATAGAGCTGCTGTTTGTCCACACCTGGCCTGTGGAGTGTTCCCTCTGGTGCTGTGTCTGACTGACTGACTGTGCTGAGGACACACAGGGACAGTGGAGATTTGTTTCTTATGTCTGCAGCATTAGCTCCAGAGTTGTCCCAAACCAAGCTCTGGGTTTTATGTGGTTTTCCAGTGGTGCCATACATGCTGGGAGTTTAGGAGAAGGGGCTGAAGCTGGTAATGCTGTGAGATTATACCAGAGCTGATGTCCTAATCCAGGCAAGCTGCTACTGGCTAATACTCTTTAAAGCTCGATTTTCATTTCACAGCCTTCCTGCCCATACTTGAGCTGGGTTACCTGAGGTAATGGGAGGGGCTGAGGAGGGAGCAAGGTGTGTTAAATAAAGGGTTTGCTGCTGCTTTGTAGGGTCTGGGTTCTCCTAGAGCCCCCATGGAATTGATTGAACCTTCCAGCCTGACTTGTCACCCTGCTCCCTGAAAAAGGGGTGAAAAATTTTTTGCCATGTTACTGAGCTGTGTTTTGGCCCGGAGGGGTGAGGAGAGCAGGAGGGAGTGCTGATGTGACCATCCCTTTGGGTGCAGTCACTGGTGTCACACCTGAGCCCACAATAACTACTCTTCTGCAGGCAGTGGCCTGTGAGCATCCCTCTGTAATCAGCTCCGGGGTAACTGCTGCCGTGCAGAGCTGGCACACATCCAGTGCCAGGGCCACAGCCCTCTTCTCTGCTAATCCATGGAGTTTTCTAACACAGGGAGCTCACATGGGGGGGAGCAGAAAAGTAAAGTGATGGCCTGCTCAATGCCCCATGGTGCAGATAAGAATTGCATTTTTCTTGTGGTTGAGCAAAGCCACAGTTTTCTTAATTGCAGATAAAGAGGCAGAGACACCCAGAGTGGAAAGTGACTTGATGAGGGTCACAAAACAAAGCTAAGAACAGCTTTTGTGAATTTAATTTCTGTTCAGTCACCTGACTGCGCAGCCTTCCTGATGTCTGGGATGAACATTTCCCGTGCTGTTGCCCATCTCTGATGTCATTCCAGTGTTTCTGTTGTATTTCACTGTTTCTTCTCCTTTTTCCAGGAAAGGCTGAGATATGTGCTGGGCCTGCTGTTGTTGCTACACAGCACAAACTCGTTCTATGTGCCCGGGGTGGCTCCTATCAACTTCCACCGCAATGATCCTGTAGAAATAAAGGTAGGATGGACTCAGTGCTATTAGTCTGGTTGGTTTGGGGGTTTTTTTGTCTTTTGGGTTTTTTACTTTTTTATACCATAGCAGCTAAGAGGGGCTGGAAAGTTAAATTTGGGGATCCTGTTGCTAAAATTTTGTGTTCAGATATTTCCTCTGTTTCACAACATTTGGGTCCCAGTGTGGTTCCTTTTCTTGCCCCTGACCTCTTCTACCAAATTCCTTCAGCAGTGGCACCGAAGTCCTCAAGATGTTGCTCTGTTTGGGAAAAAGGTCCCTTTCTCACTGTAGCTTTGAAGTGAATTTACTTTCTCCAGCATTATACTGACTCTAAAAGTGCTTACACAGAGTGTGCCTTAGGGTGGAAGGTGAACGGTGGAATAAGGTCTGAATCAGACCTTCTCAATACCCAGTTTGCTCAAGTTGTGTCTTCAGGGAAATCCATGGGAAGCTCTTCCCAAGTGGAGGTGTTTGTCCTTGAGCCTTGCAGATCTTTCAGCCCAGCCTTGCTGGGCAAGCTGTTCCTGTGCGGCGTTGCTGGTACTCAGTGATGAGCTGCTGCACCTCTCCGTGAGGAAGCCAGGCTTTGCTTTCAGGCATCAGTGATTTATAGCCCATTTAATTTATTTTTCTAAAGCTATGGCCTCTGTCTCAGCAAATCCAGCACCCTCGGGGCTGCTGAGGTTGGCTGCTCCCACGTGAAGCACAGCACAGTTTTCTCTTTGGCCACAGGCTGCCAGACATAGGCTATTTTTAAGCAAATGAGACTTGCCTGTGGCTACAGTAAGCTTCCCAGAAGAAGAGGGTTTTGGAATGGCTGTTCTCAAAGGGATTTCAGGAGCCAAATGCTTCCTCAAGTGCTTAGGCAAGTCAGTGTGTTTGCCAGCACTCTTCCAATAAACAAGCTTGGCTGTGTTACAAAACACTTCTGTTTTTCAGAGCAACTGTGGCCTTGGCTGTTGTGGTATGTCTCTGCACTTCCCTTGTACCCTGTGATTTGTGGAAACTCTCCAGGAATGTTTGTGGTTGGTCACCTTGTCTTCCCAGACTGATGGCACTCTGGCTTTTGTTGCAGAGATTAAAATTGCTGAACTCTTCATAGCACTGGAGGCCAGACCTCTAGGTCCAGTGGGATATGAATTTTTGTTTGAGGAAATCTTGTATGAAGTGTGACTCCTGAATCTCTTTTGAGCTCTTTGTTGTTTCTTAGGACTCCACTGAGACATAAATTTGTGAAACCACCATGCTTTGTTCTTTGAGTGTTTCTCTGTGAATGAATTGCTACTGGAAGTCTCTCAGGAACATCTGTCTCTGTTACTATTTTTAATAGTAGTAGTAGCAGTAGTATCTTCTGGAAGTGAGCTTTGTGAAAGGTGTCTTGAAGTAAGCATCAGCTTCTGGATGATGCTGAGAGGACAGGAAATTATCTGGAGTTCTTTCCTGGGGATAATCCTTCCATTCTTCCTGCAGGCTGTGAAGCTGACGAGCTCCCGGACCCAGCTGCCGTACGAGTACTACTCACTGCCCTTCTGCCAGCCCAGCAAGATCACATACAAGGCTGAGAACCTCGGTGTGTACCTGTCTGACAGTGTGGCGGGGGGGGTATTTACAGGGGCAAAAGCAATTGCAGGTGTCACTTCTGCTGAGCTGTGAGAACCTGCTTCCTCTGATTCACTGTGTGCTGGCTGTCTGCAAGCGACAGTGTCTGTGTGTTGGACAGAGGAAGTGCTTGTCCTGAAGGAGAGCGTGTAACCCGCTTCATAGGCAGTGCTTGATACTTCCAGCAAAGTCGCTGAACTGTCCTGCAGTCTTATCCTTGCACCTGGGGTAGCAAAGGAGACTTGCTGTGGTCCCTCCAGCTGCACAGTGCCTGGCAGCAGGATCAGCAGTAGGAAGCCTGGCAGTTTCCAACCCTGCCCATATTTTCCTGTTTTCCAGGTGAGGTTCTTCGAGGGGACCGAATTGTAAATACACCTTTCCAGGTTTCCATGAATGTGGAGAAGAAATGTGAAGTTCTGTGCAACTTTCCCAACAAGCCAGTCACCCTGACAGTGGAGCAGAGCAAGCTCATTGCTGAGCGCATCAGGGAGGATTACTACGTCCACCTGTGAGTCACCTCGAGCATGGGTTTGTGTCGGGGGAATTTGGTGCTGTGGACAAATTTGATCTGAAATCTGTGTTTTCAGCATTGCTGATAACCTCCCTGTGGCAACACGGCTGGAGTTTTATTCCAATCGTGAGGAAGAGGAGAAGAAGAAGGAGAAGGATGTGCAGTTCGAGCATGGATATAGGCTTGGGTTTATGGACGGTAACAAGGTAGAGAATTGAGGTGCTGTGTGAGGGTGCCTGGAGGAGATCTGGGTGTCTGTTAGAGGTCTGCCAGAGAGTATCAGAATTGGGAATGCAACCAAAAGGTTTCATAAAGAGTGGAAATATGAGAGAGGGGTCTCTTGTGGGAAGAAGAGGGTGGGTGCTGGGCTGCTGGTACAATAGCCAGGAGTCCTTGCTTTTATTCACTGTGTAACTGTGGACAGGCTCATGCAGTGGTTTCCCCTCAGCAGAGCAAAGGCACTGTCCCCCCAAGGCTGGCTGATCTCTGGTGTTGGAGTCTTTAGTTTTCCCTCACTGAACCTGTTTTCTGCAGTTGTTGCTTCTCAGCTTTGTCTCTTCCTCCCATGGGGTGCTGATGTTTTATTTTATGTCACTGTTTCAGTTCTACCTGCACAACCACCTCTCCTTCATCCTTTACTACCACAGAGAGGATGTGGAAGAGAGCCAGGAGCACACCTACAGGGTCGTGCGCTTTGAGGTGATTCCCCAAAGCATTAAACTAGAAGGTAAGAGACTCCTGAAGAGGGGAGCAAGGGGGAAGAATCTCCTGTAGGGACAAAAGTCAGAGGCCTCTGATGTATCAGGGTGCCAACTGTTGCTTCACAGGGCGCAGAAATGAGTCTAAATTATAAGAATAATAAACCACTTTGTTATTAAGGAAGTACCAACAATAGAGACGTACCCATGAATTGCAATCCATGGAAAATCAATTCCTGTAAAAAGATCTGAGTTTGAGGTTTTGGGGTTGGATGTTTTTTGCACTGTGTCATCTGGTATGAGGCATGTCTGGCATTCTAGCTCTTGTGTGGTGCAGATCTCCCTGACTGGGACACTGTGCTAGTCCAGGGACACACAGGATGTTTGGAACTGTTCTGGGGGATTGAAATTTAGAAAAAATGGTTAGGGGAAAACACTCCTACCTCAGTGAGCCCAATGGAAGAGGGTGTCTAGAAGGGCAGTTGCTCATGGTGTGGATCACTCCATGCAGCTCTCCTCTGGCAGAGCAGGCACTGCTGCAGAGGTCTTATTTCTCACCATATCATGTGGAATAGAGGATTTGTTCATGGTCTAGATCTTTGGCTTCAGAACCTCTGGCTTTTATCCTTCCAGTTAAGGAGAGCCCTGTGCTTAGCTTTCCTGAAAGTTTGTTAATGGTGCTCCACTGCTGGTCAGGAGAATAGTTTTGCAAACTGCAGAGCAGGTGAGCAAGGAGCGAGTGCTTCCCCACCTGGAATTACTGCAGCCCAATGCCCTCAGGGTGATGCTCCGTGGGAGAGGTGGTGCCTGAGGCAAGGGCTGACCCTGTGCCATGCTTTCTCTTACAGACTTGAAGGCTGATGAGAAGAGCATGTGCACCCTGCCTGAAGCCACGGGCTCTGCCCCTCAGGAAATAGATCCTACTAAAGAGAACCAGTTGCTCTTCACCTACTCTGTGCACTGGGAGGTGAGGCAGTACTGGGGAACTGGCTGGCAGTGATGCTCTGAGTGTCTGTCACTGGGGTTGTGGAAGACATTGGGAATGTGCTGGTGTGAGAAGAACTCTCCTCTTCTTTCAGGAAAGTGACATTAAGTGGGCTTCCCGCTGGGACACGTACCTGACCATGAGTGACGTGCAAATCCACTGGTTTTCTATCATTAACTCGGTTGTGGTCGTCTTTTTCCTTTCAGGTGAGTGGATGTGTGGGGAGAGGAAGGCTTTACCATTATCTGCAGGGAATTTTCTTTATGCCTTAGCTGCAGGTGGCTTGAGGAGGATGTGGCCGTGTCTGAACCTGGTCAGAAGGGGCAGAAAACCCAGTTTAAAGCCGCCCAGTTCAAGCAGTGTCCCGTGGGGTCAGGCAGTTACCAGCCTTTTTTCTTACTGGGGTCACTGAGGGAGTAAAAAAACCCCACAATGTCCCATTTATGCTGGAATAGGGCCTTCCCTGCTCCTTGGGGTTTTGTTTCTGTCTTTGCTGGTGACTGAAGACCTCCTCTCCCAGCCAGAACAGTGTGTTGGTGGGAGCCATGTAGTTGCACAGCACGAGAGCAGCACAGCCATGTAGGAGCCTCTGAGCAGAACTGAGTTTGTGCTTGTTTTCAGGGATTCTCAGCATGATCATCATCCGGACTCTGCGGAAGGACATTGCCAACTACAACAAGGAAGATGACATTGTATGTGTTTGTTCCTGGGGCTGGGATTAGAGGGAGGGGAGCACTGGCCAGGAGGGATCTAGTGTGCAGACTTGGGTGTATTGTCTCTTCCCTTGCCCCTGTTTTTCTTTGAGCCCTGGCCATGGGAAGGGCATTTGTGTTGTGCTGTCATACACCTTCTTCTGTCTGTACAATCACATACCAGTTCAGATGTCTTCAGACCTAAGCAGTGACTGCAGACAGCTCTGTAAATGTGCGCCCTGGCACTGACAAGTCAGGTCTCAGCTGTTTTTAGCCCAAGAGGAAAGAAGTTTCTTGGCTAGAGTGGTAAAATTCAGTAGAAAAACTGGATCCAGGGAAGTTAACCTCTTAGGCTGGCTGTGGTAAGACCTTAATTTCTACTGGCATATCACATCTAAATAACCTCCTTTTTCTGTTGTTGCCATAGGAAGATACCATGGAGGAATCTGGTTGGAAACTTGTGCATGGAGATGTCTTCAGGCCTCCACAGTACCCTATGATCCTCAGCTCTCTCCTGGGTTCTGGAATTCAGCTCTTCTGTATGATCCTGATTGTCATCTGTAAGTGGCACATGTTGCATAGGGTGGCTGTAACATGAATGATGCTCAAGGATTTGACTTCACCCTGTGCTCACCTTAGCTGAAACGAGGCCCATGCAGCTGCTTCCTGTTGCCATAGGCCTGGGCTCAGCACTGCAGAGCTGCTGGATGACATTGCCCAGCTGAAGGCAGCTTTGTGTGATGGTATTTCCTTTGCCAAGCTGTGAGCCCTGGCTGATAGTGGGCTGGGAGATTCTCGCACAGGTGTGCCTTGCCTGCTGAGCTGCACCTGCTCCCATCCCTGGGGAAGCTGAGCTGAAGCATGGTCTGTAGCTGAGATCAAAGCTGTGCCTTCCTCTCTGGCCGGTGCTGGAGGCTGTGGATGCGTTATGCTGGGAAGGAAATCAGGCCTGTGCAGGGATTCCAGGCAGCTGTGGGCTGCAGATGGGACAGGCCCCTGTCCTCCAGCTGCTGCAGCACATGGCCCTCAGAGCTGCTGTTCCTTGTCCTGTTTCCCTCTGCAGTTGTTGCCATGCTGGGGATGCTGTCACCTTCGAGCCGGGGCGCACTGATGACAACTGCCTGCTTCCTCTTCATGTTCATGGGGTAGGTGCCTCCGTGGCTTCCCCTCCATGCTGTCCTGCCTCTCCCCAGCAACAACAGCTCATTTTTGTTGTCTTGGCTTGTTTCTGTCCAGGGTTTTTGGTGGATTCTTTGCTGGCCGCTTATACCGGACTCTGAAAGGCCATCGGTGGAAGAAGGGAGCTTTTTGTGTGAGTCTTGGATGTTCTGTGCTGTTTATCCAGGTTTGCTGATGGCAAGATCTGTGGATAAGCTCCACATGTTTGTGGTAGCTGGACACAGTCTGGCTGTGCTGCACATTTGCTGTGGGTTGAGTCCTTGTAGCTGTGCAGAAAAGGCACCATCAGAGCACCTACTAGAGCAAAGAGGATTGTCCAAGATCCTCCCCACAGCCCAGCTCTGTGTCCTTGTCCTGTAGCAAAAGGGACACTTCCTGCACATGTGCCTTGTCCCAGGGATGGACTCGTTCCAGAGGAACATCTGGCTGATGAGTCAGGTGCTTTCTCTTACGCTGTGGTTCCTCTTGCAGACAGCGACCCTGTACCCGGGCGTCGTCTTTGGCATCTGCTTTGTCCTCAACTGCTTCATCTGGGGGAAACACTCCTCTGGTGCGGTAGGTGCCACCCTCAGCCTGGGGCCTGCTGGGTGGGAGGGGGTCACTGAGCTGATAGGGACTCACTTGGCTTCCCAGACCTTTCCAAGTGGGTGACTGGAGAGTTGGCTTAGCCGATGTCATCAGTCCCCAGGGCAGGCGAGCTGTCAGCCTCATTTCTGTGGCTCTTGGTGTGATTCTAGGTGCCTTTCCCTACCATGGTGGCCTTGCTCTGCATGTGGTTTGGGATCTCCTTGCCCTTGGTCTACCTGGGTTACTACTTTGGATTTCGCAAGCAGCCATATGACAATCCTGTACGGACAAATCAGATTCCCAGGCAGATCCCGGAGCAGAGGTGGTATATGAACAAATTTGTGGGGTGAGTGATGAGTGTCTGGGAAATATGGTGAGTTAAGCCCCCTCGCCTCGGTCCCCTTGGGTTGCTGAATGTCACCTGCTGCTCTCTGGACATGAACAGATGGCAGATGGGGTTCCTTGAGACAACAATGATAATTTGGATGTGGTATGAGGGGTACTTGTAACAGTGGTACGTGCTCAACAGCAGGAGCAGCTGTGCCACTGCCTGTGAAATTCAGTAATCTGGAAATGCAGAGCCTTTTCTTGGAGTGTTCTGTGTGGTTCAAGGAATTTTTAATGTCCAGACAGTTATATTGTGCTGCTTATGGGGTTTTTTTCTGCTTTATAGGATCCTCATGGCTGGTATCCTGCCTTTCGGAGCCATGTTCATCGAACTGTTCTTCATTTTCAGTGTAAGCATTTAACCCACTTTCCTCCTCAATAGGATTCCTTTCATCCCAAAGCTTTTGAAAGGGAGGGGGCTTCCACTGCAGCAGTCTCCTACTCCTGTACTCTCTAAAGGGGGTAGCTGGTTTCTTCTAGGCCATTTGGTAGTTTCCAGAGAGAGCTATGGGACTCTCCTGGTGGTTTGAAGGATTGTGGTAAAGATGAAATTTACTGTAACATGACATCAAGGAGGGGTCCTGGTCTTGAGACAGTCACTGTTCCAGCTGCTGTCCATTTTTCACCTTGTATGGATAGGGAAGAATTTGCTGTTCCATTGCTTGGGAGATGCAGGGGAATGAACGAGCTACCTCAGAGCTGTCCTTGTGCACCTTTTTGCAACCTGAATCCTCTGAAGTGACATTGTGAAATGCATTAGATCTGTGGTTTCATCTAGGTGAGGCTGAGGGGCTCATTATTTTCCCCTGGCTAGCTGCCAGAAGTTAGTCCCCCGTTCAGTGATTGATCACAATAGCATGGAAACAAATTCCTGCTGTGTGTTTGTTTCAGGCAATCTGGGAGAACCAGTTCTATTACCTTTTTGGCTTCCTCTTCTTGGTGTTTATAATTCTGGTGGTATCCTGCTCTCAGATCAGCATTGTCATGGTGTATTTCCAGCTCTGTGCTGAGGTAAGATTTCCATGTTTGTACTTTGGGTAGCTCAGGGTACTTGCTCCTGGGAAAGCACAGGTCACGTTATTGCTGCTGCTCAGCAAAGATTAGTCTGGCCCAGCTTCACAGGTGTGATTTTCCCCAGTGTCTCTTCACTCTAAAGGGAATTAAAGCTCCTTGATTATCTGTTAGGCTGGGAACTGTGGTTTCACACCAGGAATTTTGCTGGGCACAGAGTGTTCTGAGCTGTTCCCAAACTGTTCCATTCCATGCACATACAAAACAAAATGCAGGGCCAGAGGTGAGCCATGTCCGTGGGCAGTGTGCTTTGAGCCTGACCTGGCTTTGCTTCACTGTCAGCTTCACATCTCTTGGTTTGGAAACACTTCTGTGGCAAATAAGTCCCCCGGCCCCATATTGTGGATTTCCTTTGAAGGAAGATGGGTGGTGTTCTCCCTGTCGTGGAATGGTCACAGCTTCCCTGAAGCAGTGCCCCAGGGAATAATGAGGCTCTTTATCCTGTCAGGATTACCGCTGGTGGTGGAGGACCTTCCTGGTGTCCGGAGGATCTGCCTTCTATGTGCTGATCTACGCTGTCTTCTATTTTGTGAACAAGGTATTCCTCCTGGGTGAAAGTGCCGTGTTTTTGGGGGGTGACTGTGGGATTTGGGAAAGGAAATGGTGGGCCTGCTGAGTCCCAGTCTGCCCATGCCAGCCCAAGGTAGTGCTGACAGCCCTTCCAGACAGGAGAGGAGGGTGTAGGTGCCCCAGGACTTGTGCAGAGCAACATTCCCCGACCTCACCTCAAAGAGGATCTCCCTTCAGCTGGACAAAAATGAAAGTTTCCCTCCCTTTGCCAGAGCTCCCCTTGCAGAGGGCACTGGTTGGTTTGTCACCTCTGTACATTATTTTGCTGATTTTTTTTTTTTTCTTCCTCTTCTGTTTCAGCTGGATATTGTTGAGTTCATTCCCTCCTTACTGTACTTTGGCTACACTGCCCTCATGGTCCTGTCCTTCTGGCTCCTGACGGGCACCATCGGCTTCTACGCAGCTTACATGTTCGTGCGGAAGATCTACGCTGCCGTGAAAATCGACTGAAGCTGGAATCCCCCCAGCAGGAATCAGACACCTCCGAACACGTGTCCTCCCGGGAGGGACAGGGACAACTTCTCCCAGCTCTTTTTAAGGAAACAAAAATCCAGTGGGAGAGTCACAAGAGAAATAATTAACTCCTCGATTTGGAATGTAACTTTGGCACAGTGTACATGGATTCTGGGCTACTTCTGCGGGGAAAAGGGGTCTGTAGATACCTTACATTTTATTATCCTGTTCCATATTTGAGGGAGTTTTTTAGCAGAGAAATATCCCTCTGTATAAGTAAACCCCCTTTTTGCTAATCCATCCTTTTTTTTATGTTGATGATGAATGGATTTGAGACAGCAGTGGAAACACTTGTGAAAACGTTTTCTTCCAGCCCCTGGGGTGCTCTAGGATTCAGGGAGACTCTTCAGACAAGTATCAGACTGGGTTTTTCTCCTGCCTTCGTGTCTGCACAGAAGAGGGAGCTTGACTATGGCAGAATAACCAGAGCCTAAAGGCTCACCCAGCGGGAGTCCGGCGCACTCCGATCACCGAAGTCCCAGCTTCGGCTTGTTTACAATTTGCTGGAGGTGCCATTCAGAGCCTGGGAAGTGCAATTTCACCCTGAGAGAGCTTGAGAACTGCAACCTTCGGCATCGTTTCTCCCTCCCTCCAGCCTCGGACAGCACAGGCCGCTGCGGGAGGGTGGGATTGCCTCTCCTTCAGAAGGCAGGACAGAGCGTCCTGGTGGAAGTGAAATGGTTGTGCTGGGATACAGGACTGGAAGGATGCACGAGGCAACTACAAGGGTTTGTTCCGTCAATAGCTCTGCTCCGGCTGAGTGAGGAAACGGGACAGGCTCCTTCCTGGGAATGGCACTGGGATCCTGCAGAGCCTGCGGGAGACGGCCGCGGTGCCGTGGCGTTGGTGCCAAGTGATCTGAGGCAGTGTTGGGCCCGAGCTGCCCAAGGGCTGTGCAGGCCATGCTGAAGGGGCTGGCACAGGCAGGTGGCCCCGTGAGCTGTCCCATGGCTGGGAGCGGGGCTCTCTTGCCGCCGGCCCTGTGCTCTGGCTGCCCTTGCTGCTCTCTGCTCCTCCTCTGAAATTCTCTACCTCCAGGGAACAGGAAAAGTGTACGCCCCATAGCTGTATTTTGTTCTTCTCCACAAAAAACAGTCCAAGCTCTCCAGGATAGCTGACACGGGCTCTTCTTTTCCCATGGCTTGATGCCTGAATCGACCCGTGGGAAACTCTTTTTAAAAGAGGTTAAAGTTGGGTTGTGTTGTTTTTTTTTGGGTCACTTTAGTGATGTTTATTAGTAAAAAGGTTCCACGTTGCAGTGAAGGCTCCCTCCATCCCCAGACTCACTGGATTCAGCCAGGACTACAAAAAAGAGGTTTTTTTAGTGAGATCTATGAAAATTTTTCTTCTTGGAGTAAGGTCTTCCAATGACCAGCTGCCACAGGTCACATCATTCCAACCCAAAACTGTCCAAAGCCCTCCCTGCTCCCAGGGAGGGCTTTGGGGCCTTTTTTAACCCCAATTGCCATAAGTTTCTGCCGGTCCATGCAAGGGCCTGTGTCCCTTCCCATCAGCCCTGCCCATCATGCCAAAGTCTAATCAGCCAGGAATCATGGATGGAAAAAGGGAGCAGGGGATGTGTGCACCAACTGTGCTGTGGAGTCCTGTGTCAGTTCTAATTTGAGGTCCCTCTCTGAGATTTTCGTTGATTTTTTCTTCTGTTTTTCTTCTGCCCCTGCCCCAGTGGAGAGGCTCAGCCAGCATTGATTTCTCTCCCTTCCCTGAAGTGTTTTCTCTGTATTCTTTGTAATTTTTAATTAATGTATGTATTCTTTGTGTCCTATTGTAAATAAATCTGCCATTGTCCTGTCATTCTGCTCTCTTGGGTTCTCTTAAGCCACTTCTGGAGAATTTCTTTTTGTAACACTTGGCCTGTTTGACACCTATGTGGTCTGTGATGTGTGGCTTCAGCCAGAAGCAGAGCTTGGAATACTCTGCTTTTCTTTGTAATATTTTTCTCCTGGTAAACTTAAGCTTCTCCCAGTGTGGCATGCCCTGAATGCTGCCATGTATTCTAATTATGCCACCAGTTGAGGCATTTGGATTGGCTGATGCTGTGCTGCCGGGTAAGATCACTTGAGCAACTCATCTCTTGTGTGATACACGTTGTTTGACGTGTGGCACTGATGGGCAGAGCAGCAGAACTGTTGGATGGCACTGCTGGGCAGATACAGGGTGCTTTAGAGCAGCAGAGGGGAGACGACAGCTCGGAAGGGAGCTGCCATTCCTTCCTCTGAGTGAGGTTTGAGCAGCGCTGCTGCTGCGGGAAGCTGAGCCCTCAGTGTTGGCTTCCAGCTCCGTGGCTTCCCAGAGCTTCTGTGTTTCTGCTGGGGGGATGAGTGGCAGGAGATCAGTGAGCATCTGCTGGAATGCTGACTGAGGGAGGGAAAGTGAATTCCCCTTTCCTGAGATGGTTTGCCCAGCAGAGCAATGGGTGTGATTCCCCCAGGTTATGGGCCCCAGTGTCGGGGGCTGCTGAGTGTGAGTGAGACCAGAGCTGGCAAATACTAGAATTGAAACTCAACTCATCAGAGTAATCCCTTCTCCCTTTAAAAAGGCAACAAAGCTTCAGCTCCACCACCAGGACAATCCATGCTGAACTTAGTTCTTATTTTTGGCGGATGAGTGTATTGATGTCCTGCCACAGCCTTCAGCTCCAGGGGAAAGCTGCTGAGGAAAGGGCACGTTTTAATGGTGGCTGAATTAGGAATGAAAACTAGAACTGAAAATAGATCATTCTTAGATAAGCACCTAACACTGATCATGGCTGTCAGCTTTTAATCCATGTTCTGAAGGAGAATCCCAAGAGGGTGCTGTGTGCTTTGCCCTGTTTCATCTTCAAATGCTGCTGGTGTCTGCAGCCAGTTGTAGCTTAAGCTGAGGTTTGGTCCTGGTTCTCCTGCCTGTGGGGAGCAGAGGATGTTGCGGTTATTTGGGAGGGGGAGTGGGCTGGAAATTTTAGTGAAACCAAGCGACCAGAACTTTCTGTCTAACAAACATTATTCTCCTTGACAGGGGATAATGGTGTCTGCTGTGGCTGCCTCCCCCATGGGGTACTGGGTCTTTTTCTTGTGGGTCTAATTCTTTGCTTGGAAGAAATTTAAAAACCTCTGTGGCTTCATGTAGGGAACTGTGTCTTTGACCTGCCTTATGATTCTATCTTGTCTTAATCCAACCAAAACCCCAACTCCCTTCCATGAAGACACCCGGGGCATATCATCCAAATGCTTTTAATAAACAACTTCATTATAAAAGATGCTTTCAATTTGAACTTCATTTTGCAAGAGCTAATTTTAGTGATGAACCACACATTTCCTAATGGCACTTAATTGCAATTTAAAAACCTTGTTTACAGCCCCCAAAATACTCCATTAAAAGAGGTTATTCACTCTGTGTAAAAGTGCTAGAAAGTTTGTTTTTAGAAAACCAGTTGAGCTTTAACAATGGGAAGTTTCTGGCTTTGGCAGCTGTAGCTGCAGGGAGGGAGGTCAGGCACGGGGCCTGTCCAGAACCAGTGCAAGAAGGGACAGTGTGAATGGCAGCCCCAGGGAGGGACACTGTGGCTTTCCCACCCCCTCCCAGGGCTAATCCCAAACCCTTCACCTTCCAATGGGATGTTTACTGGCTCCTGGGGGAGATGGCAGAGCTTGTGCTGGGAGAGGGTTCTTGGCATGACTTGTGCTTGCAAAGGCCACTCGATAGCTTTTCTTTCAGCAGCAATTTCGGAGTTTGGCTGCTCCCAGGGGTTCCACAGGTTCCTTTTCGTCCTTCTCGTAGCCACCCAGGTCTCAAGAGTACATCTGCAGCCAGCTCTGTGTTCTTCAATATCCTCGTTTAAGGAAAACACTGGTTCAAATGTTACAAAACAATCCCTAAAAATTGCTCCTAGGTATCAGGAATCACTAAAGGGGGAAAGCTCCACAAAGCATCAAGGCTGAGGCACTCAGTAGGGTGAGGAGAACTCAGGCTCCAGAGAGGCTTCTAGCAGAAGTTCTGGGATGTGCTGGAGTGTGCACACTCCTGCACCCTTACGTGGTGCCCTGGAGTGGGTTATGCTGCTGAGGGCTGTGAGCACAGCTCTTGTGTTGCTACCTTCAGGTGCAAGACACTGACTACAGAGGGAGAAGGGCTGCGCAGGTCCCTGGCCTGTTCACCTGGCCACTCAGCCAGCCTGGCCTGTCCCTGTCCTGCAGGCCTTGGAGCTGTCCCCAGTCCACTCAGTACATTCCATGCTAGAGCTGGTTATCCCCTACACAGTAGTTTGAAACAAGGACACAGTTTGTGAGCAGAGGGTGAGAGTGAAGGTGAACAGAGCTGTGAAAGTGAGGGATGGTTGGTTTGTAACAAGACACTTCACTGTTGAGGACTCTTCCCCCAGCTGAAGAGCTGACCTATTTATAGTAATAAAATTAATTCTTAATTCCCTGGTTATCTTTTGCACTGCTTTTAACTTTCCTTGTCACTGTGATCTGATACAGAGAAGCTCCCTCTGTGTCACGTATGCTCTATTTCCATGCTGGTATTTAGGCACTGGTGGAAAGGACCACGCAGACCAGGCTTCAACCACAAGCACAGAGCGAGGAAGGTGCTTCAGGCTCCTCCTGCAGCCCACCTGTGCACATGGAAATCAAATGTACTTTCAACAGGAAAGCCAAGCTCATCTCCTGGTGTGGATTTGTGAGAAGCCAGAATGTGATCTGTTTTCTGGTCTCATTTCTGATCACCCATTTTATTTTTGCTCGACCTGTTTTCATGCCAGTCTGAAGCGTTTAGTGGTGTTTGGCCTGTTGGGAGGATGAGAGCTGGCTCCAGGTAGACTTTGCAGACTGTACTCTGGGAGAAAACTCCTTACCTGCAGCCACAAGAATAGCTGAAATGTGTAGGATTCCTAGAGGATCCCAGTTAGTCACTAGAAGGAAGCAAGTCCATCACTGGGAATAGCCAGAGGTGAGCCTAATGTGAGTGTGCCTGGATTGTGCAGCAGGGACAACAGACCCTGAGAGGTGGTGGGGAATAGGAATAGTGGTCCTGTAAGGCAGCTGGATCAGTGGTAACGGCGGCTCCCTGGCAGCTTCCAGCTGCTCTCCAAGAGAGGCTCAGTGGCATGTTATGGGTGAACAGGCACAGAAAGGGCAAGAGGTGCCAGAGCTGGGGATTGGGATGAAAAGAATCTGGGCTTCCCAGATCCAGCAGACCAGGCTACACCAAATCACCTTCTACCACACAGGGGTTGGCGAGGATGGGATTCAGAGCTTCAGATGGCAACTCCCATTTCTGGGAACTGGGAAAAAATACAAGAAATAAGTTATGGAAAAAGACACAAATTTTGGATAAGGATGGAAATCTGAGGCAGTTCTGTTCCAGCCATTCATCCACTTCACTGTTCAGTGGCAGAATAGCTCCAGGGCTTGGGCAGGCAATTAACTAAAAATAGGCACCTGAGGGAGAATTCAGTCAGCCTGACTAACTGGGATTAAAAGATAAGCAAGAAGGTAGGATGATGGGAAGCAAATCTTTGAAGATTTATTTGTGGAAATTTTAATTGCAGGCAGCAGAAAATGCCTCTGTGGGGTTGTTCTGTCCAGAGAGCAAAGGTGGTGTAATGGAAGAGAAAGGAAAAGGGGATTTTTTTCATTGAACTGCAGGAAATCTTCCCAGCAGCTGCTATTCACCTGTCAGCAAGGAAGGAATTAAAGAACAAAGAGCTGAGCTCAACAGAAGTACTGAAATCATCAATCTACCAGAGGCGAAAAAAGGATTCCAGTTGAAGTGACACCATTTTTCAACACTGAGGCTAAAGAGCAGCAATGTTGTGAGACAGAGAACGGGGTCTGTCACAACGCGGTGTGTGGGTATTCTGTCATGTGAAATTCAGTGGAAGCAAATGCAAGATAATGTTGTTCCTTCCTACAAATGGATTTTGAGTGAGCTGTAATCCCAGGGGGAAAAAGATCTTCAGCCTTTCACAGGGTTCTGGCAATCTGAGCCTGGAAGGATGGGCAAGAGTTAACCCTCTGCTGCCAGGGAGTGGCTTGGCTATTTGTTAGTTCTTATTTCTAGGGGCGCATTAAGTCCTTGGCTTTCTGACAATCCAGGGTCTGATTCATAAGGGCTGGCAAGTTCATGTCCTGTCCTTTTGCTGACTGGAGGTCTATGGGTTTGTATCTTAGTTGACTGCACTGTTCCTATTGCTTTGGACACCCCCCAAGCCAGACAATTTAAAATACTCCTTTATTTAAATAAACCCTCCTGACCAATTATGTGCTGTTGTTGCTGCCCTTGGGCTCAATCTGATGCCATCTTCCTGATACAGGTGTGCCAGGAACAGAGGGATCACAGTGGGATGGTTTGCTGGGCTCTCACAGCCATGTCCTGGACCTGCAGTCCCGAACTCATGGTCCAGAACAAAAACCAAAACCAAACTCTTTCTGGGATGATTTTTTTTATATCACATAACCAGCACCGTGGCTGCCACAGCCCTGCACATACACCACAGAACAGATTGTAGGCTGTGCTGCAGCAATCCCCCTCACAGCACGCCAAGGTTACCCGTGTCCCTTACCTCCAGCTGCATCGGCAGGAGCTTGGCTAAGCTGACTTCCAATGACTTGCCAAACAGCTTGGTACGTATGTCCTAATGGACTGGGATTCCCAGGTGTTGTAAGCTTAGAGGCTCAAAGTTTTTTCTTATGAAAAGGTAAAAGTTGTTCACTATAATTTGTTCTGTGAATTGCACACTTGCTATTTCAAATGGAATTAGTCTCATTAGTTTTAGACTGACTGGTAAAATACTTTCAGATTACAAACTGTTGTGGTAGAGGGACTTTGAATCCATTTTCCTGTGCAAACACCTGGAATCAGCTCCAACGCTGTCTCTGACCACGCTGCCTTTGCTGGGTTAGATTTTCCTTGCATTGACAAAGGTTATTGCAGTTCTGCTTGTTAAAGTAGCTGTGGAAAGCAAATCACACGTGCAAATCATAGCAAAATGAATTCCATTTATTCTTTGACAGACTACTGGTAGGAAAAAGATGCCTGGCTCTAAGTTTAGCTACCACTGCTAAAGGAATTCCAGTGATGACATCTGTTCAGAGTACAATGCAGGCAGGAAGCAAGAAAGCTGAATGTTCTGCAGTGGGAGAAGGTGTGTGATGGCATTGCATAAATCTGATAATCCTCACTGGCCGTGAGTGATCAGTTCTGACCATCTATTTCTCAAAAAATAATAATCCTCTCAACTGAAGACAAGGATAAGGCTTGCATATAATTGATAACAGTGTGAAACTCTTTTAATTTGCAAAGAGCAAAGCAATAGGAGACAGGCCTGAGGTATTCAATGCTGGTAAACAGACTGGCTGCAATGCCCTGTTTACCTTTGCTAGGTTTGAGAACAAGAAGGCACTCGTTGGACTTGGAAAGGCAACATTTTCCAGTGGAGAAAAGGAAAAAGTACTGCATTCAACTCAGGGAGATCATTGCCACAGGATATTGCTGAGGTAAATAAATCTTATATTACATTTTGATACAAAAGTCTTATTTGCAGCATTGCTGGCTAACCTAAAACAACCGATCTATGTTCTGGAGAATCAATGGATTGCTAAAGAGTCATTCTGGGAAGAATTACTAAGCTAAATTAAAAATAAAATTCTGGAGTAAAATGGAAGGGGGACAAGCCTGTGACCGAAAGAGGCACAGCTGATGTCACACGGTGGGATCGTGGCTCAGCAGGAAGGAATCTGCATCGACTGAGGTGGATGTGTTCTGGGGAGATGAGGGAGGACAGCATCTGGCTTCGCCCAAGGAGCTGAGATAACAGAGCAGAGGTAGATTTTGCATTTCCTAGATTTATGGAGAACAATATTGACAGATTTCCTGGTTTATATTGGCCTACAATGGTTCCTCTATGCTGAGGTATGAAGATCTGCCTGTCCATAGTCATAAACATGCACCAATGCAGAGTGAGTGACCTCCATGTGTCCCCATCTGCAGTGTAAGTGCCCAGGAAAATGGGAGCAGGAGACAATACAGGTGCTAAATGACACCAGCAGCTGGCTGCCACTTCCCAGTATAACCCTTCTGCCCTGGTGGGTAGACAGCCCATAGAAGAGTTTAAGAGGTAGGGCAGGGAGCGAGGGAAGCAGGAGTTTAACTTCAGGAAGCAAGGCTTGAGAAGGAGAGAACAAAAAAGGCCAAAAAGTGAAAAGTTGACTGCAGGCCCCAAACCTCAGCATTTGTTAGAACTACCAGTGTTGGGGGAAATGCTTCCAATACACTGACAGAGTGTACATGAAGCTGGGACCAATTTTTCCTTGATTCTTGGATGTTACCACCATTGAGGTTAAAATATACCTTTGAGACTGTTTCCTGGATAAGCCAAAAAGGGTGCTGACCTCAATGAATGGCTGTGGTTAAAAAACCCCAAGCCCCAGAAACTCATACTCTGTTCCTCATCCCAAGGGAACCTAAGGAGCAGGGCCTGCAGCCTGTTCTCACCCACACCTGGCATGCGAGTGCTCGACGTCCTGAGCTCCTCACCCAGCTCTCTCATGTGCTTTGGTTTCCTGATTTGTTTGCCTGGGGGAGATATTGGAAAGGGCTCTGTCCATACACCGCACACCAAGCTAAGCTGTGAGAGCTGCTCCATCCCCTTCACTCGGGATAGCCAGCAGGAAAAGGCAGGAAGCTGCTGCCTACAGGGGCAGAGGCTGAAGTGGTCCAAAAGCAGTGTATTTCCCCATGGGGGAAGAACATGGTAAGTGAAGAGAAATCAGTGCAACCTGACTTCGTTGTGTAAACAGTGTTCTAGCTACACCAGAGATGAAGCCAGTGTATTCTGGTGCCTCCTATTTTCGCAATGGCAGAAACAGATTTGTGTTGTGTAAACAATGTTCACCATAATGAGTTTATCCTAATGGCTCCGAAGAGGTGACGCTGAATTCACTATGTAAACGGGCTTGTTGCTTAACACTGATGCGGAGTAAGCTGTGTTGGGTGATCGGATGAGAGGTAGCAGGGAAGGACAGCCTCTTCCCCATTGGCTTCATATAGAGCGGTATCCTGACTTCTTCTCCATGTGGAGGTGTTGGCTGGTTTGCCAGAATTGCAGTGTGGTAACATGAAATGGAAGCTGGACTCTTCAAAAGTTTAGCCCAGCATGAAAGAGTCTCAACTCCTTCTGAGGGACAGTCCCTTCCCAGAGAGGAACATAGCTCCAGCATTCTCAGGGAAGGTCAGTGCTAAGCGTGGCTCCTGATTCACAGATTAAAAATTAGATAAAATATATCCAGTCTATCAGCTGAAATCTTTCTGCTGTACAGGACTGAGACTCGCACGGGGTATCGGCCGTTCCAGTCTACAAGTGCTCCCTCCGAGATCAGAAACCTCCTGTCTGACCCAGCTCTGCCAGAGCTTTCACACCCCCAAGGAAGGAAGAGTTGTGCGTTTTTAAGGCTCTCCACAAAAGGGTGACCGAAAGATCTGCTCTCCAGTGCTATTTCCAGCTTATTGGAATGCCTGGTGGAACCGTGGCAGCGTGGTTGTGCTCAAGCTGGAGGTGAAGACGGGGGGCAACGAATGAAGGGGCCCAAAGTTCAGCGAGGCCCCGGCTCCGGGAGACTCTTGAGGTTGATGTTGCAAAGTGGTGAGCAGTGGCTGCGCCTCCCCCTGCGAGTAGCCCATGACCAATCCCCCCGATGAGACAGGTGGATTGCAAGGAGGAAGATTTAGGGGGAGGAAGCCAAGAAGATGAGAAAAGTCCATGTTAGCAGCACAGAGAGCCTCTGAGAGGTTAGCAGGGCTCTTGGAAAGCAAAGCCTCATCCAGGGCGGGTGGCTGAGGCGAAGAGGACTGAGGATCACCAGATGAGAGAGACAGGCTGCCAGGGAAGTCTGACAAAAAGCTGTCCACCTCTACTTTGGGTAGTTTCTCAGGCAAATATGAGGTAGATCCAAGCTGATACTTTGGAGGAGGTTGCGGTGGGGAGGAGATGGGAGAAGAAGACTCCAGAGGATAGCTCATTCCCATTGGAAGAGAATTAGGAACCAAAGAATGGGGCATCCCTGAGCTTGGCATGGTTTGGAGATGTGTGCTGTACATGCCCACGGGCAGCATGCCAGGGAAGCTCTTACCACCCATCATGTCTCTGGATGCCATACACAGAACAGGACTCAGCTCTTCCTTCACTGCCACAGAGGAGCTGCAGCTGAGCAGACCCAACATGTCCACTGGCTCCGTCTTAATCTTCAGCAGTTCCTGGGAGTGGCTTTTCTTCATGTGCCTGGTCAGGTGGTCTTTCCTCCCAAACCTCTGAGCACAGTACTGGCACAAGAAGTCCTTCCGCCCCGTGTGCACTACCAAGTGCCTCCGCACGTCTTTGCGGGTGTAGAAGCGCCGATCGCAGTGGTCACACGGATGCTTCTTTTCCTTCGCCCCACCGGAAGCCCGCCTGGAATGAGCTTTGAGGTGCTCCAGCAGGACCTGGGTGCTCTCAAAGGTCTGGAGGCACACCTTGCAGCTGAGGTCACCGCTGGCAGCCGCGTGCATGGCCAGGTGTCGCCTGAAGCCCAGTTTGGTGTTGTAGTTCTTGCCGCATTCAGGACAGTGCAGAGCCTCCTTGTTGGGATCGTGGGTCTGCAGGTGGTTCCGAAGGTGATCCTTCCGGTGGAACATCTTCTCGCAGTACATGCACTGGTGAGGCTTCTGAGCAGAGTGCGTGGCCATATGCCTTAAGGGAGAAAAGCAGGGATGGTCAGACAAACATCCAGCCCCTGAGGGAACACACGCTAGTTTTGCAAAATTTTCCTTGTGTCCTACACTTTATGCCACAAAAATCCCAGATGGCATTTTGCCTCCACTAAACGAGGAGCACAGGAGCACAACGCTTCAGGCAAAACCTACAGTCTGTCCCAGCAGCTGTCTCTCCTCAGCTCCTGCTCTCTGCTGAGGTTGCCAAAGGGAAACTGGCAAAGAAAACCTCCCTAGTTTGTGACACTAGGTGAGAAAACTTTGGTTGATCAGGAGGGCCAGGCTGTGCCCAAGTCTGCTGACAGCCACTGTGGTCTGAGTTCACCTTGGTATCTTACACTCTCCTACAACATGGTTCACCTGATTTCAAGTTCTCTGTCATCACTGTTTAATTATTTTGTGTTGTACTTCACTACATAAATGGGAACTCTACTTCTCCATACTGGAGCAACAGCTGCCATGGAATTATCCCTGTGGTTAGAGGCAGGACTTATGAATGCAAACGCTATTCCTGCTTTTCATTCTATTTTTTAATGTGTGAACTTCACTTTCTGTTTCTATTTCCTCCTCAGTGAAAGAGAAAACAGCTTGAGCTCAGGATAAAGCACGAGCTGAAGTTCTCTGGAAGGCACCTATAGAGATGCCAAGTATGGTAATGTCTGGGACTCAACTGCTTCGCAAGGTAAAAGGGCATTTCCCCTCCTCCAGCTTCTCAGAAATTCAAGCAAAGACACACGAGAGAAGGGGTTTCCCCTCTCTCCTGGCACTGCTGGGCGGAGGCATTTGCAGATACCTACCTATAGAGCTTGTACTTGGAAGCAAAGGCCTTGCCACAGTGCAGCTGGGGGCAGTTGTAGGGCCTCTGCTCCGAATGGGAGAGCGTGTGAGTTCTCAGCTTGTCCACGTGAGGGAAGGAGGGCTCCGATAGTTCACACTGGCATTTTCCCTGACTTTCGGTCTCTTCACCTCTTGGTCTGGGGACTAATTTCCAGCCTGTCTCTTCCTCCTCCTGCTTTGCATCTTGAATCCAGTTGGGAACACTGGGAAAAAATGCCGTCATGGCAGGTCTAGTAGAACATGGCCATGTCAAGCAGAACTCGACCCTGTGGGCGTCTCGCTGTGATGTCGTCCTGGTGCAGTTTTCTGTTGGAGCCCCCTGTGACCAAACTGCTTTAATAGCAAAACTTCTTCATCTGAAATCACAGAAGGCTGGTGTTAAGACACTGCATCCTTCACACAATGAACATTTGAAGATGCATGTTCCCAGCCATGGGGAACTCCAATCTCCACAACGTTTTTCTGTCTTTTCCCCCTTAACCTCTTAACCTGAATAAAATTATGTTAAACTTTTTGTGAATTACATTTTTTGCAACTATTAAGAGCCAGCGTTACCTGTTGGATGTATTTTATCCTGAAAGATCATAGAAAGGTGTCAATTTAAAAGCTCTAAATACCTTTCCCTGTGTGTTTTGTGGATCACTCTCATCCCATTTTTTCATATTCTCACTTGCTTTTGGTCTCTGCTTACATGGAATTCCCTCCTAGAGATTCTCAGAGAAACCAAGGTTCTCTTGTATTTTCTTTTCCTATCCTTTCTGCTACCAACCTGGTGCACTGGGCAAGACCACCTCCAAAGCAAACCAATCTGAACCCCCACATGTGGCTGAACAGGGCTGAGGAAGAAAACTCGCAATTATCGTCAACATCACACCTTTTTCTGGAAGGCAACGGATGCTGCTCCCCTTCAGGGTGGGATTACTCATTGTATTTTCACTTTTCGACTGTGAGGCAGATTCTGCCTCTCTGGATTAGCAAGTTTTCTATTGCAATGAGCAATTTTTAACTCTTTTTTTTTTTCTTTGACACTCTCATCCATTAATAATGGAAGCTCAAACTGTTTCCTGTTCAACAAAATACACCTCCTGTAAGCTCTTCTGGCTTCCATGTTGATGAGGTTCTACGTTAATCTCTCTTAGCAGGTTGTTCTTGAGTTGTGTGTTGGGAAAGTACAACGTTTTTATAGGGTTCTACCGCCAGCTCGACTGGTAAACGGTCAGCTGAAATAAAACCGATCTCTTTCACTCAGTTTGGCTGCCTGAGAAACTCTTCTTAAAATAGCATCAAACCCTCAAGCTCTTTCTCACTCCATGATTGCTTCAGAGGAGGAACTTCCTGCTGCACATCAACATGAGTGCGAGTTGTGGGCAGGATGTGCAACTGCGAGGGAACAAACCAACCCCCGGCAAGAAAGTGCTCAAGGAACGTTATGAAGAGCTGAAATAACAACTACTGTGACTACACCATCACCCCCAATACCATGGATGGTTCCCTCAGGGTGGAAAACACTGGGAAATGGAATCACTCCAAGAAAACACCTCACTGTGAGGTTTGGGAATGCCTGTTAAGAACAAAACTTGGTTTTGTGCAGGCTGAATCTACGTGGTCAGAGCAGAACAATAAAGGACCAGAACTGCTGAGGTGCCACTTTGGGACAAACCAGCGTGATGTGACAGCTGCTCTGACCCCTCAGGGTGCAGGAGCCTGTGGTTCAGAGCAGTCTGTCTTTCTGGGTGCTGAAAGCATGAGTATTTCCCTATGAAATATGTCGCAGAAAAGATGAGTGTTCTCTACCTCTTGCTCCAGAGCTGTGCAGGCGTCCCAGGAGTCTTTGCCACTTTCACCAGGGAACTGCTCCTTTCCCTCCGAAAAAGCCCGGCCATCTGGGCCAGTTTCAAAGCTACCTGGAAGAGAACAAGAGTTTGAACTTTGATGTCTTTAACAGTAAGGTGCATAAACGACCACACTGGAATTCTAGGGAATTCAGAGGTGCTGCTGCAACCGCCTTGCAAACGGCGGAGGTGCCGGGGGGTGGCAGCGAATTGCCCTTTGGGGAACTCGCTCCCCCCTCCGGCACCTCCGCCGTTTGCCTCGAAGCCAACCGGGAGACCCCCACCCCCGGGAGCACTCCGTGGACAACGCAGCCCCGGTGGAGCGGGATCACACACCCCACCCCCGCCCCGCAGCCCGGAGGGGAGGGAGGCGGGCCCGGCCTACGCC
>VZTE01004705.1:1328099-1340808 GCA_013397775.1 Eulacestoma nigropectus
GGGCGGCCGGGACAGCGAGCGCGGGAGGCGGCGGCACCCGCCCGCGGCCGGGCTGCGGGGGCGATGCCGCGGGCGGGTGGCCCCGTTCGCGTGGGTGTCCTCCGCTCCCGGTCCTTCTGCCCCGCGGTCCTTTCCCCTCTCCACGGGCGCTCTCCGCTGTCCCCGGGCCCCCTTCCCTGCAGCGCCCGGTGTCGCAGCCGCGAGGGCGGAGGGTGATGCTCGGGTGAATCCGGGAACGAGCCCGCAGTCCCGGCTCCCCGGGGGCGGGAACACCCGTGGGGTGCCGTGCTGAGGCGACAGCGGTGACAAGAGGTGACCCCAGACGCCGAGTGGACTCAGGGCACACCGTGGCACAGGTGGCACCGCCGGCCCAGCTCCAGCGGCTGCACCGGGATGTCCTGCCCGGCCTGCGGAGCGTTCGGCAGGGAGGCGAGAGGAGAACAGGAGCACAAAGGGTGGTTTGGCTTGGGAAGGACGGAAGGACACAATTCAACCGTGACATTACAAAACCACAAATATTTGAAAGATTTGAATGGCGAGAAGCAATGGAATGTTTCGAGTGGTACCTCGGGATGTGCAGAAATGCAAGGGAAGGGTTTGGGCAGTTCCAAGAAAATCTTTCAGAGATGTTTAAGTTTAAGGCAGGAAGCAGAGCAGCCTCAGAACATCACCTGTCAGGGCAGGTGGCTGGGGTGAGCACAATGCCTGGGGCACTGCTGTCCAAGACAGCACCTCCCAACCCTGGAAGCTTCTGAGGAAAAGTGGTTGCCCCAGTTTGTATTCAGGCTGTGGCATTGGTCATTTTTTCAGGCACAACCTTGTGTTGACTGGAATAAATAAAAATGCTTCAACTTCTGCCCATCCTTTCCTCTTGGTAACCAGGGGCCCATTTGCAAGTGCATCCATCTCAACCTTGGCCTTGACTTGTAGGGACCTGGCCCAGGTCACTTTAGGCTGAACTAATTTCATGAAAAAATTCCCATCTTTGGAATTGAGAAGAGTGGATGGCACACCAGCATTCCCAGCTTTCTGGCCATTCATGTCCAGCCACTCTGGCAGCTCAAACATTGCCCTGGAGTTCCTGGGGAGTACAAACACTGCCAACTAATTGGTTTTATTTTCCAGTTACACACTTGGATAAATCTGAGAAGAACCATAATTTGTTATGCTTCCAGTAAACTTCACTGCAGTAGCTAAAATAATTGGAGATGATTCCTGATGGGTTGTTATGAAAATAGCCCAAATCAGGGGTAAAATCAGTTGTTTGCGACTATAAAAAGAGACTTGCAAGTGAAGTGGGGAAAGGTGTTAAAAGCTGATGGTGAGGAGGTACACCCAGAGGAGCAGCAATTTGTTCAAGGTGTACCTCTGGCAAGACTAACTGAACTTTGATCATTTAATATTTGTCATAGTTGCTCAAAAAAGCGGCACTTCTCATCAGAATAGTATTTTAGACATTCAATATATAAAATAAATCCATGCTCTCCTTGTCAGAACTTGTGCGTAATTCAAGTATTTGCCAGTGTGAACATGCAGATATGTGACACAGTGGTTGTCATGTGACCTTGTCAGAAAATTCTCTCTTGTGAACTTGAATTACAGGAATGTCTCTGGGAGCTGTGGAAGGAGAAGCGTGTGTTAATGTATACAACTCCTCAGGATGAGACGAGAGAGGGTTGTTTTTTGTGATTCTGCCAACATTTGTCCTCGTTTCACTTACTCTTTCTGTGTTCGTGCTCCAGAATTCGTGTTTGCTGTGGGTCAGACAGGAAGGTCACCTTTATCTGGAGCTGTCAATTAGGAGGGAAATGGTTTTATTCAGTAGCTACCCAAAATTCCTGTAACAGTTTGAACTCACTGTGCAGGGTGTAGAGTGAATTCTGAATGAGTGTCCAGTTCAGTGCTTTTATGGGAAGAATGAGAAGCAAAAGAGTTTCCCCCCTCAGACCCAAGGAAATTCCCACAGCCATATTGAGGTTTCCTTATAATTCTTAACCATGTTTATCTGTTATTTCTGTTTTACTTTTTGCCAGTCTGACTGTCTGTATATTGGGCTAGAATTGTGCTTCCTTTCCCATCCGCTAGCTCTCCTAATACATGCGATTATCGAGTAAAAACACAATTAGACAAAAATCCCTGTTTCCTGCTGATCCAGCTGGGAAGGGAACAGTGAACACATCCCGAGGAGGCCACACTTGAATATGTGCCAGCACTACCTGGGGTTCCCTGTGTGTATTAGTTTTACACTTAGTTACAGCTGGCAGAAGGACCTCAGGGCTCTTCCTGGAAGATATTTTGGAAATAAAAAGGGTTATTAGAAGCCACCTGGCATTCCCCAAGCTGTGCCATTGAGATCTGCCGTGTGAGGCTTTAGCAGTGACTGCTTTAGCAGGAACACAGGCTTTTTGCTCCATTTTCAGTGGCAGCTCATCTTGCTCATAACTGGAGGATGCACCAGTGTGTTCTTCTGTCTACCCAGAGTCATGAACGACTTGGATCTGTGATCTGGTTTTATGCAACATGAATTTAGGTTGATGGTGAGTCCTGTAAACCTGATGCAGTTGGAACACCAGAGCAGGAGTGATGTCAGTATGTTAGTGTAGGTGAGCAGAGCTGGCTTTTGTGGGGAATCCTGATAAAAGCATATTGCCAGAAGAAAAGATAATAGCAGAGTTGTGCTCCAGAGAGAACAAGGCTGTACTAGATCTTCAAAATGGGAGATTTAAAACAAAAGGCCTGACTGCAAAGAAAATGAATGGCAAAGTAATCTTTTTATAAATAGTTTTAAAAGGTTATTATTATTTTTAAGGGTCAAGAAAAGGATCTTTACCAACTGTAAAAATGTGATTTGATGATGAGTTTTTGCAGCAGAGCTTGTAAAAATGATACCATTTGATGCACAGCCTTTGGTAAAATAATTCTGCCTCAGTTCAGGCCTTTACAGGGTTTTCATGTTGTACGTTATTTTAGTTCTTCAAAATCCCTTGCAACTTAATGCATGCAAAATGCTGCTCAAATCAATGAAGCGAGTCTTTGGCTTTGTGAAAAGCTGTCCCCTGCAGAAAACTGCCTTCAGACATTGCTGCTTTGTTTTTGTTTCAGGTTTCTAGCACGGGATCATCCGTCAGTCAGATCACACCAGCCGCAGCCCCGCCGTCATGTCTAAGTCAAAGAGCTCCGAGTCTGTGCGGGTGGTCGTGCGCTGCCGGCCCATGAACAGCAAAGAGAAAACTGCTTCCTATGAAAAAGTTGTCAATGTGGATGTCAAGTTAGGGCAGGTCTCAGTGAAGAATCCACGGGGATCATCTCATGAACTGCCTAAAACTTTCACCTTTGATGCTGTGTATGACTGGAATTCCAAACAGGTCGAACTCTATGATGAGACCTTCAGACCTCTCGTGGACTCTGTTCTGCAAGGGTTTAACGGGACAATCTTTGCCTATGGGCAGACTGGGACAGGGAAAACGTATACAATGGAAGGGGTGCGTGGTGATCCCGAAAAGAGAGGGGTCATCCCAAATTCATTCGACCACATCTTCACCCACATCTCTAGATCTCAAAATCAGCAATACTTAGTTAGAGCATCTTATTTGGAAATTTACCAAGAAGAAATCAGAGACTTGTTATCAAAGGATCAGTCCAAGCGGCTGGAGTTGAAGGAGAGACCAGACACAGGGGTTTTTGTTAAGGATTTGACCACCATAGTTACAAAAAGTGTCAAAGAGATAGAGCACATCATGAATTTGGGAAACCAGAACCGCTCCGTTGGTGCCACCAACATGAACGAGCACAGCTCTCGATCTCACGCCATTTTCCAGATCACTATCGAGTGCAGCGAGTTGGGGCTGGACGGAGAGAACCACATCCGTGTTGGGAAGCTCAACCTGGTCGACCTGGCAGGCAGCGAGCGGCAAGCGAAGACTGGAGCACAGGGGGAAAGGCTGAAGGAAGCCACTAAAATCAATCTCTCCCTCTCAGCTTTGGGCAACGTTATCTCTGCCCTGGTAGATGGCAAAAGCACGCACATTCCGTACCGGGACTCCAAGCTGACCAGGCTACTTCAGGACTCATTAGGTGGCAATGCCAAAACTGTGATGGTGGCCAATATAGGCCCTGCCTCTTACAATGTAGAGGAGACACTGACCACACTGAGATATGCCAACCGTGCCAAAAACATCAAGAACAAGCCACAAGTGAACGAGGATCCTAAGGAGGCTCTGCTGCGGGAATTCCAGGAAGAGATTGCTCGGCTCAAGGCACAGTTGGAAAAACGGTCTATTGGCAAAAGAAAGAGGAGAGAAAGGAGAAGGGAGGGTGGGGAAGAGGAGGAGGACACTGAAGAGGGTGAGGATGAAGGAGATGACAAAGATGATTATTGGAGGGAGCAACAAGAAAAGCTGGAGATTGAGAAGAAAGCTATAGTCGAGGATCACAGCTTGGTAGCAGAAGAAAAGATGAGGCTGCTGAAAGAGAAGGAGAAGAAAATGGAGGACCTGAAGCGAGAGAAGGAAGCAACAGAGATGCTGAGTGCAAAAATCAAGGTAGAATTCTTCCTTGTCATATTCTTTGAAAGCAATTTCTTTAGGCTGTGGGGAAAATAAAGGGTTTCCCAATTTGGAAAGATATTTCACTGGAAGTTTCCAGGATAGTGACTCGTGTTTAGTTTGGAAGATTTTAAAATAAAGTATTTCTAGCCAGAAGTTGAAATTTCCACCATTAATTACATGTTTCAGTATTCATGAGTTGTTTCATTGTTCTTATGTGCTGATCTTGTAGGATCTTAAGCAATTGGCACAATAAAAGACAATGCATATTTTCACAAGCTGTGGCACAAAAAATGTTTCGTTCTGTCACAGATAATTAGCAAGTTCTTTACAGGGGAGCACACATTTTGGTTCTCCAGCTTTGCCGCACATTGCAGTGGTGCCTTATTCTAAACAAGTTACTGTTGCATTAATCCCACAGTTTTATAGGAATTTTAAGAAATAGTGATTCTTGTAGCAGCTGCCTTGAAAGAGAAGGTTAAATAAGGGAGCTGCCCTGAAGAAGTTGTATCCATAGGAGAGAAAGTTACCTTCTGTGGTCAATGAGAGAAACTTCTGACCCTGGTTTTTCCTTTCAGACAATGGAAAGCAAGCTGCTGGTGGGAGGGAAGAATATTGTGGATCACACAAATGAACAGCAGAAAATCCTGGAACAGAAACGACAGGAAATTGCAGAACAGGTACAAGGAAGGAGATTTGTTATTTTGTATAAAAAACGTCGCTGCAGAACTTTTGTAAAACATTGTGTTGGGGGAATTACCAGAAAATTTTCCCAGGGTTAACCTTAAAATTAGTTTAATGGCAA
Organism: Eulacestoma nigropectus; assembly: GCA_013397775.1. Lineage (NCBI taxonomy): Eukaryota > Metazoa > Chordata > Aves > Passeriformes > Eulacestoma > Eulacestoma nigropectus. The sequence goes on from VZTE01004705.1 coordinate 1,333,449, forward strand.
TCATTTATTGAAAAAAGGGGGAAGGGCTTGTGTCATATTTGTCATTATTTAAAATATGTAAAGAGCTTTATAATAGTTTTCTTCTAGCTCTTCATGGTGAAGATTTACCTCCTATCTTGATTGGAGCTGTTTGTAAGTGAAGAAGTATTTCTAAGACATCTAAGAGTACCAGTTCAGCCTTTAGCTCAAGGAAGGGGTCTCTTCTACGTTCTAAGAGTTTATTTTCTGCTATGCAAATTCTGTTGGTGATTCTTAAATGCAATAACCAGTACGAACTGATAAAAAGGAAAGAAAAAAATAATCTAAAAATGACATGTGATTCCTTTAGTTGAAGCTTGAGCCTTGTTCACACTATCTGATCTTAATGGCAAAATAAGGACAAACAAGAGTTAATGCTTCTGGTATTTCTATGGAAAGAGATAGGAGGAACTGGAAGGCAGGGAAGGAAACCCATCCTGAGCATTGGTATCATGTGTGTCAGCTGGAGGTGACAAGGTAATTGTGGTCTTTAATGCCATCTTGTCACGTTCTTCAGAAATGTCGGGAGCGAGAAATCCAGCAACAGATGGAAAGTCGGGACGAGGAAACACTAGAGCTGAAGGAGACCTATAGTTCTCTTCAGCAAGAGGTGGACATAAAGACCAAAAAACTCAAAAAGGTAAAAAGAAAATGATTCCCTATCTACCAGGCTGAGAATAAAATCAACTTGTTTGTGAAAGTGAGAGGAGCATTGGCAAGTGATGGATTTTGGCTCTTGTTGTGTGCTCCAGTTATTTTCCAAGCTGCAAGCTGTGAAGGCAGAGATCCATGATCTCCAAGAAGAGCACATCAAGGGGCGCCAGGAAATGGAACAGACCCAGAATGAACTCACCAGGGAACTAAAGCTAAAGTAAGTCACATCACTCCATTGCCTGCTATTAACTGTAACAGAGAGGGTCTCTCGGGGTGGGGAGTGGAGGGACTCCCTTGCACATACTTGTGGAATAAGATTTAAACATGAGAAAACTAAACCATTCCTCCTTTTCCAGGGTTGTATTACATCGGTGGGAGATGAACAGTGAGGAAAGTCACGTGCTAATTATGTTTCTTGTATATTTCTCATTTTTGTGGTTGCATGTAGGCACCTGATTATTGAAAACTTTATTCCCTTGGAAGAAAAGAATAAGATCATGAACAGATCATTCCTTGATGAAGAGGAAGACAACTGGAAACTACATCCCATAACCCGTCTGGAGTGAGTGTACTTCTGCTCTTTTCTTGGGATGAAATTACAGGTCACAGGAAACCCTCTAGCTGTCAAGAATAAAAGAGGGATTGAATTGGGGATTTAAACTGGCCCTCTAGAGTTCACAGCTTCTTGATGCATAATAAAATAAAATAAAACAATTTATTCCTCTTAATAGGTGCTGTAAAATAGAAATGTACAGTTAGGAGAATTCTTGGAAGATTATGATTTTTCCAATAGGCAAACCCAATAATTATATGTAAAATATATGTAATAGTGCATTCACCATTAAAATAGCAGTGCATTCCTATCATATTTCTTTCCTGCTCCTACAAATGCAGCCTGGGTGGTTTCTGCTGTGTTGAAACAGATTTCTGCATGGAATTTGCAGATGTTGTAGCTCATAAACTCCAAGAGGAGCCTTTGGTTTTAGGGTATAACAGACTGAGTCTCTGTTTTCCTCTAGTAACCAGCAAATGATGAAAAGACCAGTATCTGCTGTGGGGTACAAAAGGCCCCTGAGCCAACACGCCAGGACGTCCATGATGAGTCATACAGAGGCTCGGTACAGGGTAAGCCCACATGTGGTTGAACCTTTGTCTCTTCACCCTCCTGCTCAGGGGAATGTGAATTCCAGAGGGGATTGTGTGTTCTTCTTTGAGATGTAAATCTGTAGTGTCCTGCATACATCTATAAAGTACTTCAGATTAAGTTTCTGGAGGGAAAAGTAGCAGTTTGTATGAAAACATGGAGACTTTGATTGTGCTTTTCCTGTCTCAGGCGGAGAACATCGTGTTACTGGAACTGGACGGGCCCAGCCGAACGACGAGGAACTATGAAGGCCCAGCCATCGCTCCCAAGGTTCAGGCAGCCCTGGAAGCAGCTCTGCAGGAAGAAGATGAGATTCAGGTGGACGCCTCAACCTTTGAGAGCACTTCAAATAAAAAATCAAAACCCAGGTGAGTCGGACCTTCCCTGAGCAGACTGGCCCACAGGAGAGGTGCAAGTGCAGTTGCTGTGGGTCAGCACTTCTCATCAGTGAAGAGAAGCTGAGCTTTGTAGTAAAGCAGAGAGAGAAAGGAATATGGAATCATAGAATCATAGAATCATTAAGGTTTAGAAAGACCTTTAAGATTTGAATCCAACCTTCAACCAAATCCCACCATGCCATTAAACCTTATCACAACTTCTCATTTTTTGAACACTTCCAAGGATGGAGGTTCCACCACTGCCCTGAGCAGGCTCTGCCAGGGCTCAACCACTCTTGCAGTAAAGAAATTTTTCCTAATGCACAGCCTGAACCTCCTCTTGTAGAACTTGAGGCTGTTTTACCTTGGCCTGTCACTTGTTACTTGGAGAAGAGGCCAACCCCCGCCTCACCACAGCCTTCTTTCGGGGTGTAGGACATAGGGCAGAAGAAAAAGCTGAGACTGTTTATTAGAGAATAACTCCAGTAAAAAAATCAGCTTTTTGAAGATTAATTGTGGAAAGTAACGGGTGACACTGTTAGAGCTGTTCTTGTTTATATTTTAATTTTTGCTTCCTCAGACCGAAAACTGGAAGGAAATCGGCGGGATCCTCATCAGGATCAGGCACCCCCAGTTCTCAGCTCTACCCACAGTCACGAGGGCTGGTTCCAAAATAAAACCAGCAACTCCTCTCCAGGGAGGGAACCGCCTTTACCTTCTGGGAGCAGAGACAAGGACAAACCTGCAGAGAGAGCTCCTGGCCAGCCTCCAGCCCCTTTCCCTGGCGATGGCCTTGTTGCTGTTTAACTGACTCGGGCCAGTCCAGGGGCACTGAGCCATGGGAAGATCTGTGCTTGCAATTCAGCATTTGGCCTCTGTGGGAAATGGATTTTAGTTAGGAAATCAAAAATGCATGAGGTACGTTACAGTGTGTTAGGAGCAATGGGAAGCATGGGGATCACCTCACAGCATCACCGTCCTCCTCCTGCACCAGCCCTTCTGCTGCACGGGGCTTTTTGGCTGTTGGGCACTAAGAAGACAGAGTTGAAAGTCATCTCAGCAGAACCACCAATCCACAGCTCCACAGTGAGAACCAAAAGAGGCTAAAAAAAGCAGAGGATCTGTTCAAACTTGACAAGGTGCATGGTTCTTCCTGCTTGAGAGACTGGCATCATCACCTGGGGTTCAGGCATTGGTCTGAACAGGCAGGATGGCAGTGGCCAGCATGTCCTCACCACCACACAGCTGTGCCTCCCCATAGGGCTGTAGGACAGAAAAGGGTCTTGAAAACAACTCTGTGGTCTCTAGAAAGGAAGCAGTAGAATCTGAAGTCCTTTCTTTGTTTACAGGCGTAAGTGAGAGCTCCTCTAAGCTGACCTACAGACCTCACCCCTACCAGTAGGAACCACCTTGTCAAAGAACACCTCTGCATGCCAGTGTCAGCTCCACAGCTTTCCTCCTCTCTCTTGCCTCCATCTTTACCCCTGGCATTTAAAACCAGTGTCCATATGACATCTTTAATGGCATATGGCCGTTTTCTCATGCCTCCCACTGTTGATGGAAAACGTAGCATTAGCTTAGAGCTCTCCCTGCCAGGCTCAGACTCTCAGCTGGGCAGAGCACTGGAACTTCGAGCTGCCTTTGAGTGCACTCCTGGGAGTTTGGTCCTTCCCTTGGTGTCTAAAGAGGTTCAGCATTCAGTGCCTCTTGTGCCTCACCTGTTTCATGTTAAGCAGCTTTCTCTCTGCACTTCCCAGCCCACTCAGAGCCTGCTGGGAGTGAAACCCACCTAACCAAGGGTGGTGATGGAAGCTGGTGTTAATTCCAGGGGTTTTACTTTGAAAACAAGGGAGGAAGAACTCCTGCTTTTGACAGTCTCCTTGCAAAGCTGCCCTATGACTAAAGCAGGCTCGTGTAGCAGGGTAGAGGGAGGTGGAACTCCACGCTAAGGACAGAGTAAGGTGTCCCTGTCTAGTGTCCCACAGCTCATTCGTAAGTTTTAGTTCACTGTATATTGAGACTTGGGATGTTACTTTTCCTGGTTGCTCTTGGCTGTCATCCTGTGAACGTTTTTACCTGTTTCCCTCACTGATGACTTCCTCCAGACTGACACGTGTGAGTGTGTGAGGACTTGCCTGGTTTTAGAAATTCTCTGATGTGTGGACTCTGCCTTGTGCTCGTTAAGTGTCCACAGAGTGACTTCACCCAGGCTGGAGAACTCCTTTCTACTGACCCCCTGAGCAGGAGGAACCGAGTGCTCAGCACAGCTCACCTGTGCATCCTGCAGGCACGGTGCCCAGGTGAGCCAGGTGGGCCCCTTGAACACCAACTTGGCTGCTGCAATCCATGGGCTGTTGCAATCCATGGGCTGCTTTCCTGGGCCACAAGGTTAATACATGTATACACATATATATATATATTAGTTTTGGTGGAGGAAGGAGAAATTTGCTTATAATTGAGAGAGCAGGCACATGACCAATTTCTTTCAACCTGAACATGGAAACCCAGCATAATCTTCATTTTTACTGTTTATGTCCAGAGAGCCTTTTAACTGGCTTTTGTTGTATAGTATAACATCCCCTTCTCTTCCCTCTCCTCCCTCTTTCTCTCCAGCACATAATCTTCTGTACTAGGACATTTTAAAAGATGATTGTATGGTTAAAGTGCTCGGAGAACTGAAATTAAACAGGGGGTGGGGGGGAGGGGAGAAGTGTTTAAAACCCTGAAATAGCAGCACAATATATAACCACGTCTATGTACATACCTATGTACACATGTTTTATGTGAATAATGCATACACGGACACATCCGTGTCTGCACATGTGCACACTCTTCCTCAGTTGCTACTATTTCATAGGGAATTCTAGTCTATATTAAACTCGTATGCTGGAAACTGCCCTCGTGGCAGGGCTGGTACCGTGGAACTCTGCAGTGCAAACCTGTTTTCATGTTGATGAGCCAGCTGGTGTCAGAATGGTTCTGCTTTTAACTCTGTAGAAATTCATTAGCAAGGTGAAAGAAACTCAGTAGAGTGGAAGAGAATAAATCTGCATATTTAGTCATTATATGTAAATTGGGGCTGCGGGTGGAGATTTGGTCAGTGTATTCATGGGCAATCTCGGCCTGTTACAGAAGCTTTTGGATTCTCATTCCAGTGGATTTAACTCTCACCAGATGCTCAGTAGCACTGATATTAAGATACATTGTCTTAAGCTGTACAAAATATACTGAGCTCTGGTTTGAAGCTTTTAAGAAACATTTTAAGAAGAGTTTTAAGAAACATTCCTGCCGAGTTTGCCCTTCTCTGGTGTTATCTGAACCATCTGGGCTTCCTGCTGGTTAACCAAAGGCAGGAAATCCAGCTGGACTCCTGGAAGAGGCCCTGGGACAGCCATGCGGCCGTCACCTTTTCTTCTTAGGAATGTTTAACATTCAACGTAATTGTCTTTGCTCTGATCTGTATAATGGGATCTTTTTTTTAAAAAAGTGGCATGGGGCAGGAGTCGGCCGTGGGAGCAAGCACCACAAGACACTGAAGCATAGGAATTAAAGCACTTTCTTAAATCCTTAACTTAGGTCTAGCGCCTTTTAAAAAATATTTGCATGCTGCTTGAATCTTCTGAAACACATACCTCTGCCAGAGCACCTGGGGCTGCGCCGGTGCCTTATACAGATCAGAGCAGGCAGTGTTCAGTCAGTTTCAGGTGTGTAAGTCTGCCCTCACTGAACACGCAGCGCTGGAGTTTCAGTGAGGCACCTGTGTACCTAGACCTGTCCTCTCTCCTGTCCGTGCTGGGCAACATGCACCAGTCTTTAAACAGTTGAGTGTAATTCCTGGGGGTCTGTTCCTGCTGTGTGCAAACACAGATTGGAAAAGAGAACCTGCAAAAGCCATAATTAGCTACGGAGATGGAACTGAAATGAGAACACTGGTCCTGCCTGCGGCACTGTGCAGTGGGGGGTTGACTCTCTGGGGTCCAGGTGCTTACTGCCTTCTCCAGCCCCTTTTCTTTTTGAAGAGGTGACCCAGGATCTTTCTATGGGCACAGCTGTCGATGACAACTCTCAGCTCCTTGGAGATACACCCACCTCCGCCTTCTCTTAGGTGATCTGTAGAAAAAGAACCTGTCCATAGTTCTGTCCATAGTTTTACAGCTTATATTTATTTGTATCATCTCTTTTGTCTAGGAATGTAAAGTGATCCTAAAATACAATGTGTAATAAAGTCAATAAGATTTATTGCATCTATCAAAACGTGTGTTTTTCGTTGTTAATTTGGTGCAGGCTCAGTGACTCTATGTTTTACAAAGCCTCGTGTTATTTTTCTTTCATTTAAAAAAAAGTCTCTGCGCAAAGTAAGTGGAAAAATGTAAAGATGAGTAGAACTGCAATGAGTATTGTAAAGTGTGTGTGTGTGTATATATATATCTCTATCTATTTATTTATTTATATGTAAATATGTTGAGAAGGTGCTGATGCCTGGCATGTGGCACCTTGGGAACCAGAAGTGCTGGTGAAACCCTGCCTGGATCCCAGTCCAGGGGGCCTCGGTGCGACGACAACAAGGGGTGGTGCTGATTTAAACCAGTCTTTTTTCAGCGCCGTGGGGAGAAGGAACCTCGGGGCATAACCGAGGAGTATGTCCAGAGAAGGGAAACGAAGGTTGGGAAGAGTCTGTAGTCCTATGAGGAGCGGCTGAAGGAGCTGGGAGTGTTTACCCTGGAGAAAAGGAGTCTCCAGGGTGACCTTATCACTCTCTACAACTCCGTGAAAGGAGGTTGGAGCCAGATGGGGGTCGGGCTCTTCTGCCAACCAGCAACAAGGGGACACAGTGTTAAACCGTGCCAGGGGAGGTTGTTTGGCCATCAGGAGGAATTTCTTAACATAAAGAGTCATTAGATAGTGGCATGCGCTGGCCAAGGAGGTGGTGGAGTCACCGTCCCTGGAGGTGTTTAAGGAAACGCTGGACGTGGCGCTCAGTGCCCTGCTCTGGTGGACATTGTGGTGTCGGGTCATAGGTTGGACTCGCTGATCGAAAAGGTCTTTTCCAGCCTAAGTGATTCTGCGATAACCGGGATGCTGGAACACGAACAGCCGCAGCCCTCAGCCGCGGGGGCTGAGCCTCGAGCCCTCCGCTCCAGATCGGCCCCGCAGCCGCCCCCGGCCC
>VZTE01004705.1:1341490-1386420 GCA_013397775.1 Eulacestoma nigropectus
CGCCCACCCCGCCCCGGTCGCCGCCGCCCGCTTGCCGCCCGCGCGCCCAACGGTCCGCGCCCGCCGCGCCCGCCCGCGCGGGAGGAGGAGGAGGAGGAGGAGGAGGATGAAGGAGATGAAGCAGAGGAGGAAGAAGGAGCGCACGTGGGCCGAGGCCGCCCGCCTGGTGAGGCCGGGGGGGCGTCCAGGGAGGGGGCGCGGGGACTCCGCCGGGCTTTAGGGCCTCCCCGCCGCGTCCGGCCCCTCCCCGAGTAACGGGGCCGGCGGCGCCGCCATCGCCTTTGAGGGGGTAAAAGCGGGGGCCGGGTCCGCCTGGAGAGCGCGGGCGATGGTGCCCGTTCCCCGCGCGGTCCCGCGGCTTCCCGCGGTTCCCCCTCCGGCCGCTGTGCCCGGGGTTTCCTGCGCGGTTGTTTTTCTTCCTCAGCCCGGTGGGAAGGAGATGCGCCCCGGGGCGGTGCGAGCGCGGCCCCCGGCCCTCAGTGGCGAGCTCCCCTCCCGCCGGGGGTCCCAGCGGCCTCCGCCGCCTCCCGCCGGGCGGGGCTGCAGCGGGTCCCGGGATGGGACGCGGGAGGTGCCGTCCCGCAGGGGTTCAGTGCGTGCCGGGCAGGGCTGCGGGAACGGTCCCGCTCCTTCTCTTCCTTTCAGACGGTTTAAAGCTCCGTGGGAGGAACCGGAGCCTCCGGAGAGGGCACGGCCGCTGTCAAAAGTTTCTGGTTTAATTACCGAGGGTGCGGGTTCCTTCTATGCGCCGGCAAGCGCCCGAGGGCCCGTGGCGTGTGCCGGGCTGCCGGAGCAGCAGCTGGACTGAACATCCCTGAATCAGCCCGTTTTTGGTCACTTTTGGGTTTAGGAGACATGACCATGGAGATGGCTTAGTCCTTTTGTCTTAAAGAATCTCCTTGTTGAAGGCTTCAACTTCCAAGCCCAGCTCTGCTCTGGTGGTGTCTGTGGGAATGCCACTGTCATTGGACCGTTGCAGTGGGAGGAAGGTGATTTCTCTCTGTGAAGCTGGATCTGTCTTGAGCCCCCGTTATGAAGTAGGAAATCTAAAAAGAAAAGTATCTTCAGTGTCTTTCAGTGACCTAGTCAGAGGTTTGATTTAAGGGCTGCATGCCGAGGTGTTTAGGCTGGCTGTTTGGCATTTGGGTGGAAGGAGCTGGCTCTCTCCTGGTGACCCAGTGACACAGGTACAGCAGTGCAGGGATGGAGTAAGGGATGATCCAGCTGCCTGGATGTGAACGGATCCTGTGTTTCCTCGCTGTAGGTGTGTCAGTGGTGTACAACTCGTGAGGATACATGTGCTCCTCCTGTGTAGCCCATGGACTTCTGTAGAAATGGATTTACAGGGCTTGAGTGTGGTTTGTTTCCTTTTTTGTCTGTTGTGTGTGTTTGTTTTGGTTTTGCCAACCCAGGTTATGCATTGAAGCATGTAAACATTCAGAAGGAACAGTGTGGGTGAGTCCAATGAGGCTCGTGTCTCGTACTGAGGATGTTCAGGATAACTCTTGGTGCTTCTGAATAAGATTTTTTTTGGCTATTGGAGTGTTTTCTTACTGCTTGCCAGGAGGAAATCTAATCAGACAAGCATCTGACTTCCAGCAACTTGCATCATCTTTTGTGTGTAAATGATAGTATTTTAGACCCATGTGGCTTTGCTTGAAAAACTGGAGAAGGGCATAAGGCAGCCACTGTGGAACTTCAGTGCAGGAGCCTGGTGGTCTCGTTCTCCATCCTGCATTCCTCCTTGGGATCCAGGTTCTGCGAACCAGGTGTGTCACTGCAGGTGGCAGGGATGCTTTCCTGGTAGGTGACCCTGGGGGCAGAGGCTGTGCTATGTGACCTTGCACAAAGTCGGCTCATTCAAACATCCTGGGCTCTGACAGGTGAAAAACATCAGTATTTATAGGCTGCCCAAAGCAGCACATGAGACTGTGACTCTAAAGCAGTCACCTAATACACCTCATCATGCTCATGTGATGGGGAAGGCATCTCTTCACACAGTTCTTCTCACCTGTCTTTTGGCCAGGACCTTGGGCACGGTGGGTGCATGAGATGTCTAAGCCTCAACAGCATCTTAGAGCCATTGATGAACCAGAAATAGAACGATCTCATACTAGATTATCCACTTAGAGAGACCTACAGTTGCGTAGCTGCACTTCCAGCTTGCAGGACTGATTGTAAATCCACTAAAAATAGATCTTTATTTCACACTAGTCTTACACATGCTCCCTGTCAAAATGCTTTTAATTTCCCTCTCTGACGTGTGCTGGTGTATTTTGTATTCCTCTCGACGTTCCTGAGAATCATAGGCAAAAGTGTTCTTTAGTGTTGCTCCTCCTACAGAGCCAAAACTCTGCACATTCCATAAAACAAACCTTTGAAGATTCATCTGGATGCCCAAAGCCATGGCAGGATCCCACAAGTGCTGTCAGAGCTAGATGACCAGTAAATTGAGGAAGTGATGTAAACTTCCATAATTAGGGGCACAGGAACCCTCAGCTATCAGTGCTATAAACAGTGGAGGGGGGGAAATTCTGTTTTGGGGGGTAAGGAATAGCCAGTGTTGAAGTTGTAGCTCTGGGTGGAAGGCTGATGTACTGCTGGGAGTGTCAGGTTGGAAAGGGATAGAAGGGGCAGTGCTGGAGACTGGGATTTGGTGTCTAAAGCTTGCAGGATCTTCTCTCCCCCAGTTCTTCCATTAAGTGCTCTGTACACTTAATACAGCTCTTGATTGGAAATTGTTCCCCTGAGCGTAGATTCTTTTATCCGTATGTAAATGGTCCTTTGTGCTCAGTTTTAGGCCACATACTTCGCTTGCTGTGTCTGTCACTGGAGAGAGGTTTGAATAATTCCCTGATTTTTTGGAACAGACATGTTGTATTTTGCAGATCTCACTGGGCTCGGGAGCAATGAGTTTCCCCGTGTCAGCTTTCTGCAGCCTTTGAGTGATGGGGTGACAGCTCAGGAGGGAGGCGTGGAGACCTCATAACCTATGGAGGGAGGAAAAAGTGTGATGGAGCTGTATGGAATTTAATTAGTTTACTCTCTCTGAATATGGCTCATCACTTGCTTTGATTTTTCTTTACACTCTTTGTGTTTTCATTGGGTTTTAACTCAAGTTAGTTCTCCAGTTCCCTTCCCCATGAGGTTCTTATCTCATTCTCAGAAGCTTGTGAGCTTCAAGCATCTGCAAAATACCTGTTGGGTGGATATGATTTAAGAAATTCAATTTGTAGAATCAAGATTTAGATTGGAAGGACCTTAAAGATCATCTCGTTTCCACCCCCTGCCACGTGCAGGGGCAGCTTCCACTAGTCCAGGCTGCTCCAAGCTCCTTCCAACCTGGCCTTACCACAACATGCAGTTGAAGTGCAGAACTGCAGTTGGGTTTTTCATTACTTGTGGAGGGTGGAGATGGTTTGAGGTGCAAACGTTGCCCTGCACAGCTTTGGGATGATTTTGCACGTCCGTTTGGCGTGGCTGCTGCAGTGACTCACTTCTAGACGTTGCTGATGGAAATGGGGCATCTGGGTCCTTCCTCTGGCTTCTCACACGAGTCAGACTGAGAGACAGCACCGTGTTGCTGACTTTAAAGCATGGGGACAAATGACACCGGGGCTGTGCATGGTGTGGCCATGACGCTGGGGCAGTTTAAACTATGGTTATGATCAAAAGTTCCCGAGTGAATTCCTATTGCTGCTTTCTATGCCTGTTCCAGGCCATGGCCTGTGCCTGTCTCACCCTCTTTTTGCTCGTGGCCCCGTGTCTGTGGAGCTGGGTGCCTTTGCATTCCAAGAGCAGCACTGTCTGCTGCCGGGGAAGGCGCAGGAGCCGGCGCATGGTCGGCAGCTGTAGGGTAATCTGCTCCCAAAGAAACTGCGTGGTTTACATCTACTGCAGCTTATTTTTGCTCATTGTTTCCTGTTTATGTGGATAATCTTCTTATCCACAGAAATGTCCGGTCCTCTCTTTGAATCCTTGAGTTCTTGCTTCTAGACATTTTGGAGCAGTAAGTTCCACAGGCTTTAGAAAAAATAAGGTAATAACCTCTTTACTTCTTCGTATATAAGCAACAATTCTATTCTTGATATAATATATTAAAGGATGAGTTATTATTTATTGTATTGCCTTTTAATATCTGATTTTCTTCATTTTATGTCAAAGGCAAGCACTCTTAAGTTTCTAGCCAGATTTTTTTTTCCAAATCCTTTACTGTTGTTTTGTCCTTTTCTGGATTCTGTCCTTCTCTGACACGAATTCTGACTCTTAACTTGTGGTTCCCTTCCTGGGATGGAGTGAAGATGAAATGAATGCAGTAATCTGAGGAAGGTACACTATTGGATTGTATGGCTGCACAGTAACACTTTCAGTGACAAAAAAATACTGGATGCTTTATGGAGAGGTCAGAGAAGGTTTTACATCGTTAAAGGTCGCTGACCACTGTTCAGTTTGGAAGGTTGATGTGGCAGCAGCTCCATCTAATGTATAGTGAAGTCTGGTAAAGCTTCCACTGGAGTCAAGGCCAAATTCTGCTGCTTTTTCTCCTCCATGTTTGTATTTTGGTTAATTAGAGAAGAGGTGAAGGTAAAGCCTTTTGTGGCTTTGATCCGTGTTCACCAGGATCTTGAGGTAGCCTGAAATTTTACTGTGTGTCTTTGCAGGTGAATCAAGTTCGAAGAGGCACATTATTGGGCCTGGGCCACAGCTGATGCAGTAGTTCTGGGAATGCAGAAGCCAGTTCTGTAATGACACTTGGTCTTTCTGTCTTTTCAGGTGCTGGAAAATTACTCTGATGCTCCTATGACCCCAAAACAGATTCTGCAGGTCATAGAGGCTGAAGGTCTAAAGGAAATGAGGTTAGTATTGATGATTTTTGTCTAAACCAGTGTGGAGCATGGGGGAGGCAGTGTATGAAGGCTGCTGTTGCTTCATGCAGTTCTGCCTCATCTCCAGCCCACTTTGCTTCCCTTTTTCTCTTTTCAGCCTAGTAATTTCAGATGACAGTACAGACATTTATACACAGATTGTGAGGGTTTTTTTTCTCTGATAATAACTGGAAGATGTTCTTGGATTTTTTGATAATTTACAGAGTCCCTTCATCCATCTATTGTGAAATAAATGCCTCTTGCAGATCAGGCCCCTGCATTGTGCTGTACTTACCACTCACTCACATAGTTCTCACATAAGTAGCTCCCAGCAGTTTCTGCTCTTGTGACCTGAGTTTGAGAACAGTTTAAGTTTTGTCTCTTCTGATGCTTCATTTCTAGAGCAGACATTATGTTTTAGAAGAGACAGTCTTCTTTATGTCACTGGCTTATGCTCAGATTCTCGAGCACCAGGAGAGCACAGCTCACATCACACGGTTGTGGCTCTTGACATTGTAAGGAGGAGATGCCCATCTCAGAGTGGGTTTCATATGGAAAAGAACCTGATGCGGAGCCTTGGAAAAGGCAGAAGTGGGAGACTGCTTTCCTTGGTTAAGTTCCTGTGAGCTTCCCTCTGTTTCCATGACAGTAGTAGAAATACTGAGTGTCTTGCAGCTCAAAGAAAGTGGGTAACTGTGATAGTCAAATGCCTCAGTTACTGCTGCCTGGCAAAAAAATAAAAAGGAATTTTGACTACCAGAGACACGAAAAGCTGCTGTCCAGGGATGGACTTCTGGGAAATTCAGATGCAAGGACTGTTTCTAGTCTTGCTTCTCCCTCCCTTTGTTTCCGTGGACTGTTTTTCACTGTGGTGTTTGTGTTTCCTGAACCTGTACTTTACCTAACTACGAAAGGTAGACTGTTTTTTCTCTGGGCCCTAAATGTTAGCTTGTTTCTGCTCCTTGTTTGTGTGAAATCAGGAAACAGCTGGGGTGTTTTGAATAGTGAAAATCAATGACGTGTACAGAGGTGTTGGGTGTGGGACCTGCTGTTGTTTGGAGAGGCATGAGGCTGGTGTGTGCCACTGCATCGGATTTGGAACTGTTGGAACACCCACCTTCCATGGGCTTACAAGAAGGCTGGGGAGGGACTTTTCACAGTGGCATGTAGTGGTAGGACAAGGGGCAATGGCCGTAAGGTGAAGGAGGGTAGATTTGGATTGGACTGGGAAGAAATTCTTCCCTGTGAGGGTGGTGAGATCGTGGCACGGGTTGCCCAGAGAAGCTGTGGCTACTCCATCCTTGGAAGTTTCCAAGGCCAGGCTGGACAGGGCTTGGAGCAACCTGATCTGGTGGAAGGTGTCCCTGCCCATGGCAGGGGGATTGAAATGAGATGATCTTGAAGGTCCCTTTCAACCCAAACTGTTTCATGATTCTGTGGTGCTTGCTGAGATCTTCTCTGGTTTGGATATGGGCAGTAGGGTCACAGCTCTGAGTAGGATTCAGACAGATTTTAGTGAGGACCTTCATAGATCTTTGCTTTAATCAGTTTTCTTCAACTCTCTCACATAAGTCCTGTTACCTAAGCAGGCAGTTGAAGATCTCTGTGCACAGGCTGTCCCCTGCCAAAGATAATAGTAGGGCTCTTCACACACATAAATTATCCTATGCTTTCCCAGTTTTTACAAGTGACCTGTCACAGTGTGTAAGTAAAGACCAGACTTCAGAACATGTGTCATGTTAAATCCCACAAAGCTAACTCATTCCTTTAAAGGTCGGTGGTTTCCCTTGGGATATCTGCCTTTCCTTCCCTGGTCATTAATTCTCTGCTTTAAGAAAAGGTTGTTTTCTTCAGAGCATGATTGTTCGCAGAATAAAGGCAGTGAGCCTGCCTGGCTGAACGTGCAGTGGGCTTTGCTGGTGCTTGTATAGAAGCTCTTCCTGAAACTCCATTTCCTGAAGGAAATAGCTCAGTGCCTCGAGATGTTTTTCCTTCTGAATCAATCGTGAGGTGGGGCTCCCTGGTTTGGGGGTCACGCTGCTCTGCTGGGAGGGCCGTGTTCCATACGGGGCACTGACGTTCCCATGAGCCAGCACCATGCTGAGTTTAGCTCCTGGCAGAGTTTTAACTGCTTGGTTTTTTTCTTTTTTCGGGGAAGATTACTTACTTTGCTGTTTTAAGAGAGCTCTGTGGTTGGTGAGTGTGCTTTGAGTGTCTGGTAAACACAGAGGGGAAAGCACTGTCTTAACAGGACAGAAGGCTGGAAATTTTGTTCACATGATTTAAAAGTGATACACGGTAACTTTGCCTGTTGCTGTGACATGTGAAGAACTGTCCGACAGCCAAACACATACAGGGTAGAAACAGAAATTGTTCTATGTTTTTGATTTCAGAATGATTTTCTTTGAAATATTTTATCTCAGTCCAGTTTTCAGTTTCACTTTTACTAAGAGTGCAGTCGATAGTACTTTAATGTGTCTTCCAGACAGCTTTCTGACTGTACGTGTGGGACTTACTGGAAAACACCATATTACGTGGCATGGCAGTTCCATCAGTGTGAGCGTAGGATGGGGCTTTAACCAGGGAGTTATGTAGGACTTAACAAATGAGAACATCAGAACCTTTGTATTGAGCTCTGCTCAAGCAGTTTGGTCTGTGACATATCAGGGAGACATTGCAGTAACACGCGTGTGTACAGTTTGTTTACATCTTTCTACTGCTGAATAAACCTGGGGGTTTTGTAAAATCAATCCAACACTGAATGTTTCCAGGAGAGAAGGGGAGGAAACAGGTAATAAAACTTAGAAATGTCTGAAAACAGATGAGGGTAGCTTTAAAATTTGCGTCACATTTCCCTTTCGCTGTGATGTGCAAGGCTGATGTACAGGTCAAAATGAAACCAGTGACACTGGTCTGACTGAAGTGCCTGTCCCATAAAGTTAATAGCATCACCTCTGTTCCCCTCATCAGCTAAAGGATGCCCATTTAACCAGATCTTTCAGGCTGGTTTTTTGATAATCCATTTCTTAAGCTATCTCCTTTCTTCCTTTCTGTGTTCCAGTGGCACGTCTCCCCTGGCCTGCCTCAACGCCATGCTCCACTCCAATTCCCGGGGAGGGGATGGGCTCTTTTACAAACTGCCCGGACGCATCAGCCTTTTCACACTCAAGGTAAATGCTGAGCTCTGCTCCCAGCTGAGGGCCCAGGGGTGAGTTCTGCTCCTTGTGCAGGACTGAGTGTTACCTTGTCACTGAGCATCACGAGCAGTGAGATCATCATGTGAGAGAGGGTCTGGAATTCATTATTTCCTTGGAGCTTGTACCTTTCAGCTATATTCAGCCATCTATGATAAATTCCTTAAAAAAACCCCACCTATTATTTCTTGTATTGCACAAGCAAGATGAATCCTCTTACTCTGCAGTACCTGGTGTCCAGCTCAGGTGGCTGCTCATCAGAACAGACCCATGCACTCCCTTGCTGCCAGCCACAAGGGAAAACAGCCAACCAAGGAATTGGTCCAAGAGCTTGTAGCGACAAGTAAAATCTTGATAGGAAAATGTATATTCATTCTTCTGGCTGCTTGTTTTGTGTTCCACTACATTCAGTGTTATTTAGCATCAGTATTTTCCTCAGCTCTTGAGATCTCTCTGGAATACTTTTTTTGGTTTTATTTTATTGTTCCAGTAATATTAAATACTTAAAATGTTTCTGATCTTGGGCTTTTCTTTTGCCTTGTTTTGTACTGTTGGATTCCCTGATAAATATCAACTTGATGGATCTCAGCTATTTCATTTCCATCATTTGTCTGCTGTTAGAAAATCTTGTTGAATTGACACATTTTGCTGAAAATAGATGGCATTGAAATGGCTTTTCTTGTACAAGTAGGAAATACATCTCCTAAACTTGCTATCTTAGTGTTTGGCCACTCTGATGCTACCTGTTCTTTCATAGTGAGATGCTTCTCTTTAATAGGAACTCATTGCTTGCAGTGAATTGTGACGTATTATGAACCTTTGTATTAAGTTATTTATTATTAACCTGGATATGTGTTACTTGTCTAGGAAGGGGCTATGAAGCGGTCTTAGTTTAGGTGGCTTCTGTTCCGCTATGAGCCCAAATATACTTAAAAATACCTTTCTGCATCAAGGATTAAAATAGGGAAAAAATTAAGGTTAAAGTATATCCAGTTAACTGTCTGCTCCCATTGGTGTAGGTTTGGGAGGGAGGGCTGTAGCCACCCCAGTTCTGTTTCCCCTCTAGAAAGATGCCTTGCAGTGGTCCCGGAACCTGTCAGTGCCAGAAGGGGAGGAGCTGGAGGACACAGCAGATGCAGAAAGCTGTGGGTCCAACGAAGCCAGCACTGTGAGTGGTGACAATGATGGTAAGTGTCTGGTGACATTAACCTTAAACTCCGGGACCTACTTCTGTGTCTGACTGAGAGCCCATCTCTTTCAGTGTCTCTTGACGAAACTTCTTCTAATGCCTCGTGTTCCACTGAATCTCAGAGCAAGGGACCTGCTACCAGGGAGAGCTGCAGAACCGCTTCCCAGGTAGGAAAAAGTGTGACTAATGGGAAGGGTGAAGCCTCTCAAGGGGAGCTTTCATTACTGTTGGAGTGGTATGACAGGGACTATTTGTGCACAAGTGCCTCAGAGAGAGTTACAAGGCTGTCTCTTTGGGTAAGAAGTGGCAGGCTGGGGAGGGATCATGTATGGGAAGGCAGTTTTGAATTCTCTGCTAGTCCTAAATGTAGTGTTGCCTGAAGATTCACCTAGGAGGAGCCAGGCAGTTCTTTAACTGAGGAACATGCTGCTTAGATTATTATACCCTTCCATAATGCCTTCATTGCTTTGTTTTGGTTTTGGTTTCTCTCTGGTCTGCAGACAACCAAACAGAAGAAAAAGACAGGTGTGATGCTGCCACGGGTGGTGTTAACCCCACTGAAAGTAAATGGGGCACACATGGAGTCTGCCTCAGGTGAGCATGGCTTTGGGGGGTCCTAATGACCTCACAGATCTCTCTCAGTCAGTCCCCAGTCATCTGTGTTTGCCTGAGGATTTCTGTAACACCTGCTGAGTGAGTGAGACTGCAGAGCTGCGTGTATGTTTAACTCAACATAGTTGGTACCTGGGCAATACCCTGTAATAGCAGATTTGTTAGTAACAGAGAATTCCTGTGTGTTAAACCACTCTGCCAGTTGGGCTTTGACTGTTCTTTGCATATTTTTATGGAGTTGTTTCGCTTTTAGGCTTCACAGGGAGGCACGCTGATGGGGAGAGCAGCAGCACATCCAGCAGCAGCAGCAGCTCCTTGGCCCTGTGCAAAACCAGCCTGCGCAGTAGGACAGAGATAAACAGGGATCCTCCACAGCTGCTGAGGGGCATCCGAAAGCCCACGGCTGGTATGTGCTCCTGGTTAAAGGCAGAAGGATAACTGGTGATGGTGAAGTCCATGTGTGTCTGAGAAAAGAGCACCAGGAGGCATTTGATGACCTGAGGTCACAAGCCAGGCTTTCCACCTTGAGTGTTAGTGATAGAATTGTTTAAAAGTTTGCCTGATCTGAAGAGCAGCATTGAGAATTGTACCTGAATATGGCAGAACTGTGACCTCTTGTCAGAACTCCAGATGTGTGTCTGTTAATTACTGTGCTGGAGAGTCATTCTTCACACTTGAATACTACAGTCTTTCTCATCTTTCTAGCTCCTTTTGCTGTTGTAGTTTGACATAAATTTCAGCCCATAATGCTGAAATACTTCTATACAACAATGTTAAATTTATTTGCCTGTCCTTAAACTCCAGGGCATATGAAACGGAACAGGGGTGAGGATATTGACTTTGAAACCCCAGGCTCCATCCTTGTCAACACAAACCTGCGAGCGCTGATCAACTCCAGGACCTTCAACGCGCTTCCATCACACTTCCAGCAGCAGCTGCTTTACCTCCTGCCCGAAGTCGATAGACAGGTATGAGCACTCGGGTGTTTTCCCTTCCCTGATTACTTCTTCAGCGTGGAACAGCTGGAGCAGATGAGTTCTGTTTGTCCTGGGTCTGTCCTGCTAGGTGGGGGCTGACGGGCTGATGCGCCTCAGTGGCAGCGCTCTGAACAATGAGTTCTTCACCCACGCTGCACAGAGCTGGAGGGAGCGGCTCGCTGACGGTGAGTGGCTTTGCTTTCCTGAGTGCCTGGGGAATAGCTGCTCATTTTGTAGGATTTTTGATTTTCTTTCGCAATTAATGAGAGTCCAGCTTTGTTGCGTATCTAGCTATGTTGGCCCCAACTTTTTCTTTTTTTCTTTAAAATCAAAGATATGATTTCTTTTGGTGCCATGGGACCTTCAGAATTAAGTGCTGAAGGTGTAAAGTAGTGCCAGACTTACTTTTCCTTAAATGGTGGCCTGTCTGTTAAAACATGATTTTTTCTGGAGCCACAGGCAGCACATGGATCCAGAGGGGAAGCAGGGTGTTAACAGCAGTCCGTCTTTCATATATGCAGCTGCTGTACTGTTCAAACATTAGAGGTTGCATTTGCAGAATGGGTTTTGTTTGGAACTGAATTCCAGTCTCTTGCTTCCGTGTAGGTGAATTCACCCACGAGATGCAAGTTCGAATCCGGCAGGAGATGGAAAAGGAAAAGAGAGTGGAACAATGGAAAGAGAAGTTCTTTGAGGACTACTATGGACAAAAGTGAGAAATTTTACCATGTCTATCCTGTTTTATCCATGTTTATGCAGGTGGCAGAGTGTGTTTCTGTTTGTGGATACATGAGCAGATGCAGTGTAAACTCCTTGAAAAACACAGGTTGGGTGAATCTTTCCAACTGTTGCTCTGGGAAAATCCCTAGTGGAATTGGCTGGGTTCAGCAGGATTTTGTAGCCCATCTCTTTTGTTTCCAAGAAAAGTTGATAGTGTTTTCCATCACAAATCTTTGGGGTTTTTTTCCCATTCCATGTGATAGCAATGTGGGATGTGTGGGTTCTCCCCTTGCAGGGTGAGTTAATGAGGCTTTGATGACTCTCTGCCTGTGTTGGTGCTATTCAGTAACACTGAAATTGGGGTGAGCTTTAGCTTTTAGCTGGCTTTTGTGTTTGCCTTATAGATTGGGCTTGACCCAGGAAGAATCCCAGGCGCAGAATTCGGTGCAGGAGGATGCTGAGAACAGGACAGAGCTGTCTGTTAAAGGAGAAGCGAGGCTGCCGCGCGGGCCGACCACGCGCCAGAGGGACGGGCGCTTCCGGAAACGCTCCCGGGCCGACCTGCGGTGCCGGGCCAGGAGGAGCCTGTACAGACTGCGGGAACCTGAGCACACAGAGGCTCCCAAAGAGCCTGCTCCCGTGGGGCCAGATCCTTCACTTCATAAAGAGCCAAAGCCTGAAACAGACCTGAAGAAAGATGATCTGAGCAGCCCCTCGGCTGCAGGATTGAAGGCAGAGAGTACCGAGCTGCACCTCTCTCCAGAGACTTCCAAATCAAACAGCAAATCAGAAGATCCATCATTGGCAGCTGCCAGCAGAATTCCCAGTTTGCCCCAGGAGAACTCTGCTCCGGAGTCCAAGGAGCAGAAGAGGAAAAGCTTTGAGGAGGCTGCCTCTGCATCCTTCCCCGAAAAGAAGCCCCGGCTTGAAGATCGTCAGTCCTTTCGTAACACAATTGAAAGTGTTCACCCAGAAAAGCCACAGCCTACTAAAGAGGAGCCCAAAGTCCCACCCATCCGGGTAAGAAAGACCTTTAGAGCTGCTGTGTCTCAGGGCTGCCGTGCTCAGTAGTATCAAAACATTATTAAAATGTCAGGTGTTGCCATCTTAAGGGAAGGAGTTGAAGAGTTTCATTGGTAGAGCTGGTGAAGTGCCTCTGACTGCCACAGTTTGCTGTCGTATTTAGACAGGCAAAGAATGGAAAATCATCCCAAGGTCTTTGCACAAGAGCACAGGGTAACCTTGACTTACTCCCTTCATTTGCATTTCTGTGGATACAGAAACACTGCCTGAAATGAGCTGACTTATTGCAAAAGACCTTGAAATTGTGTTCTTTATCCTGTGTAGTTTCTGAGTTCCTTTCCTTTCCTTTTGGATGGAATCTCAGTGTTCCTCCTAACTTTTCCCATTTTGACCAGGATATCCATTTTGGTAGCTTCAGGGCAGTCATCCTGGTGTAGAGGGAGACCAGTTTGATCTCTGAAGACATGAATATAAATAACTTATTTCATATTTGCCTGCAGGCTCTGGTAAAACAGTATTAGTGTGAACTGAACTTTACAGATCACAGAACGGAGGTTGTGGGACCGTGCTGCTTCTCTGCCCAATTTAGTTTCCAAGTTGGAACTTCTGTTGAATTTTTGTGCTAAGAATTGTGATGAGCACTTGCCAGTAAAACGCATTTCGCTGGAGATGGTCGGTGTTAGAACTTACCGCATTTCCCTTTCTTTCAGATTCAACTTTCACGTATTAAACCACCCTGGGTGGTTAAAGGTCAGCCCACTTACCAGATCTGCCCTCGGATCATCCCCAACACGGAGCCCTCCGGCCGGGGCCGCCCCGGGGCCCGGACCCTCGCAGACATTAAGGCCCGTGCTCTGCAAGCCCGAGCCCAGCGCGAAGCCGCCACCGCCGCCATCGGAGGAGGGGGCGGCCCCGGCGGGGGGAGAAGCACCGATGAAGGAGGCGGTGGAGGAGAATCCAGCGGCCGTTCCCAGCACAGGAGATCCAAGAGAGCTCATGGAAAACGTGCGTCAGATCTACAGCGAGCACAACTACAGTCGTCTGTTCATCTGAGCAGAGGGAAGGCTGACTCCAGAGGGGCTGCTCAGGAAGCCAGCGTGAATTCCTGCCTCTCTTCCAGACAAGATCACTCTTCCTCAAAAAGCGAAAGGAGCGGCATTCTGGGCTGTGCCACAGGGTCAGGGGACACTCAGCCTGGTGATGGATCACCCAGGACGCTGCTCTGTGGTGCTCTGACTGCATCATCCTTGGACAGTGTGACTCCTGAGAGGCCAGAGGAGAGTCCTGAGCAGCTCCTCCGTGACCCAAGGACCGAACTCCCATCTTGTGCCGCATCACAGGAGAGCACAAAGCTGGGATGTGTGGTTCCTGTGATGACCAGTCTGTCGTGTTCTGGGGGGCAGGGAGCTGGGGTCAGTCCCGCGGGAGACAGGGCTGTGGTGGAACTTGGAGATGTTGGTGCTCCCACCATACAGCTGGATTATCCTTCTGATGTAAAGCAAAATTCCTCCAGTTGTCCTTTTCCGCCAGAATTGTCATCGGGTGGCACAGAACGCCATGATCCAGAGAAGGTGTCTGGTTTCAGATATAACAGCTCCAAAGCATTTCTGGAAAAATGTGTTGCTGATAGTAATACCTCCAAAATGGTGACTGCTGGAGTGAAGAAAGTGATCCCTGCGGTGTATGACGCTGCACAGCTGCAGGCAGGGAAAGGCAGTGACAGCAAACTGAGCAATGAGGAACAAAATGCAGAGGCTCTAGTGCAGCCCTCTGTGCATGGTGACTTTATTTCTCAGAATAGGATAGATACCTCTGAAAAACTCCTGCAGCCAAAGCAGAGGTGCCCCAGAAATGAACCAGAAAACGCACATCAACCAACGTCTGGAGAGACGCAGGAGTTGAAGAGAAGTGGAGATGAAGAAATACAGAGTACGCACAGTGAAACAACAGACACTGCTTCCGACTGGGAAGGGGACATGGCTGATGAGAATGTGGAGGTGGAGATGTGTTTCAGAAGTGTCAGCTGTAGGGAGGTGGCTGGGAAAGGCTCTTCCTGTCACAGCAGCAGTGAGAAGCGCAATGGGATTAGGTCAAAATTGTCTGTGGAGACAGAGAGTCCGGCCTGTTCTGGGGACTTGGTTGCACCCCTGCCTCAGAGGTGGGGACCCCAGAAAGCTGAGTGTCCTGCCAGCTCTGCTCGGCCCATGTCCTCCATCGAGACCAACAACCCTTTGGTGATGCAGCTGCTGAAGGGGAAGCTTCCTCTGGAAGAAGTTCTCCCAGTGTCTCACGTCAACATCAAGCTGGAAATTGCACAGCCAGTGCTGGAGAAGCAGTCAGAAAGCCTCTCCCTGCAACTGGACAGAGGCAGCAGTCGCTGCTTTGGCAAAGAATCTTCTCCAGATGTAGGAATAAAGACGAGTGCCCAAAGCAGGAGCGATGATGTTCACTCAGTGAGATCTTCCATAGATCCCCAGGAAAAAACCTGTGGATCAAGGGCAGCATTGCCTAGAGCAGAGGGTGCAGAGGATCAGGCTGTCCCAGAAAAACATTCCAAAGTTGGCTCGACTTTAAGCTGCCAAGACCAACTGGCAAACGTGGCAAGTGCCTCTCCGAAGCCTGAAGATGTGGACCCTCGGGAAAGAACATTTTCTTCCTGTGGCTTTGAGGAGCAGAAGGAGTTGCCCAAGGTCCACCGGATGCCACAGCACAACCCATTAACGAGTGTCATGGCAAGTAAAAGCCCGGAGAAGCTGAATGCCTCTACAGAGCCTCGGTTTTTATCTCCATCAGTAACTTCTCTTGGACCAAACCAGACAGGAGGTGCTTTGGTCAATAAAAACTACGGTGGGGTTCAAGGCAAAAAGCTCTTTGGTTCTGGTTTTCCTTCCAACCCCAGCGTGAGGCTGCATCACTCCAGGGCTTTGGATCATGGTTCAGCCTTGGGAACCTCGTCCCCCAGCAAACAGCTTCCCTTGGACAAGGCCTGTGCATTGGGAGAAGGAATCCCAGCTGCCAGGGAGGAATGGACTTCAAAGCAGCACAGCAGCATCCCAGGAGGGATCAGAAATGAGAAGGTGCTGGTGTGTGGCAGCCCAGCCAAGAGTAACGCAGAGAACCGGGGGGATGCAGCCCAGCAGCCCTCGGAACTGGCCGGGCACACACAGAGAGAGCCACTGGTCATGGACTGGCCCTTCTTTAAGTTTTCAAGGGATCCGGGAAAAGGACAGAGTCACCCTTTGGAGCCTTCATCCATCTCCTCTCAGCTCAATATCAAGCAAGCATTTTATGGGAAGCTTTCAAAGCTGCAGCTTAATTCCACCAGCTTTAATTATTCATCCAACACTCCAGCTTTCCCCCGAGGCCTTGCTGGGAGCGTGGTGCAGCTCACCCACAAAGCGAACTTTGCTGCGAGCCGGAACACGGCCCTGGCTGTGCAGATGTTTGCTGACAGCAGCAGCGTCGACGAGATCTCATTCCAGTGCTCGTGCAGCCTCAAAGCCATGATCATGTGCAAAGGCTGCGGCGCCTTCTGCCACGACGACTGTATAGGACCCTCTAAGCTCTGTGTATTGTGCCTTGTGGTGAGATAATAAATTATGGCCATGGGACAGGTTGTATATTCAGTGTGTGTATTTTGATAACGACTGATCCTAACGCCTGTACACGAAGTACACAAAGTACTCTCTGTTCATAGTAGAAACGCTGTTACACTTCGTTTTGGTGAGGAATGTTGAGCTGCCTTCCCACGGAGATCGACAGTGCAGAGCCCGTTCCTGCTCACGGGGACACCCCGGTCTGGGTGGGCTGTGCCCCATGGGAGCTATCCTGCTGCTTCCTGCTATCATGGAAATTCCAGCTGTGCTCTGGTACTGCGCTGAGGCCAACGCCGGGGGGAGAGGCCGTTCGCTGTGGCAATCTCTGGACCTTCTGTGGAGGAAATCCTTACATCCAAAGGAACTGGAAGATGGTGTTTGCTATTTCAGGGCTGCACAAGGTGAGGCCCTACAGTCTTCCACTCTCCCCTTTTGCCATCTCCGTTCCCGGTTTGTGTGGGAAGTGCTGCTGTGCAGTGAGTTTAAGCAGAGAGCTGCCCTGCAGGGATGGTCCCGTGCAGTCT
The DNA here is from genome assembly GCA_013397775.1 of Eulacestoma nigropectus. NCBI lineage: Eukaryota > Metazoa > Chordata > Aves > Passeriformes > Eulacestoma > Eulacestoma nigropectus. The sequence goes on from VZTE01004705.1 coordinate 1,358,191, forward strand.
TTGGATGCTGCAGCAGGATGTGGTGCCCAGGGACGTGCTCTGCAGGTGGTTGTGGAGCCGTGTACAGCCCACCGTGTGCCACATGGAGCCCACGTGGAGGATGCAAGAAGAGGAAAAAAATCTGGGGCAAGTGCCAAGCGAATGCCTTCTGCTGGCCTCCAGGAAGCCATGTGGCCAGGGAACTGTTCCTGGCTGAACTGGCCCAGTGGCTGTGCCTGCCTCCTTTGGCCAACTTCCACAAACTGCTGTGGAACGCTGGAGGTTCCCTGGAGCTGTGATAGGGGCACTGAGCTCTGCACTGCAGCTCTGTGGTGAGGACCTAAAACCCCACAGCAGCTGAGCACCTGCGAGCATCGAGCTGTGCATCTGTGTGACCATCACCTAACATTTAAAGCAGTGTTCTTTCCTTTTTTTTTCTTTTCTTTTTTTTATATTTTCATTCTTGGATGTATAAAGTGAATTATTTGGCTCCTGTAAGTATCCTCTCTGCATCTGTTTGATCATATATTTATATGTTGTACACAGTACTGGCCAACTCTGTAAATGGATGTAATGTACATAGAGCATAAAGGGGTCTTTTTTTTTTCCCTTGGATTTCCAGGCTCTACAGCAGTATTGCATTAAAGTGGTGTTAGTTATTGTCAGAGCCACTGTATTCTGTCTTGCCTGACGTGAAGCTCACCACACTGGGGTCTGGGTTCCGACAGCCTCCCCGTGCCCATGGTGCCCGGGTGGACTGTGCTGTGCAGGCTCAAGGATGGCCAGGTGGGATTTCCTGAGCTGAGCTCACTCCCTGGTTGCTCATTTAAGCTCTTGCCAGTTGTTGCTGCACCTGAGCTCCCAGGGCATGGCTGTACCTGCGCTGCAGGGAGGTGAATGAACATCCGTGTGCATCCAGAGACGGAGAGCAAAACTGCAATTCTCTTCCTCTTTGGAGCAATTCCTAATCAAGAGTTAATTGCTTCAGTGAGGGGGAGAAGCCGCTGGTTTATTCAAGCGGGCAGTAGCAAGAATTTTAGGGGGTTTATTTTCATTTTGTTTCTTCTCGTCCCTTTTCCAGCTCCATCCTACCTCCCTTCACCATGCACTTTTTTTCAGCCGTGCAAGTTCCTCTTTCAGCCACAATCGTGAGGGGTGCAACAAGTTCAGTCCCTGAGATGGTTTTATCCTCAATGCATTCACCGGCCTCATCCCATGGGAATGAGAGAGCCCGGTGCAGCAGCACCCCAGCCTGGGCAGGGCTGTGGTGCTGGTGGGGGCGAGTGGAGGTGTGGAACCTGCTTACCAAAGATGGGGAGCGGAGCGGGGGGCTGGCTCTGCCTCCTGGGAGGCCACTGCAGTGTTCAGCTCGGACTGGTCTGGGGGGCAGAGCCCTCGGGGGGGGCCTGCTCGTGTCTGTCCCTTGTGCTATTGGAAAAATAAACACTGTAAAATCTGCTTGTGTGGTTTCAGTCCTTTTTCTGAAATCCTCCTCCATTCTAAGGCAATGTGGCTTTTCCTTTCCTCTCTTTTAACTGCAGCAGTTCCAGAGCTCTGCTCAGGTCACCAAGGGGAGCGGCTGTGTTGCTGCTTGCCTTTGTTAAATCTGGTTTTATGCACTTGGAGCACTGAAGATGGTGCAGCTCCTGCAGAGATGCCATGTGCCTCTTGGGGAATGGACACCCTGAAGGCTCTGCGAGCCACAGGGGGGCTGTGGGACACGGCAGGGGCCCCCCACAGTCACAGGGGATCCCTGCCCTGCTGAGGTGATGCCTGTGGGCAGCAGCCCCAAGACTCTTCCCAGCGTCAGGACGGGTCCTGCTCTTACTGCCCTCATTGCTGGATGTTTCTCAAGAGCATAACTGTGATACCAATTACAGTTTATTGAAACTACTTGAAAGGACTCGGCCATAAAGTGAGTTTTCTCTTTTCTAGGCAGTAAGGAAATAACATGAATTATGATGTTGTGTCTCTGGGTTCTCACTGCGTGGACGTACTGCAGGGTGAGTAGGGATCTCCTGCCTGGGGCTGTGGGAGTGCCAAGATCCCCGACTTCCTGGCATTCCACAGGGCTGCCAATTGCAGAACAGCAGCGATGGCCTCACACAGGAGCCAGGGCTGGGGCAGTGGATGGTCTGGCACCAGCTTTTTGGGGAGAAAAAAGGCTTTTGTGCTTTTTGGTGGTTTACTGATGTTCTGACTCTGGCAGGCTGTCTGCACACAGTGTAGTTAAAGATACCTGGGTAATCTAAATAAGCTAAATAAGGGGAATGCAGAAAATGAGTAGAGTTGTTACTTAGCCAAGCTTCAAAATGCAGTAATTAATCCTTCCCTGTTTTATTGGGATGTGGGGTGTTGGCATCAGGATTAGCTACCTCTGGAATAGGGGGGCTTGGGGGTTTCAAGAGTAAAACCCATTAACATCAGAATTTCACCAAGAGCAAGGACACTTTCTTTTTTTCCCCCCCTCTCTGTGATGTTTGTATGCCAAGTAACAGATTTTCTCTCTCCCAGCCCAGCTGCTGTTTGGCTCTGGCTCTGCCGTGCTCGGCGGGGCCATCTGCAGGCATGGGGACATCCTGAGTCAGTCCGGCCAGGGGGCTGTGGAAGCCTCAGCAGGCGATGCCAACTGGTTTCCAGCTGGTGTGGCCCGGCACTGCTTCTCCCCGCGGCTTGCAGCCCTCTCCCATGCTCCCTTGGAAATCTGAACCAAAACTCAGCCAGCGGCTCAGTCCTAGACCCGACGGTGTCGGGGGCACAGGGCCACCAGTGCTGTGCTGCCAGGCATCAATGAATTCTGTGGATGCTCCATCTGGGATGTGCTGTCCCAGGTGATCGTTTACAAGCACGAGCACTCAGGTGGGTCCTCCTGGCCTCGCCCCCGGCTGCAGCCGCAGCAAATCCCGGGAAGGGGCAGCCCACCCGCCTGCCCGGCCGGCACCCCCACACCCCTGGGCAGCTGAATTTCCATGGGAGCTGCAAACCCCTTGGACCCTCGGGGTCTCCTGAGGATCAAGTCAGGAGATGGTATCTATACAGCGCTTGAAGAGGAACATTTATGGATGCAAAGGTTTATTATACTTAGTGAATAAAGCTGATAACGAAAAATCAGTATTTTCCATGAGGGAGAACTTTGCACAAACTTCAATGAAAACTTTTTTTTCTTTTTTCTTTTTTTTCTCACAAAAACCAGACACTTCACAAAATTAATTTTGTCAAAATATAAGTTAAGCATAAAACTGGTGCCTTGCCCCCTTTGTGAGTGCTGCCACTGCTCTCTCTGGTACCCACGCTGTTTGTTACGGAATGGAAAGCACAGCTTATGTCAACAGGACTGAGAGATGTTTTGGTTTGTTTTTTTTTTCTTCCTTTTAACACCTAAATTTAGATCCCGCTCTGGTGACTGGTGGCACCGACCTCTCGCACAGGGGCTGGGGCGAGGGGCAGTGCTGGGGCCAGCAGCACCTAGCGGGGCTCGACAGTGGAGGAGAAAGCCCTTTTTGTTATACAGTGTTTATTAAGTAGATTCAGTCTTATATATGATATACAGATTCAAAAGAAAAAAAAAAAAAAGGATTCCACATACTTATGAAATCAGTGCATTTAGCAAGTAATACCATGGAGATAACAGCTCGATTAACAGCTCATTGGTCTTTGTTAAGTGAGGGGACAGGGAGTTGGCCTGTGCTAATCATTCCACAAACAGAACAGAATTAAGTTGCATCACATATATAATAGACACACATTCTAAGAATTAAAATATTAAGCCACATTTACTGGAAAAATCCACAGTATATAACACAAATAACTCTTATCAAGCTCGTTGAGGAGGAAGTGCTCATCTGCTTAAGAGCCACATGAAGTTGCATAGGTGCCTATCCGCAAAAATATCATTTCCAAAGGAATCAATTGATTAAGCAATAAAGTGTCACCTTAGAAGCTGGATTAAGTGCCATACGCTTTCTATCTGAGCCCTCGGGAAAGCACCAGCTTCCCAAAGAGCCTCTTCTGCCTCGCTGGGAGCCTCCCGCGGGACCGCGCTCCCACCCTCCACCCCAAGCCAGCGGCCAGCTTGGGCGAGCTCACCCCCTTCCCTAAAGTATTCCCAATTCTGCTCAGGAGTGTTTCCCCCCTGCTCCCTCCACTGCTCCCCTACATCAGTTGGACTCTACGGGCAGCGCCGCCCTCCCGCCCGTGTGGGAGGAGGAGGAGGAGGATGGGGAGGCAGCAGCACTGCCCAGATCTGGTGCTTCAGAGCTCCGGATCAGCTCCCGATTGGAACTGCAGCCGATCCGTACAACTACCGGGGAAAAAAAATACAACAGCTTGTGCAAAACCCAAAATTGCTTAAAGGGTGTCTGGGTTTGGTGGGGTGTCCCTCGGGGCGGGCGCGTGTCGGTGGGTGGGTGAGGCTGTGGCTGGGTTAAGCAGACGAACTGGGTGAGGGGCAGCTTCCTCTTCAACAGCAGGTCTGGCAGAACACACGGGGTCGGGAGTTCTGTACATGTAAACAGTACACTTTCACTGAGTCCAAAATTAGGAGCAAAAATACAAAGGTTCACATTGGTCTTAGGTAGATACAGGCGAAGAACTGAACTGTGCAGCTCCGAAACAACCGAACAAAAGTTTCTAAAGCACCACTAAATTATATAAAAATCAGACCATGGACGGATTGTAGTTGGTGTCTGGTGAAATACTATGCTACCTTGTAAAAAGTTTTACAAAAAATTACAAATCAAAAGTATATTAACCCTCTGAGTTCAAAGCAGCATTTTTTTTTCATGAACTGGTACTAAATCCGACGGCCGCTCCGGGAGGGAAGTGGCCCTTGGGATCGGGGAGGTACAAGTTACGTCTGCTCACAACCCCGGGAACGCTCTCCCATAGAGAAACAGCATCATGGGAACCGCACATCCAGGGCAGGATGGGTGTGTTGAAATAAAATTAAACTAAAAAAAAAAAAAATCTCTTTTTTCGACCAGTGATCAGCTTTTCTTAACCAAACCCCAAGACCATCCAGACCATTGGCTAACCCAGCATTCTCCTTCCACCTCTCAGATATCTGGAAAGCCGGTGTATTCTGCTCCTGCTTGTTCCTTCTCATTGAGAACCCGGACCAGCAATTCCTGACCCCGTCCTGCCCAGTGAGAGTGCAGGAATGTGGCTGTGAACAGTCCTGGAGCACAGGGAGCCACGGTGGAGCACGGAGCAGCTGCAGAGCACGGAGATGTCTGTGGAGCTCATGCCAAAGGAACCAGAACGCTGTGGTTCACGAAAAAAAAAGAAAAAAAAAAAGAAAAAAGATCCCTGACAGAAATTCGGAGTCAATCCCGTTTGTTTCATAACTTGTCCCAGATGTGGCTGTCACCAGGGCTTTGGGAATCTGAGTCTGTACCATTCAGCTGCAGGTTATGAGCATCAGGTGCTGGGACAGGGTGGTGTTGGGCACCCTCCTTCACAACGCGGCCTCGGTGTCCTCCACAGCAGTTTGACCACGCGCGAGAGCTCCTGAACTTCCACATGTGCCGAGACAGGTTCAGAGGTGATCGGGAATGACTTGGATAAATAAAACTTAACCCAACTGTGGCTGTTGGTGGTCTGTCCATGTGCTCCCGGGTTACCTCTGTTTCAGTACAAACTGATGGCAAACTTATGGCTAAAGGTTCCGCTGCCTCTGCCGAGGAGAGAGGCACCGGCGTGGGTGGGAGACCACGGAGAGGGAGAATCCCGGGACAGCGATTGTCTCTGCCTCTCCTGCCTGAACGGTAAGACTTTCACAAATGGCTGCGGTTACAGATTTTGTCAAAGGTTTGTTACTTCATGGTATTCACACAAAAATAAATATTTACATAAATTCCAAGTATGGGAGGATGCAGTGGACAAACCAAGCAGGCTTGTGAAGTGCTGGGGAAAGCGTTAAGTCTGAGCCCTGGCTGGGGGCTGGCGTCCCAGGGGCCCCCTCCCCGCTGCTGCGAGCAGGAGGGGATGGGTGTGGCCATGATGCTCCCGGTTCCAGCACCGGCTCAGGTCTAAGAGCCACCACCTCGTCTCTGCACTGACCCCTCAGCTGCACCCCGCGGCCAGGGGCTGGGTCCCTTTTCTCCAAATGCTACGGAAAGTTTAAGGTTTGGGGAAAACAGTCAATGCAATGGTTGATCCCTTCTGCTGTGGGGCCAGGCACACCTGGCCTCAGGAGCCAGCAGCTTTTTCTGTTCTGAGACTTAAGACCAGGGTACCTTTGCTTCTCTTCCAGTGTGTGGAGCATCATGGGGTACAGAGGGTACAGGGGAACTGCCTGGGCCCGCTCTTGGCCGGACCAGCGGCTGCTCAAGCCTGTGCCACCAGCGTTCGCCCCCGGAGCAGCAGCCCCCGGCCGCTGGCTCCGAGCGGCCGAAAAATAAGATAAAAGCTGGCTCCAAACCGAGAGAGTTTCTACCTACAAAACAGCTTTATACACTTATCGAACTTCTATCTCACGGTGTGGACTTCAGCCAAGTGGGGAGGCTGCGGGGGGCGGGGAGCAGCGGGACCCTCGCCGGTCTCTGCACAGCTCCAGAGCACGTTGCATTGCTGGGCTGGGCTCAGCACCCCTGGCCGGAGCGAGGTCCCTGGGTTAGCAGCACTGGCAGTAGGTATTGCACTGAGCAAAACGAAGTGCATCGTTGGGGGGGGTGGAAACAGGGCAGAATGGTCATCGGACTACGGTTCTTCCACACTTTGGGAACTGTGGGCTTGTTCCAGGACTGTGAGCAGGGAGGGGGAAGGATCCTGGGCCCCGGAGAGGACTTTGTCAGTTCTGCTGCTCAATACTGCCCGTCTCTCCCGCAGAAGCGGGCGGTCACCACTCCAGCTCACCTTTGGGGTGAGCCCTGGGGCTGCCCTGCCTCACACCCCCGCGGGGCCTGGGCGGTTCCTCTCCCGATGCTAGCCTGGGGCTGGCTGCGGACGGAGCGGAGCGCACGGCCGGGCGCAGCAGGACCCCAGCTGGAGGTTCCAGCCTCCTCGGCACGATCCCCATGTCTGCAACACTCACCGTCCCCCAGGACCAGCGCGGCCAGTCCTGGAAGAAGCCCACAATGGAGTGTGAGGTAGAGTACGGATGGTGACCGCAAGACAGTGTTTCTCAGGTATCTCCTCCCTTTCCTCCTTCCTTCTCTTATCTGCAATGACTTTAATGAGTGCGAGATGTCCTTCCAGCCAGAGGTCTGCTGAGCTCACCGAGTCTCTGCGGGAGGTTCAGACCCCACTGCTGCTACGGGACCCCTTAGAACAAAGGCCTAAGCAGGACGCTTGCGCTGCTGTTCAGCTCCCACCTACGCTCATTGGAGGCTGAGCAGCCTCGGTGTCAAGGGCTGGATGGCAAACTTGCTCCCTGTGGGACAAGGGTTCACCAGAGAAACAGGCAGAGCTGCCTGGAAATTAGTAGTGTAGTGATATGGAATGTGTTATTTCACAGGAATAAATTCCTTCTGATCAGACAGACAAAAAACTGGCAATCTGTACAAACTCAAAAGAATCCATTTTCAGAAAAATAAATTACTAAGGGGAGAGGAGGGTCCATTTCTCAATAAATATGTGATTCAGCTCACCTAAGACTTGGAAATTATCCGGGGACGGGAATCTAACATTTGGGTCCACAAAGGTTATTCTAAATACATCTGCAGCCCCAAACCTCCCCAGGCTCCCTTCTGCCCTTCAAAGTCCCACATCCTTCCAAGCTGCAGGGCTGGCTTCTGGTCGGCCGGAGGCACTGGTGTTGGTACGGTTCCAAAACGTGTCCTTGTGCCTGAAGTCCCAGGTGCTTGGAGTGTAAAAGAAAACAGGTCTTTTGGATCCCACCTTCTAAAACTACATGTGCCCACCGCGTGGCGGGAGGACGATGGTGGTCCTGAGCAGGACACCGCCGGGAGCCTCTTTCTAGCAGGTATAAATTGTCTTCTCGACCGAGGAGCGATGCAGACGCGGGGAGTCAGTTCTGCTGTAAAATGAGGTTTTCCAGTTCGTCTGCAGAGCGCAGCAGGAACGCCGCCGACTCCCGGTACCCGGCGATGAGCTGCCGCACGGCGCTGATCTCCGTGGGGCTGAGCTGGGCCGCCTGCATGCCCCGGCTGGTGCTGTTGGAGGGGGCTGTGCTGGAGGCCCCACCTTTCATGCTGAGATCGGTCGGACCTGCCAAGGAAAAGTGAGAGGGAAGCTCAGGCATGGCAACCTTTCCCGTGCTCATCCTGTTGGGATTCCAGACCTCTGCACCACTTGGAAGGTCCCCACAGTGCCCAGATAAGGTGAGGAGCTCCTGCTCCCACAGACATCAGAGCAGCCACTCACTGCCTCTGCAACAGGAACACAGGTCCAGAGGAGCCCACAGAGATGCTCCAAAGGCTGGAGCACCTCTGCTAAGGGGACAGGCTGAGGGAATTGGGGTTGTTCAGCCCGGAGAAGAGAAGGCTTCAGGGAGACCTTAAAGCCCCTTCCACCACCTAAAGGGACTCCAAGAGAGCCTGGAGAGGGACTTTGGACAAGAGCATGGAGTGACAGAACAAGGAGGAATGGCGTCAGCCTCACAGAGGGCAGGCTTAGATGGGATATTGGGAAGAAATTCTTCCCTTTGAGGCCAGTGAGGCCTCGGCACAGATTGCCCAGAGAAGCTGTGGCTGCCCCATCCCTGGAAGTGCTCAAGGCCAGGTTGGACAGGGCTTGGAGCAATCTGCTCTAGTGGAAAGTGTCCCTGCCTGTGGCAGGGGGTTGGAACGAAGTCAACTTTAAGGTTCCTTCCAACCCAAACAATTCTGCAATTCTATAAAGAGGTCTCAGAGCCAACGTGACAGAAATCCCATCCTGCAGCCTGGCCCACAGCTCTGTGAAGAGAGGGTCTGCTGGGAGCTAAGCCAGCTCCTGAGGGCACCTGCCCCATCAAAACCACCTTCCAGGTTCTGGTTTTCCCTCTGCTTAACATCCCACATGGGCTGTGCTTCCCCGGTTTATCCTGACGAGTGACCCGAGCAGGTAAAGGCAGGGGAAAAAACTGGACCTAGCTTCAGGTTGGACTAAGTAAGAGAAGCAAAACAAAGAGCAAGAACCACACAATCAACTGGAAATGAGGAGAGAAGAGCCAAGAGAGGTACTAGAGATGTGACAGTAGTCAGAGAGAGGAGGCTGGCGAGGCTGCAGCCTGGAGGGAAGGAGAGAAGACACTGAACTAATCCCCGGGCTGTGAGCTGAGGTGTTGCAGACGGATGGAGCAGTTGGTGATGCTTTGGGATGGCTGAGCTCCTGCTGGGTGGCCTGACGCAGCCATGGGACACCAGGGACACCAAGCAAGGACCGCGTGTTGTGGCTGTTTGCAAACCGGGACGGGAGAATTCAGCTGCTCCCAAGTCCAGGGGGGTGTCACTGGTGATGGTGGCAGGGAGGGGAGCTCATCATCCCGGGAGGAATGGAAAGCATCCAAAGAAAGCAGTGCTGGAGCTGCGGGAGGAGCAGCACCAGCAGAAGTGTTCCATGCCAGGAGAACCAGAGCTTCAAAGTGGGGGAGGAGGAGGAAAAGGAGGAGGAGGAGGAGAAGGAGGAGGCTCTCATGCGAAAGCAATTTCACTGGACAGAAAAGGCAGCAGTAAACTGAGCCTGAGCCTGTTTCCTGGCTCACCAAGGGGGAAGGAGCTGGGAGCAGGGATGAGGGCTTCAGCAAGAATTGCCTGAGGTGGGGGATGGAGGGTGAAGACACTTCTGGGCAGCAAAACCCTGCGGGCCTCTGCTCAAAGGGAGGAGAAGACGCAGCTCCTTGCAGAGTGCCCTTCCCTCCAAAGGACTGGGCAAGAGCTTGGGAAAAAGAGAACTGCAAAACAGAGGCTTGAAAATCCCCTAGAAAGAAAGAAGGCGAGGTGCTGCTAGGTGCTGCACCCGGGGCCTGACTGCTCCTCCTGGGGCTGCCCAGGGACCTTCCTGCACGTTCACTGTCTCAGGTGAAGGGGCCAAAGAAGGGTGCCTGAGAGGGGGGGGCCGGGTGCCTGTGCTGCTCCGGGGAGGAACCACTGCTGTGAGGATTAGGTCTCAGCAGCTGGAGGCCGGGACGGGATCTTTATTCAGGGTTAAGAAGCATTAGGAAGGGATGATAAGAGTTAATCCCAGACAGGCATCTCTCAGGCCTCCGGAAATCACATCCTTCCAAATCCTGGCTCCCGTCGGGGTGGGCTGAGGCAGGAGCCCAGAGAGGGCACCAGGACAGGCGATGACAACCCAGAGATTGCAGAAGGACTGGCAAGGGATCCAGCCCCTCCTGCCACCACTGCTGCAGGACAGAGCCAGAGGAACACTTGCTCTCATCCCATACCTCTCGCCCCAGGGATGGGTGAGTCACCAGGTACCTTGGAGCCTTGGAGTGTGCCCTGCTCAGGCCCAGGATACTCTGCTCTGTTCACTTGCTCCTAACTTCAAGCTCTGCTCTCCTTCTGCCTTTCCACCCTGCACCATCAGTCCTGTTTTCTCAACTGTTCCCAGGCAGTCCCCAGCCCCTCAGAGCCCTCCTGAGCTGTGGCAGGAGCTGGCTGTGCCCCCCACCCTGTCCCCATCCCCGAGAGCGGAACGGCCCATACCAGCAGGAGATCAGGGCAGCGATAGGCGCCCGCCCCTGTTAATAATTAACAGAGAATCTGGTGCAGATTCTCCCTTTTTTTTAAGTGACACTCCTTCCCTCCACCAGTACCACCCAAACCGTCCTTCCAAGTGCAGTTCAACAATTAACCACCTGCTGATGACGTGAGCAGAGCTGCCAGACAGAAGGAACAAGGGGGGATTTTGGAGCAGCTCTGTGCAGCGGTGGGAGAGGTGCTGCCACAACTGGGCTCCGTGGGAGCTGCGGGAGCAGCCCCTGCCTCTCCTCCAGCAACCAGCTCAGCCCCACAGCGGGGGATGCCGGGAGCCCCCGGTGCACTGCCCGGGTGTGGGGCAGAGGCGATGGCAGGGTGGGCTCCCCGTGCCCCTGGCACAGCCACTTACCGTTACTGTGGTTGCCCGTCTGGAGGGAGGCGGGGGGCTGCAGGCTGCCCCCCAGGGACCCGTAGCCACGGTAGCTGTAGTTCAGGCTTCCATTGATGTAGACCGGGTCTTGGGAGTAAGATGAAGCTGGCAGTGAGTAGGAGGAGTGGGTGATGGCTGTGGAGTCTCTGGAGTGCTGCTTGTCTAGAGCGATCGGTTCGTCCTGCACAGGGGAAACACAGACTTGCTCCAGCGAGGAGCCTGGCTCTCCTCTGCGGCCAGCAGGACGGACAGTGCAGGGATGCCTGGTGTCCTGTGCCTGCGGTGTGGCCGGTCCAAACCAGCATTCCCATCCCCACTGGCCTGAGTCTCAGGACACACCACAGGGTTCTGTTCTGCAGCCCCTCAGACTTTTAGAAAGACTTCTGACCCCACCATAAGACACTGCCAGTTCTGTCCCTCACCCATCTGCAACTGTCAGCACCATTACCTGGGAGGTCTGGTAGATCTCCAGCCGCATCCTCTTGGCTGCTTTCCGCGTTTCGCTCTCGCAGGCAGCGGCCAGGATGTTCTCCGCCATGGCCGAGGTCAGGTGAGGCGGCGTGGGCCTGGTCTGCAGGGACACAAGCAGAGACGATGCTCAAGGATGTGCTGCCCTGGGCGCTGGGACGAGGGGCAGGACACTGGGGCGGCCACTCACCATCTCCATCCCGTTCTTCTTCATGCGGCGGCAGGACTTGAGGTAGGTGCGGATGCGCTTGCGCGCCCGCTCCTGGAACTCGGGGAACTGCCGGCTGCAGGACTCGATGATGGCCTGGATCTTCTCCTTGGGCTGCTTGGAGATGGGAACCATCCGGTCCAGGTTCTCGTCCACAAAAAGGCGCACGAACATCTGCAAATGAGAAGACAGGTGGTGGGAACCCCGAGACGGAAGGCAGGTGAGCTCACCCTCCCCGTGGAGCTCTCCTTACATTGAAGGCCTTTAGCCTCTCCGGGTCCATCCCCTCCGAGTCATTAATCTTATCATTGTCTTCATGGTCGTCGTGGTCATCATCATCTTCGTCGGCCGTGGGGGCCCTGCCGACAGTCAGGTCCTCAGGGCAGCCGCTCACCTCTGTCTTGATGGAGTCGTAGCTGCCAGAGCTGTATGGGGGGGACTGAGAGGAGACAGGGGTTACCACCAGCAGCTCTCACCTCATGCACCTGCCCTTTCTCCTTGTCTCACTGTGTCTGTCCCCTCTCCCGAAAGCCCCCCTGCAACCCAGGGAGATGAACTCATGGCCAGGCTCCCCTCGGTGTCACCTCCTGCCTGCTTTGGGCAGGGGGGAACATGGTGGCCTCAGTGAGCCTGTAATAACCTGACGGCCCAACGGCAGCTCTGGCTGGTGGGGCCATGGCTCTGCCTGATCCTGTGGGAAACATTGCCTGATGCAGCAGGAAGGGGCTCCTCCTGACATGGTGGCCATGGCACAGCTGGTCAGGGGTGAGATGAACCCACTGCAGTGCCCAGCTCTGGGGCAGGGCGGTGTGGGGGGTGTCCCTGGCTCTCCCAGACCATCCCAGGCCATACCTCTGCCGTGGTCTTCACCGCGTACTTGACCCTGCTGCGCAGCCCGTCGGCGCTGCAGCTGTCAGACTGGTAGGAAGGGGTGACGTGGGCAGGCGTGAGCTTGTCGCACAGGTTGATGGGCTGGTCGTCGGCGGAGGCGGTGAAGTCCATGGGGGCTGCGGTGCCATTGCCGTTCATTTCGGGGAAGGCGCTGTCGCCCTGCGTGCTGCTGGAGGTGGAGGGGTTCAGGGTGGAGGAGCCATTCCCGCTGCAGCTCTCTGACGAGGAGTCATCTGCAAGGAAGGATGTGTGGTCACCCTCTTGGCACCCTACAACCACTTTCCCGAAGCTGCTCTGGGCTCACTTGGTGGCTGAGTTGGCACTGGGAGCCAGGCTGGCACTGCTGCGCTTTGGGCCCTCACGTGCAGCAGATGGAAGTACAGATGCTGGTGTCCATGCCTGCAAGGCCATCGTCACAGGGATCCACTCCCTCATCCCTCAAAGCCCGCCAGGTGCTGCCGTGCCCCGTGCCCGAGCCACCCATCCCTCCGCAGGGGACAGTCCCTGCGCCTCCGCCCTCGGCTATGGTGCCTGGGCTTGAATAAGAACTTTGGAATTTGGTCCTTTTCGGTTTCTGTTTGCATTGCAGGGAGGAGAAAGGGGCACTGCCTCTCCCTGCCAGGTTCCCTGCCGTCCTCCTGGCCCAGTTTGGGGCTGGGTGCAGTGGGAAGTGACAAGTTCCAGCACTGGTGGTTCAGGAACATGCAGCTCCCCAGAGTGCTGGGCCATGGGGACGACACACGAGGACAGGCTCACTGGGGTGGGAAAACCCTGAATCCATGGTGCCTGGAAGCAGCATTAGGAGCTCTGCTCACAGCTGGCACACCACCCAGCAAGGGTCCTCCTTGGCACGCTGCTGCAGGGAGGGGACGGGGCTGCACAGTGTCCTTCCTGTCTCACTCAAAGCCCAAGTGACCTACACCCTACATGGACACTCCTGTTCCCGGTTTCCACACACCCTGGAGCCATCTCCACACCACACACATGGCCCTTCACCACCACACAAACAGGTCAGGGCCCCGGCAGTGGCGGTGCCACGCACACCCGGTGCACAGATCTCGGTTGCATCCACAGCCCAGGCCCTGGCACCATCCCCCTGCCTGAGCCTGCTCCCACCATGGTGGCTCCCAAAGAACAGCCCAGCAGCGGCAGAGAGCCCGGCACTGCCTGCACCTGGCCAGGGAGCCCAGCCCTGGGGCCAGGCACGACATTTCAAACTGCTCAGCCTGTTCCCTTCCCTCCCCCTCGCCGCAGTAAATCCTTTATTTCATTAGGTGCCTCCGCGAGAGGGAAAGGGCGAAGCACGTGGGAGCCGCTTCCTGCGCCAGCGTGCGCTGGGCGCTGAACAAAGAAGCTGTCGGCAGCGACGAGCAGATGGCCGTCCCCGCGCCCGGCCCGGCCACCGCGGGACAATGGGCCGGGGCTGTGGGGCGGCCTCAGCCCCGCGCCGATGGCTCCTGGCACATGGGCGCCAGGTCCAAAGGTGTGCGGGTGCAGGGCGACGGGATGGTGCTGCCATCCACCCTCCTCCTCCTCCTCCCCCTGCCAGCCACCTGCGGGAAACTTTCCTGCGAGGCCGGGCGAGTGCTGCGGTGACCCTGCGGTGGCCCAGGACTTTGTATCCCTTAAAATAAACACACTTGAGGACACTCGGGCATCCAAGCTGACTGTGGGGCCGGCTGGGGCTGCCGCTGCGTGTCCCCAGCTGCCCCACCACGGGCGCCAGCGCTCGCTGCCCAGCCTCGCGCCTGCGCCAAGGCGGCTCCTGGCCCCACGAGCCCCTAAATTAAAAGGTCCCCACTGGAGCTCCCCGCTCAGCAGAGCTCCCTCCCCCTCCTTTCCCTTGCGCTGATCCACTTATTCGTCTGAGTGATGACCAGAGCTGACCTAATCCCCGGGGTGGTGTTTATGTGCCGGGTGCTCCGGGCCGGTGGCAGGCATCACCCGCCCCACCACGGGGCTGGGTCCTGGCAAAAGCCCTTGGTCCCAGCTCTGTGTGCCAGGGAGTGCAGGGCTCCAGAGGGGCTCAGCAGCCAGCACTTATCCAGGGGCACTCTCCAAGCCACCTCCCCAAAACGAGCTCTGGTCTCCTGTTGCTGTGTTGCAATGGTGGGGGGTGCAGTGGGCGGCTGCATCTCAGACTATGCCCACAGGTTCCTGCTGCATCTGGAGGGGCAGGATGTTGGGGGCACTGCCACCTTCTGCCCCCACACCCCTCCTGGCCCGGGGCAGTGCTCTGGTGCTGAGCCCCCAGTGTTTTGCTGTCCCTCGGCACGGGTGCAGGAGCAACGCTGGCTTGGCTGTGGCCCCAGCAGGAGCGGGCAGGTGGCCGGGGGCACAGAGGCCTCCCTGCCCAGGATGGCGGCTGTCCCTCCCCCAGCACTGTTCTCTGCGCCAGGGGAGATGGGGCTCCCAGAGGGAGGCTCCAGTCTCATCCAGCGATGCCTCTCGGAAGGATTAAGGAGAATTATTCCTGTGCACGGAGGCACGAGCTGTAGGCCAGGCCCTGCCATCAGCCCGGGCACAGCCACAGCAACAGCGCAGGGCCAATCGGCGCCGTGACCAGGATGATGGTGGGGACCTCCTCCCTCAGCTCCTCGGCAGCCCTTGGCACGGCCACGTGCACCAGCAGGGCTGGGGGCCCACCATGGCACAAAAGCCCTGCCAGGCAAGGGCACCAAGAGAGGCTTCACCTGGGAGAAGAACGTGCAGGTGCTCTGAACATCCCCAGCCTGTCCTGCACATCCCCAAACCTGCCCTGGGCATCCCCGACCTCCTCTGGGCACCCCTGCAGGGATGAAAGCATCCCCAACCTGCTATGAGCATCCCCGATCTATCCCAGACACCCCCAGTCTGCCTTCGGTGCCCCCACTCCACCCTGAGCATCCCACTCTGCCCTTGCACATCCACCTCCAGCCTCCTCACAGCCCCCAGCTCTGGCCCCCCATTCCTGTAGGCAGTAACAGTCCTGCAGTGGCTGCTGACACCAGACAGGATCCTGGGGGAGACACCTGGACCGCCCCAATTTCTCCACGTCTCAGGTTTTCTTTTGTGTCACGCAAAACACACGAAGCAGCAGCTGCACGTCAGGTTTCCACCCGATGCCGCTGCATTTACGAACCCTGGGTTTGCTACAGGCAAAAGATATTGCAAACAAAGAGAAAGATGTCTCTAGGAACCTGCCAGGTGGGATAAGAAAATGAAATGGGAATCTAGTATCAGTGGCCAGCACCTACTAAAAGAATAATTTAGTTTATACAGGGATGGATGTACATAAATAATGAGGTTTTTAAAGCCATGAGCTACAGATATTTTCTTATTTTTATGTGTTGTGCTCTCCCAGAAGCTCCGTGCACAAAGTGGTGGGTTAATCTCAGTATTGACAGCAGAGAAATGGCCACAAATTCAAACTGGTGAGTCCTTGGGTCCGAGTGAGAATGGCCTCAGCCAGCCTGAAAAGGCAGATGAGCTCAGGAGGGAGCTGCAGTCTCCTTGTAGGGATGGATGGGACAGGGATGGGGATGGGGATGGTGCTGCTCCCTGGGCAGCTTCACTGGGGTATCTCCAGCCCACAGCCATTCCTGAAAGGAGCTGGGGCACCCCACATCAAAGTGGGGCCTGGGGGAGAGGGAGCAGGAGTGCCCCCACCTTGGGTGCTAGGACCCGATTTAGGCTCCTGCGTTGCTTTGGCAGCTGTGTCAGGACTCTGAGCAGTGGTGGGGCTGTGTTGACCACACCCCATTTTGGCAAAACCCACCAAGCTCTGGAGCTTGGAGAGGGTTTTCCGCATCTCCCAGCAGTGCCCAAAGCACATGTCAGGAGCAGGGCTCCAGCAGCAGCAGGCGAGCAAGGCCAGGCTGCACAGCCATGAATATATTCATTATCAACCAGCACGAGCCTGGTGAGCTCCCTGCTCGCGGCTGGAGCTTGGCTGCACGAGGAGCCCCTCTAATGAGGATAATTGGGAGCCCCCCTGCTCCACCCCCATGCCCTAATTGAAGCAGATGGAACTGCAAAAACAATGTCACTTCTAACCGGTTTGATCTTTCGGTTGGAAAACGGGACTATCTCGTTCTCCTGTTTAATCCCCTCAAGCTGGGGCTCCAGTGGGCTGGATGGAGGTGGAGCAGACCCTGGCACGGTGCGGGAGAGATTGGTGAGGCTGGAGAGCCCAAAAGAGGCAGCTGGCCCCGAGATCCATGGAGTGCTGCCCTCTTCATCCCCTCTGCAGAGGCCAGACCATGACAAGACACGTGGTGAGGCTGGCGAGGTGGCTGTGGGGGACCAGCCTTGTGCCTCTGCTGCAGCCCCGGCATCTCCCCAGCATCAGCCCAGGAGAGCAAGAAGCAAAATGGCTTCTTGGGCCGTGGTGCTGGGGGAGGAGGGGATCAGTCACTTATTAAATGAATTAATCAGGGCTCAGCATTTTCATTTTGAAGAGGCTGCTGGATTATCCTTGATTTCTGTGGTGCTGGATTTGAGGAGATCAGGAGGGGAAGGGGTGATTTCCAACACCTGCTCGCTGGGAGATTTTACGGCGGGGAAGTGGTTGGGTTTAACGTCTCCGCCAGCGCAGGCCACCACACCACTCTCCAGAGCAGAGTTAAAGATGAATGGGGCAAATTGTTCCTCCTCCTGTCACATCTCCAGAGCGGAGACAAAACCTCTTTTGACTCAGGAAACAATGAGCTTATGTAAGAGCCAGCGGCCCACGGAAACCTCGCCGCAGCCCCGCACCATGCAGTGGGCCAGGGTCCACCCGGCTCTGCCCACATCCCGCTGCCATGGGACTCCTGGCCAGCCTTGGGGCAGCCCTCCCTCGGCTGCTGCCCACCTGCCTGGGCAGTTGAGGGTGTCACAGCCACGCCGGGTCCCACCAGTGACCCTTGGTGCCCCATGGACCATCATGGATCCATCAGCCATGGCCCTGCCTGCTTTGCCTCCGTGGGCGATGGCAGTGGTTCTGCCACACCTGAGTCTCCCTGTGGCTCCTGGGTGGGTCTGTCCCATTTCCAGCCTGCTGTGGCACCGGAAAAGGATGGAGCTGCACACCCAGCCTGGGAGTGGCTGCCAGGAGGGCACAGAGCATCCCACCACCGCCCGCCTGGAACAACAGCCAGGAAGATGAAAAGTGCCATAAATTATTCACTCACAAAAGAGACGAGAAGGGGGAAGAAGGGGAGGAGGACAGCCTGCGAGGAAGGGATACTTAATACAAATTAGAGAGACCGAGTGGGAATGGGGGCCCCGTGGGGGGCCACTGCTGGGTGTTAGTGCCACACTCATTAGGGGCAAGGGAGCAGCACCGCAGGGTTCCCGCACCCACGACCGGATGGTGAGTGGCAGGAGAGGCCCTGGCCCCACACCGCTCACGCAGTCAGAGCAGGGAGCCCATTTTCTCCAGGTCCTACCCGGCATTTGCCTCCAAGATGCATAAGAAAGAAAAAAGCAACGTGGCTGAGGGCCGCAGTGCACTGGGGCTGGCCAGGTTCCAGTTAAGACGCTCTATTTCCTGTCTTCCTTCGCTAACGCAAACCTCGTTATGTCCCAGACAAAGTGTCCACCCTCCACACTCCCTCCCTGGGTCCCTGCCTCGACCAGAGCCCTTGACGAGCCAGACATCTGGCACGGCCGGACACAATGCGCGTCTGCAGGGACAGCTTGGCCGGACAAGGCAGCGCTGTGCGGCCGCCTCCCTGTCCCTTGCCATGAAAGGTGCCCCCCAGTGCCGTCTCCCCCCGGCTCCACAGCCCAGCCCGAGGGAGCAGCTCCCTCCGGCACCGGGATCTCACCACGCCGGCCCCGTGCTGGACACTTTCCCATGCACCAAAGCTCGTCAGCTCCCGCTGCACAGAGCAGCCTTGTCACAAACACTCTCTGTCCCTCGGTTTTCCCTTTTCCTCCCAGCCACTGTCCCTTCCCTCCCACTGCCGCTCCTCTAGCCACCTTGCAGCTCAAGGAATGCTTGAGCCAGGAGCTGGCCCTTGCTCACAGTGAGGAAGGAGGTGGCACAGACCAAGCCTCTCCTCGTGCCACTGCCGCTGGCAGCCACCCGGATCCTGCCGCAGGGAGGGGACATGCTGTGGCCCCATGCTGCCTGGGCACTGCCTCTCCCCATGCCAAACAAACGGGTTTGGTGGGTTTGGGCCGGATTCATGTCGAGCTGGTGCCTGCAGCACAGCCCTACCACCAGAGAGACCCTGCTGTGCACCCCCAGTCCTTTGGGGACTGTCCCTGAGCACTGTGGGGCTCACCCTGCTGTCCCCACTCACCCCTTTGGTTGGGGGTACTCAATTTGGGGAGGAAGGGAGGGGCACAGGTGGTGCTGGCTGTCCATTGCCTGGTGATCCTGTCTGCTCCAGATCAAGGAAGAGACCCCCAAAACTCTGCTCCGTGCACCAGCAGGACAAACTGACTGACTTGGCAGTGCCTGCACCAGCCATGAGAGAGCTGGAGCTGAGCTCAGTGTAGCAGGCTGGGAAAGCCACCACAACCTCACAGCGTCCCTGCTGCACACCCCAGCCTGGCAGCAGGGAAGGACAACCTTCAAAAGACACCGAAAGGAGGGTGTTTATCACAGGCCAGGGCCTTTGCACGGGAGGAGCAGATGTGCCCCTGAAAGAGGTGACGGGAATGGAGTCACCAGCCCAGACTGCTCAGGCGAGGCAGGGACACGTTTGTTGACTCCTGCTGTGGAGCCAGCATGGCGTGGGGACATCCTGGAGAAAGAGGAAATACAGCCCTAAGGAAAATAAGGTTGCGTCCAGCTGTAGTAAGGCCTGGCTGCTGGTCCTAATCTTGTTTAGAGGTCGGACTTTAGGGGGCCAAAATTCAACACTGGTGCAGGAAGCCCTGAAAGCAGTGAGGATTTTGCAGCCTGGACTAAGCAAGTGTCTCGGGGCTCACAGGCCACCTCCTGCACTAGCCAGCCATCAGACAGCTGCCCAGGGTCTGCTGGGCTCCCCCTGTGGCTTACAAAGGGTGTTTGTATTCACTTGGAGCAGGGCTGGGCTGGCTGAGGAAAGCCCTGGGAGCCATGTGACACCCAATGCTGCAGCGGTGACCCTGTGAGGGCACAGTGAGATGGGCACCACCGCCCCACGGTCGGGTGCCAGCTGTCACAGGTGCAGCTGTGGAGTGGGACATCACTTGGGGACGGAGCCTGGCTTTTGGTCAGCACTTGGCAAGAGGCTGCTCCTCCCCAGAAAGCTCTGCTAGGCTGGTGGTTCAGGGGAGCTGGTGATGTGCAGCACATTGTGGGCATCTCACCAAGTGCCAGCAGTGTGACCCAGAGCTGTGGGATATGTGCCGTACCAGCAGAGAGACTGCTGTGCTGGGGACAGCTCTATGCCGTCCCTGACATCCCAGGGCAAGGTGTCCAGAGGAGGGACATGCCTTAAAAGCCCCTGGGACAGAATCCTGAAATAATGCTTGCCCGCATGTCCTTGAGGTCCCTCCTTGGAGCATTCCTGAGGAATGTCCCAACACCCAGAAGCCTCCCCAGCCAGCTGCCTCAAGGGATGTCCCCAAGAAGCGTGTGCCTTCACAGTTAAGTAGGTTAAGAAAGTCCTTTCTCCAAGGTCTGGATTAGCCACTGCTGCTCTGGGCAGAACAGACTCAGCAGGGACACTGCCAGTCAAGCGAGGACGGCACGTGGGGATCTCAGCGGAAGGGGATCAGTCCAACATGGTGCCACGAAGCAACCCCATGTCCCCCATACAAGGTAAGCACACCATACACCCAGGAGTTTTCCCCGCTCTTCAAAAGAAGCTGGGGAGCAGCAAGCCCTGCCCGTGGGCTGAGTGCTGCTCCTGGGCAGTGGAGCAGGATGTACAGCCAGGAACAAAGCAAGGCGGATCTTATCAGTGGGCAAGACAGAGGCTCTTCTATATGAGTTCAAGCACTTTGCCATGTCACACACTGAGGTTTGGGGTCTGACTCCTGCTTTACTTTCAAGGGCACTGCACTCGCCAGCAAGTCACAGCAGGCCTGGGGTGGAATCCCCCAGCATCCCTGTGGTGGGATACCCCACTCAACCCCACACACCAGACCAAACCAGGAAGTTTGTAGTGCAGTGCTCGCCTGTGGAAGGGGACAGGCTCTGAGGATGGACAGAGTCCAGCTCAAACTGCCACAGCAACACAGCGCCAGGGCCCGGGACCTGCGCTCAGCTGGGACTGGGCATGGGATGCCTTCAGGAATGGAGACGGGCACAGACAGCAGGATGGTGCAGCATTCAGGGTCCCTTTGCTTCCGATGTGTGCTGGCTCCCACAGATGTGTCCCTCCAGGATGTCCGGCACAACAGCTCCGCTTCAGCAGCAGAGTTTGTGTTGATCTTGCTGTCGCTTTGGGCAGCCGGCGGCTTCCTGCGGGCACGTACGCTGTGAGCAACATCCGACTGGGAAGGGATGTTGCCGGGAGCTTCACGTTTTCCGTGCTGGGGCCCGCAGGATGAGTAACAAAGGAAAATGGAAGCAGCGAGTGTGTGTGCCCAGTGTCGCTGCTCAGGGCTGGCCGGTGTGTCCTACATCCCACCGTGTGCCCATTGACCCAGCAGGAACCCCGGCTCTCCTGACAGTGCCTGCTCTGTCCATGACCCACTGAAGTCTTTAGGTGTATTTTGTTCTCCCTGCAGTTCCAGGGCTGACACTGGTTGTAGCACGGCTGTACTGGGCCAAGGCTTCTGGGCACCCAGAACAAAGAAGGTGTTGGCTTTCGTCCCAGCTGCTTTTTAGGCCTCTGAAGATTTAGCAGGTACCTGTTTATCAAAGCATGGGATGACAATTCCCTCCTCTCCCGCCTCTCTGGACTTCAAACCACTCTGCTCTATGCCAGGGGAGAACACTTGCCACTCCTAGGCCTTGAAAAGACCTGGAGCTGGTGCTTTGGTCCTTTAAACAAGACTTTTTTAACAAGCCTGTCAGACGATACTGCTCTCCTACTAGGCAACTCTTCATTAAAACTTTATACTTTAGCAAGCCTTTCACTGAAGACACACTCCAAGCATCACACCCGTCAAACAGCAGCAGGCAGGACCAATTTAGTAACTCAAAAGGTTTTCCTGAAGGCGGAGAGTATCCAGTCCTGAACGAGCTCCCAACTGAAGGACGTGGTGTGCAACCAGATCCCTCTGCAGCGCCAGGATGCCCGGAGCTGAGCCCAGCCTGGCTGCAGGGGATGTGTGGGGCTCACTGCAGCACTGGAGCTCTGCAGGACTCCTGCAGGGCACAGGGGACAACTGAGCACAGGAGATGTGGACAAACTTCCAGCTTGGGAGTACTTGGGCTGTCCCGGTGCAGGCACACTGCGCCAGCAGCTTGGCCAGCTGGGCTCCAAGGAGGCCCCACACCTCATGTGGGCTGGTTACTCACATTTTTTGCACAGCCTTATCAAGCTCGTGTGAACCCGGAAAACACATTTGTTTCCAAAAAAAAAAAGAGCTTTCATAGCTTGAGAGAAGAGGAAACTGAAGAGTGGTCGACACTTTGATTGTGCACGTTCCCTTCTCCACAGCAGCAATCTGCTTTTCCTCTCACAACATGCGCCTCTGCTCCATGCTCCTTCTCTGCTCCGTGTTCCTCTCCTTTAACCACCCACTTGCCTTCCGTGGTTGCTCCATTGTCCTTCTTCCCTTCCCGCTCTCGAGTGTGCTCCATTCCTGGGTCAGAGCATTGGTCTGGCAGAGGGACTGACATGAGGCAGCATTAGTCTGTATTTAGAGCTCTGATACAGATCGCGGACATTCACCACAGGCACAAAACCTCAGTCCATAAAATGCTTCTGAAGTGTGACAGCCTGGTGAAAATCACAATTCCTGGCTTTTTCTGAATGGGTCTCATTTGTCACCCTGGGCTTGGCTTGCTTATTTTTTTGACACCATCACTTCTGATCCACCAAAGTCTACCCAGTTCAGCCAATGCTGATGCCAGGGATACTTGCATTCCTATAGGACTATTTCTGCTTTATTTCTCATCGCTGAACCTTACAAAAGAAATTAAAGGAGCCAAGAAGAACCCAAAAAGGACACCTGCTTCTGAAGGAAAACCACAGGGCATGAAAAATTGGAAGCAATTCCTAAGAGGGTGCAGAGAGAGAGAGGATTTAGATTTAGTGAGAACATCTTGATTTGCCTAAATACGTGAGTCCCTTATTAAATTACTGTCCTGTTGAATAATAGTGTTCAGCGAAGGGATCAAAACTGTGTCATTCTATATTGTAAATGAGACTTGGGAATTCAGTGGTGAGGGATAAGTCACAAGCCTGAAATGTCCCAATGGGAGAATGGCAAAGTTCAGGGGGTACAAAGAGACCCAGTCAGGCTGCAGGGATGAGAGGCTGGGCTTGTGGAGGAGGGTGCAGCCTAGTCCCAAAAGAGCCAAAAGCTTCTGTAGGAGCAACTGTGTCACCACCAAAACACTCTTCCTCCTGCTGAGACACAGCCCCCCTGGGGCCCTGGGCAAGCAGAAGTGCCCATGTCCATCCCACCACTGGGACGCAGCGCTGCGCAGGCAGGTTTCACATCCTCCCCAAGGCTGCCTGGCTCCAGGGCTGAGGCTGGCTAGGGAAAAGCAGCAGTTTCCCAGAACTGCAGATTTGCAGTGGAAACTGAAGCGCCATAAGTCACTCGACTGAAGAGAGCAGTGTCCCTGCTGTCCCTGGGACTGAAGAGAACAGTGTCCCTGTTGCCCTTGCTATCTCTACCATCCCTGCCACTGGCCACACCACCAGCTAAAAGCCACCCCAGGGAGACCTGCCAGCACAAAAGCCTTTTCTTTCCTTGGGGCTGCTTTTCCAGTCCCCTTTCTTAAAGCAGGACCAACCCAGCCTGAGTTGTTCCTCAAATTCCTCTGCTCCTTCCTGCACTGCCAGCAGCAGCCAGGCTGGGACAATGAGGGATTCAACCTCTTGAGCAAAAGCCGGTAACAGTCCAACCACCAAATCCTCCCAAGCATCACAGCGACGAACTCTGACCCGAACTCATACTTCTACCACTTATTTACTTGCTCTTTTATTTTAAACTTGCGTGTTTCACAGACGCAACACACCACCTCTCTTCACAAAACTGTTCCTCCCACCCAGCCCATGTGTGTGTGCTGCTTTCAGCCCTTCCAACCGCCTGCCTCGAGGGAGGAGACACCCACGTTCACCCCGCACAACATCACTGTGGCTGCTGCAGATTATTCACAATTTCTTGCCTGGGGGATGCAAGACCTGTCAAAGGTGCAGCTTTCCAAGCACAGAAAGCTGTGACTGTGCTGCAAAGGCTTGGCATCCTCCCTGTGTTCAGAACTAACAGTGCTCTTCTCATCACCTGAGAAGAGGACTTGGGGAACTAAGTCCTCCCCTTAGAAGGGGATTTAGTGACCTCTTTCTGGAGGAGCTGGGAGACAGCTCCAGGCACAAGGACCATCAGCTCCGAGCTGGACAGGGCCCCGGCTGAGCAGGAACCCAGAGGCTAAATGGGAAGGACTGGAAGCCGGTGCTGAGCTGATATGAAATCCATCCCACAGGTGGGACACCTGATCAGAAAGGACTGGTTAATGTTTAATAAGTCACAAAAACATCCTGTGGCAGAGGCGTGGGGCTCTTCCCGCCCGCCGGGGCACTCACCGTCCTCGTGGCCGTGTAAGTTCTGCGGGCTGCGCATGCTCTCGTCCTGGCTGGGGCTCAGGCTGGAGTTCAGGTGCTGGTCAGCTGAGATCCATGTGGAGTCGTTCATATCAAAGTCCTCGCTGCTCACCGACGTCTCATCCTGGAGGCAAGCAGGAAAGGGTTAACTCGTGGAGCTATTTCCTTTCCTCCTTTCTCTGGCTTTAACATCTCCTCACCACACTCCTTCCTAAAAACAATGGTGTGGGCAGCTCCTGTCCCCCGCCCTGAGAAGCCCTGCTGGCCCCTTGGGCTTCCCAAGGCCACGGCGAGCAGCCCTTCCCTGTGCAGGGCGAGGTGGCTGCCCCAGCGGGGACCAGGGCTCTGCTTCCTGCCTGAAGACTTGCCTGAGCAATGGCACTGTCTCTAATTGAGGACAATTAGAAAGAGCTCACATCCTGTAGGAGCGGATGGCTGAGCCCTGGAGTTTACCCTTTAATCTCCATCCACCCCAGCGCGCTCCTGGCGAGGCGTGGGGGAGCTGAGGACAGGCGAGAAATGGCTCCATAAAACAACTTGGACTTTTCTGAGATCAAATCATCTGCTACACGAGGAATCACCAGAGGACTGGCACCAGCAGGAGCAGCTTCTGGGGTATATCTGGACACAGGTACGGATCCCCAAAGATCTGCACTGCCTGATGCTACAGAGGAGGCTCCTCCAGACCTCTCCAGAGGGATATTGCCTCTGTACCCTGATCAAAAATGACAGCCTGCACCTTGGGAAGGGGCTGGGGCAGTGAGGTCCCCAGTGAGGCAAGGACACCCCAGCTCAGGCCAGGGACCCCAGCCAGCCGCCTGCTCCCCGACGATGGCATAGATGACATTCCTCTCTCCCACTTCTGCAGCTGAAAGGACATTTTCTCTCTCCCTCTCTCCCTTCTCACTAACCTTTACAGTACTTCGAGACACAGCCCTTGGATCGCTTCCAGCACCGGAAAGGTCAGCCACAGGATTTCAAAACCATCATCATAAAGGCAGCACTGAGATCCTGAATGAGAGGAGGGGCTGCGGGACCTCCCCAGGCTGAACTCTCCCAACGCAAAGCTTGGGAGGAAGCAGATACGTGTTCCCGTATGGACACGGTCCTGCTGGTGATCCCTTTATCTGCCTTCCTCTCCCTGCTCCCCTCCCAAAG
This sequence comes from Eulacestoma nigropectus, assembly GCA_013397775.1. Classification (NCBI taxonomy): domain Eukaryota; kingdom Metazoa; phylum Chordata; class Aves; order Passeriformes; genus Eulacestoma; species Eulacestoma nigropectus. Next base: position 1,383,538 of record VZTE01004705.1, read on the forward strand.
CCAGGGGCACCGACAGCCCTGGGGTGCAGGGGAACACCGAAAATGTTTCCAGAACCGCTTTCAACTCTGCTTTCCTTTGATTGAAACATTTCAAAGGCTTGTAAACCTCTCTGCTCTTATTTTTTTTCCCTCCCCCTGGTCCTGAGATAAAATACAATCCCCGCTCCCTTTCCGTGTAAGCAGTAATTGGCAGCACCCCTCCAACCTACGCCTGCGCCTCATAAAAACAGCCCTGTCTGGCTGCCGCTGGCTGATAGTTTTTATTGTGAACAAACAAATGTCTTTAAAGACAGGTTTGTGCTTTTCCTCCCAGCTCTTCGTCCCTGCAGACACATCTGCTGGCTCAGGGCTCGCACCGCCCCCAGCCCGCTCCCTCCATGTGCCTCCCGGGGAGTTTCCTGGAATTTACAGCTTGTGAAACCCTGCACGCACCAAGGGACGGACTGATGGACAGACGGACAGGGCTCAGCAGCCCCACGCATGCCCCCCACGGGGATACCCTGACCCCAGACCCGCCAGGTGTCCCCCTGCAGCCCCCCTGTGCCCAGGTGGAGCTGAGCAGGAGGGCAGAAGGCAGGAACAGGCACGGCGTCCCTGGCTCAGCCACAGCTCCACTGCCACACCAGCCACAAAGCAATCCTGCCTCTCCAGAAACTCCATCTTGTACGTACAGGAACAGAACTGCAAAGGTCTCCCTGTTGCAAACTATAAATAGTCTCTTTATTGTAAGCATTTGCAGGGAGGCAGCCACCCTAATATCTGGCCTTCTTCACAAGGCTTACTCAAGATTACTGTCAGGCTTAAGAGACAAATGCAAATGCCAAGGTCCTTGCTGCCCACAGTCTCTCACCTGTCCGGTGAGGAGGAGGAGCCCTGGGAGCGACCCACGACGTTTTCAGGTTGTTCAGGCTCAGATGCAGAGGACACCCAGCCTCAGCACCCAAACCACAACCCGGGAGGCTTCGCGTTCGCCATGCACTCACGCATGGGGGAGAAGCAGTGACACGAAGGATGCCTCGCATGCACATGCGATGTAAAGTGCTTTATAAATGTGTACAATTCTCTCGAGGCGCAATAACATTCGCCTATTATTAGAAATACTCTGGCTATCAAACCAGAAACTGATAAGCTATAAATGAGTCAAGTTAAACAAGGCTGTCACACGTTCACCAGTCCAGGATTCAGCCACCAGCAGAAAGTCACCCCCTGCTTTCCAGCCAGAGCTTTCTGCTTTCCAGCACTAATACCCTTGGCCAAAATGCCAACAGGACGAACTTCCTGGCATCTCACAGCTCCCACTGCACAGCCCACCCCAAGGGAATGCAAAGCCAAACATGCAGGAGAACCCTTCCTGGCAGTGGGAACAGGGGAGAGAGCATCCACTGCCTGCTGGGTCCGGGCAGCCACCTGGCTCTGCCCACACCACAGTGCCCCAGGAACTCCTTACATCTTTGTATCTCTTTACCAAAGAAAGAGAAAAGCCCCAGCCTCAAGTGTGGCTCTGGCCATCCCCATCACTCCAGCTCTGGCATCCTGCACTAGCCCTTGGCAGCATTCCTCACTGCTTGTTGGGACACCAGAGGCCACCAGCAAACTCCTGCCTCAGGACAGCCCTTGGAGACCAAAGGCTGAGCATTGTGACCTCCAAGTGCTGCCCATGAACTGCTGGCACTGCCTCCTCATACCAGGGACAATCCCAGGGACAGGAGGCCCCAGCAGCAGCGTCCAGAGCACCAGCTGCCCCGCCACAGCCCAGGAGCAGAGGGACAGCAGAACCGCACAAATCCAGCCACAAAGCACAGGACACCAGAGCAGGATCAAAATTTCTGGCTGGGTGGGAGCTCTGAATCTCCCTGGATGCCAGTAACCTGGCTGAAGGCTGAGCCTTGCAGTGGGCTCCCTGTCCAGCCAAACAAGGAAGCGTTTCTCAACAGCAGCAACAGCCACGACTCGGAGCAATACGGTAAATCTAATCTACCCTTCCACCCTCTTTTGGCTTGCAAGTCAGGCAGCTCATTCTTTTTCCTCTCTGGGTTCTCAGGAGAATTCTCTCTGCTAATTTCTTCTTTCCTGTAAACAAACTTCAAATGAAACTTTCATTAGAAAACAGAATGCAATCCATTACCAGTGCCTGTCTCAGGACCTGCTGCCTTTTCCCCAGTTCCACACCACTCGAGGCACAGATGGAAGCGCCAGTGGCACCCCAAGCAGCCAGCCCAGAGCCAAACCCTGAACCCCAGCACTGCTGCTGCCGCCCTCCTCCTTCCTGCTTTTCCCAGCTCTCCGGAGAGATCTCCTCACCCCGCAGTAAAGTCCCATCGCTTTGTTTCCAATGTTCAAGGGACCGAGCGATCAAGGGTCAGGCAGCAGAGCTCCTCTCTGCAAGGGGAAGTCGGATCCTGCTGCTGCACTCACAGGGCACACCCAAACCAGGGAGCAGGGCTCCCGGCACCGCTCAGGGTTTGGAAAACAAAATCCTTGCTTCTCTCCTTATCTACAATCCAACATTCACAGCTGCTCTACAGACATTCACAGCCAGTATTTTCTACCCAGCAGAGGCAGACACTCACATGTGCAGGGCTCACACTCCACATTTCTGTCCCACTTTCCATTCACGATGTTCAAGCACTGTGCCTGCAAGCATCCGCTGAGCTTCCCAACTTCGCTCCGAGTTAGAAAACTACTCCTCCTATTACAGAGCTGGAAACCCCGGGTACTGACAGCCACCCTGGCTGGTCCAAGAACACAGCGAGTCGCTGGCAGATCCAGGAACCCAATCAAGCCCTCCGGACTGCAAGGCTGTAATTGCTAGACAATGTCTCTTCACCAAAGCTCTTCTTCCTGGAGAAAAACCTCCCACAGCACGGGCTGGAGCAGGGCGGG